>MU968501.1:10766583-11111208 GCA_034641835.2 Pinus albicaulis | reverse complement strand
TTGCAACCCTGACAACTCTCTGCCAACTGTGGTTGTGTTCCGCCACCTGTTATCTGCAACTCAAAACTATTTAATTTCAAAACAAGGGCCCCAACAATATCTAGTGAACACGAGATTGAACATTTGCTATGTGGTTAACCAGCTGAGTCAAGCTATGATTAAGCCTACCAAGCTCTTTTGGAAGGCTGGAAAGCATGTCTCGAGATACTTGAGGGGCACATATGAGAATGGTTTATGGTACAGATAGACGGATGAGGTGAAGTTGCATGGCTTCACGAATGCATATTGGGGAGGCAGCCCATCGGATAGAAAGAGCACATCAGGGGGGATCTTTAGCATTGGTACATATATGGATGAGAAAGATCTTGGTTGGCTTGTTTGGTTCTCATTTAGATCCGACATTGATTCATTGTGATAATCAAAGTTGCATTAAACTCTCGATTAATCATGTGTTTCATGATAGATATAAGCATATAGATATCTGGTATCATCATATCAGAGATTGTATGCAAAGGAAGATCATGTTGCTTCAGTACATTCCTACGGAAGATTAAGATGCAAATATTTTGAAGAAGACGCTTACCAGGAGCAAATTTGAATACCATAGAGACAGGATCGGGGTGAAGGATAATCCCTTTCTTGTTGAGAGGGAGTGTTGAGATTCAACAAGAAGATCCTAGTAAAAATTATGCACCTACACTAGGATGGAGCCTTAGGCTATTTTTAGGTGGATGTCTATTTATAGATGCATGAGAAAATTCTATTTATAGATTAGGTCTATTTATAGATGTATGAGCAAATTCTATTTATAGATTGCATGTCTATTTATAGATGCATGTCGGCTATTATTATCCGTTAATATTAGTTGGACAATAAACAATAATCTATTCTCAATGAGCACATGGAAATAGTTAACTAAAGTGGCAAATCAATTAGCTATAGGAATTTCGAGTTGAGTGGTTGGTTGGTGGGACATGCAAGTGGACTTAGTTGTAACTGAGTGATTCGAAGTTGTAATAGAGATGGAAGTGTAGTTATGAAAGTTGTAAAGTAGTGTAACTCAGTTAAGTGAGTTAAGCTCAGTTGTGCTAGTTGTAACTGAAGATACACTAGTGCGAGATCAAACGAATTAATTATTAATTAATTCACAATCAGTGGTCTCACATGCAACTGAATATTTACTATTGTTAACTACATGCATGTCAGATCCAGTGGAGACCAGTTGAGATGTAGGTGAAAGGGACAAATTGAATATCAGTTGTGACATTAGTGGTTGCACACATGTGACGATACACACATTGGATGTGCCCATGAGGATTGCGCAGTCAAGACAAGAAAGATTCCATTCATTCAGGGATTTCTATCAGCTGGGATTGCGCAGTAGAGGCAGGTTGTCTGGAGGCGGTAAATTGGCTAAGGAACTTGCCAATTTTTGTATGACAGTGTTAGGAAATTGTATGATGTATTTAAAGCTCTTGGATTGGAGTTTTGTACGATATTTTTTCATGATCCATGATACATAATATATGATAGTGGGGTTTTTAGCTTTATGCTTTCCCGGTAAAAACATCTGTGTTATGTGTGATTGATCTTTCTTCATGATATTGTGATTGGCGATTGTTGTTCAAATTCCACAAAGATTTTGTAGAAGCAATTCTGTATTTAACAGTGGAATATAATTGTTAGATCAGGAGAATCCAAGCAATACATATTTTGTATTAAAATTACTACAATGGGTAAGGTGGGAAAATACCATGGGTGTGTCATTTATATCCCTTATTTACATTACCGTGGTTAAACACCATAGGTGAATTTCCATTTGAATCATTATACCATGGGTGGATAATACCATGAGTGAGTCATTTATAGCCTTTAGTCAGATTACCATGGTTAAATACCATGGGTGAATTTTCATTCGGATCATTCCTCCCGCTTAGGAATCAATGGTCCCCATTGCGTGAAGTTCCCTCCGGATAAGCATTTGTCAAAGATGACTAACTGTTGTTGAAGAAAAGGGTTTTGCGTAGTTGACCTATAACCGAGGGTTTGTGTATGACCCGTAACCATGATGCAGGGAGATTAGAGGATAGAGATGCCCTGTAATGATTGTGAGCCAACTGTGATATTGGCAGTGTGTGGACAAACAAATGGATTTCGATTGTAAAACCCATAACCATGATGAACAAAGAACCAAGGATAGAGATACCCTATAATGTTGGTGGGCCAACGATGAGGTGAGCAGTGTGTGGCCGAGTAAATGGACTTCGTTGACAAAGGATTTTGTGTGGTTGGCCCATAACCATGATGAATGAGAGTTCGAGAATAAAGATACCATGTAATGAACCTCAAGATCACTTGTTGATCTATCCAATAGAGATCTTGTGGTTTATCTTTGTAGATTATTATCTCATCCATTACAATAAATCTATCAAAGAATCCATGTGCTTCAACCATGCTTAAACATAACACCATTTTTAGGTTAACGTTTTAAACTGGGTCCACTCTTCTATTGTCTGGAAATGTCATGGGAAGAAATTCAACCTCCGTAAAGTTGTGGAATTGAGTAAGCATGCAAGACATGAAATTCGACAAAATTAGCATGTTCGACATTGCAGTGTTTGTATCTATCAACAGATAGGGATTTTCCAAGTATTTTTTGTAAAGATTGACACAAATGAAGTTGCGTCATAAATATTTTGTAACTAACGCAAGAGGCCAACATAATATTGTTACCAAATCAAACTTAATTGCCATCGGTGAAGTAACAAAGACAAAGCAATATAGAATATAGATGAAATCCTTGGTATCAATGACTTACTGAAGTCACAATTGAATAGCTTGAAGATTCCCTACTGTTAATCGCCAATATTGTGAATATATAGAATAAGAACAGGAGAATCCAGTGCCCACCAACGTAAAATGGCAAGCCCAATATGACAGACCCTGAAGAGAAAATGGAATCATTTCCATTATAGCCATGATCACCACCTAGGCATTGCAAAAAAATGGGACAAAATTTCGATCCATCCTTGAAGCACCAATTAGTGCACTTGCTTGTCGAGATGATGCTAGAATCCTCTTTTGAGGGTTGATTTAGTTTAGTTGTGTCCTGCAAATTCTTGTTGCCGACGGTGAACTTATTCCTCTTTGATTGGAGAACATGCATGCAAAAGATAGATCTGTTATCGTTTATTGGACTGAAGAGATTCTGCCATGGAATGTCGATCTTCACACCTCCTTTGAAATAAAAAACCAGATTGGAAGCTCATACCAATGGGTACCAAATGTATTAAAACATCACATAATACGAGCCAATATCCTGCTCCCGAGATAAGGCACCCTAGGATAGTGCACAAACGACATCAAATTCTGTTCAAGAACTTGGTACGCACCACTGTCAAGGAGGAGCAAGTCAACGATGGGAGAAAGGCTCATTAGGGGGAAATATTTCTAGAATCAATCTCGATAACCGTTGAAAAGACTCGTTAGGGTGAAATATTTCTAGAATCCATCTCGATAATCATTGAAAATTCATTTAAAAAATGCGATCTTCAAAAACCTTTGCAAAACTATGCCAGGATTTAGGAGACCTGAACACTGAACACTACACTTGGAGAGGGAAGCAACAACATAATATTTAGGAGACCTGAACACTGAACACTACACTTGGATGAACACTGAACACTACACTTGGAGAGGGAAGCAACAACATAATATTTAGATACACATGCTGAATACAAAAAAAACGTTAACTATTTGAGAAATTATTTATTAAATTATTTATTAAATGAAAGAAATTTTTGATTTTTCAGTTGTAAAAAAACAATCTGTTTTTTTATAAAATAAGACTTGTTATTTATAGTGTTTTTTTTGTTACAATATTATGAGTCAATACCATAAATGTGAAAATATCATAAGTAAATAATTTATAGTCCTTACCTACATTCCCATAATTAAACACCATAAATAAATTTCCATTCAAACCATTATACCCTCCATAAATAATATCATAAAATTAATGAGTCATTTATGGCCTTTAGTCACATTACCATCATTAAATACCATTAATAAATTTTCATTGGAATTAATTTGGTGTATAAAATAATGTGTCAAAATGTAGATTCTTAATAATAAGAAATGAATCTCTCGCAATAATTAATTTGTTGATACTCCGTGTGGTTAATTGTTTGATTTATCGTAGGATAGCATAAGTAACCACTCAAGGAAAAGGCCAATTCTTTATGCCTTGCACTTACACCACCCTACACCTACCACTCTTAAAAATAGTTGTCAACACACTGATAAAATGTTGAAAATATAAATTCTTATAAATTTTAATTTGATTTCAAAACCAAGCTTTGCGAAAAATTATATTCAGGTTTAATCTATTATACAAGTCGCTATTTATTTAACACTTAATTTGTGCATTAATTTGAATCAAGCTTTCAAATTTTGTGAAGAGATATGTTGAAAGTTATGTGATTGGTCACTTTTTTTCCCTGTAAATTGTGATTAAGTATGCATATGAATTAAAGTAGTTTTGTGAAGATATATGTTGAAAGTTATGTGGTTGGTCACTTTTTGTTTCCCTGCAAATTGTGATTCATATATGCAAATGCATTATATTCTGGAAATTAAAAGAGGGATGAAATTTGAATACATCTTTCATTGTTATTTGTTGAAGATAAGTAATATGATATAAAAATTTTGCTTGAATATTAAATAAAAAAATAAACTCTTTATGTTTATGTATAGTTGTTTAAACATTATATATTATATTAAATTTAAGATTTTTGTGATCTATAATGTAGTTACATGTTTTTTGGATTAATCACATTATTAGGATTTTGTCGTTTCGAAACAACTAATGTGGTTCATTTTTAGGACACGGTGAAAAAGTTAATTGATCTTCATGAATAAATAGTATGGATGCATCATTGCCTAGAGATAGCCGTTAAAAACTAGTCGTTAGTGAATTAAGTAATTAGTTAATTAGTTATTAAGGAAACACTGGAATCAATGATGCATCTCTACATCTTTTGAGAAATGTATGATCATATTTCGTCCTAGCCACTTGTAATTGAGCTCGCTCAAATTGACGATCCTCATCAACCATTTCCCTTCCGTGTAGGGTAATAATGTTAGATCTAAGACTTTTGTGATCCATAATGTAGTTACATGTCATTCAGATTAATCACATCATTAAGATTTGGTCGTTTCGAACCAACTAATGTGGTTCATCCTCAAGAAAAGGTGAAAAAGTTAATCGGTCTTCATGAATAAATAGTATGGCTGCATCATTGCCCGGAGATAGCCATTGAAAACTAGTCGTTAGTGAATTAGGTAATTAGTTAATTAGTTATTAAGGGAAACATTGGAATCAGTGATGCATCCCAACATCTTTTGAGAAACGTAAGATCATATTTCTTCGTAGCCACTTGTAATCAAGCTCACTCAAATTGATGTCTATCTCTGGGAAATCATGCATCCGTACTATTTATTCATGAAGATCGATTAACTTTTTCACCTTTTCCTGAGGATGAACCATATTAGTTGGTTCGAAATGTCAAAATCCTAATGATGTGATTAATTAGGAAGACATGTAGCTACATTATGGATCACAAAAGTCTTAGATCTAACATTATTACCCTACATGGAAGGGAAATGGCTGATAAGGCTTGTCAATTTGAGCGAGCTCAATTAAAAATGGCTAAGAAGAAAATTGATCTTACGTTTCTCAAAAGATGTAGGGATGCATCATTGATTCCGGTATTTCTCTTAATAACTAATTAACTAATTACTTAATTCACTAACGATTAAAGACTATCTCTTGGGGATGATGCATCCATACTATTTATTCATGAAAATCAATTAACTTTTTCACCTTGTCCTGAGGATAAATCATATTCGTTGGTTCGAAACGACCAAATCTTAATGTGATTAATCCAAAAAACATGTAACTACATTATATGTTATGTTAGGGTTGTTTAAATTTTTTATTTATTTATTAAAAGAAATTTTTTTTTTTTTTTTAATAATAATTATTTAAAATAATTTTTTATTACATAAATAAATTTAACACTATAGAAAACTCTTGAATCACAAATTAAATTTATGATTCCAATAAATTCCTATTAAATTCTAAGCAACTAAACCCAAAAAATATAACTGAAATTCTTCGAAAACATATAGCAAATAAAACACTGCACTATTACAAAAAAATATGTAAACCTCCAAGAGGAAAGCTTTATAAAACAGTGAGAAGGTAAACCTTCCATACGCACAAATGGCGGACAGTGGCACCAACTTATAAGTTTCAAACATAGGCAGTGCGAATTAAAATGTAAATGCGGGGATCGTCGTCGTTGTTAAAGGAGGGTTGCGTCATTTAAAAGAAATCCTGCTTCAATAGGTTACATTATTATCATTCCGGTCACTTTTGGTCAAGTATATAATTACTTAACTTTTCGTTCAACCTAGCGCATGTGGTGTAGTGGTATCATAGTACCCTCCCACGGTACTGACCGGGGTTCGATTCCCCGGATGCGCAATTTTCTTTTTCTCAGAACAGAGAACTATTTTTTTACTAGCCAGTTCACAATCTCAGAACAGTGAACTATTTTTTTACTAGCTAGTTCACAGCAACAAAGGAACTGTCAAGGAGTTTGGTACTGCACACCCGTTGGGATTCGAACCCACAATCGCCTCATTAGAAGTCAGGCGCGTTTATTCTGAAAAATTACTAGCCAGTTCACAATCTCAGAACAGAGAACTATTTTTTTACTAGCTAGTTCACAGCAACAAAGGAACTGTCAAGGCGTTTGGTACTGCACACCCGTTGGGACTCGAACCCACAATCGCCTCATTAGAAGTCAGGCGCGTTTATTCTGAAAAAATTCTAGTAATTATTTTGTGAAATGTGGCTCATTGTGGGTGCCTAATGCTGTGAAGTTCAGGGTTTTCGGTCGCGTTTATTTTGAAAAAATCCACCTCATTAGAGGTTGGGCGCGTTTATTTTGATAATAATTATTTGGGGAAATTCAAGTTTAGGATTTTGGGTGCCTAATGCTGTGAAGTTTAGGGTGAAGTTAGGCGCGTTTATTTTGATAGTAATTATTTGGGAAATCTGGCAAGTTTAGGATTTTGGGTCCCGAATGCTGTGAAGTTTAAAGTTTTTAGTAGCTTTTATTTTGAAAAAAATCACCTCATTAGAAGTCAGATGCGTTTATTTTGAAAAAAATCTGCTAGTTTTTTTGAGGAAATCTGGCCAAGTTTAGGATATTGGGTGATTAATGATGTGACGTTTAGGATTTTGAGGAGGGCTTGTTACGAAAAATTCTTAGTAATTTTTAGAATCTAAGCTTTTGTGATCTATAATATAAATTAGTAGAAATTTATTCGGTAATAATCACATGCAAAGGAACGTGGTTGACGCGTTTCGAACCAACCAGTGTGGTTCATCATCAGGACAGTGTGAACCTTCTTAGTAATTTTTGGAATCTAAGCTTCTGTGATCTATAATATAATTTAGTAGAAATTCTTTCGGTAATAATCACATGCAAAGGAACGTGGTCGACGCGTTTCGAACCAACCAATGTGGTTCATCATCGGGACAGTGTGGTTCACACGTCCCGATGATGAACCACATTGGTTGGTTCGAAACGCGTCGACCACGTTCCTTTGCATGTGATTATTACCGAAAGAATTTCTACTAAATTCTTAGTAATTTTTTGGAAAATCTGGCTCAAGTTTAGGATTTTGGGTGCCTAATGCAATGGGGTTTAGGATTTTGAAAGTTTATTAGGATTTTGAAAGTTTATTAGTTTTTAATTTTAATGATCTGAATCCATTTTTATTATTAAAAAAATGGAATATTCTTATAATTAAACAAAAAAAAGTTAAATTTCAACTCAATTTTTTTGGAAATGGAACTCAAGTTTAAGATTTTGGATATTTCGAATGCTTATTGGTAATAATATGAATCTATTTCCACTATTAAAAAAAACTCAAACATTCTTATAATCAAATTCTTTGAAAAAAAACTGAAATTCCAAATGAAAAATGATCGTCCATACCAAATTAATTATCGCTTCAGTAGAAAACGCATTTCTGGCATACCCCATGCTCCCTAATTAACCTGTAGTAACCTGTCATCAAATCTTTGAAAGAAAACATGCCATTTTGTTTATAAGATTTAGAGTTTTGCTATAACGATTTTCTATAAAACTTGTCAAGCTACAAAAATATAGACATTTATTTCTGGCATACCCCATGCTCACTAATTAACCTTTAGTAACCTGTCGTCGAATCTTTGAAAGAAAACATGCTATGTTGTTTATAAGATTTAGAGTTTTGGTATAACGGTTTTCTATAAAACTTGTCAAACTACAAGAATATAGACATTTTAAAAAGTAGTGAATATATATAAATTTTATATAGTTCAATTTTGAGAATTATATAGTTTAATGGTGAAATGAAATAGAGAAAACCATAATGTTCGTTACTTTATAGAAAATCTAACATATTTATTTTCAATTTATACATCTATCACAATAAATGAATTATTCTTTTACTAAAAATTATTCTTTTATTATGCAAGGACAACATAAACTTCTTAAATGGGGTTCAACATGGTAGTGCATATAATGTTATACAATGTTAGTAAAATGAGGCCTATCATTGTTCATGGCATGCTTGAGCAAGTTGAGTTTGAGTGTGCTAAATAATAGGGACAAAATAGTGAGGATGGTTGTTTCAAAGTTTATTGGTGGGGTGAGTTGAAGGATTATATTCCAAAGATTGTTGCCAATATTCTTAAATTGTAGACTCCTACTAATTTGATAGAAGACTGAGAATTTTGTTGGAGTTACCTAATATTTAAAAGTTTCATAGCATCATTTTTCAATGTGGTGATTACCACTTCATTGTATAACAACGTATGGTAAGAGTTTCTATTGGAGGAGCTACTTAATATTTGGAAGTTTCATAACATCATTTTTCAATATGTGATGACCACTTCATGGTATAACAACCCATTTCAACACAAATTCTTCAAAAAAACTAAGTAGAAGATTAAGTGAGACCCAACCCCAACACTACCTAACTCACAAAAGTCTTTTGAAGTAGAAATTAATGCTAGATGTTATGTTATAGGATCAATATTAATGCAAGGGGTGATAATAGTTTGCTATCATTGGAAGTTATTCCACTGAGTAGTACTAAAATACTCTACATATGAAAAGAAGCTATATGGCTTTGTTAAAGTAATGAAGGAATGAAAGAACTATCTCTTGGGTAAAGAGACCATCCTCCTTACCAAACACCAATCTATATAATACATGCAAGTTTAGACTCAAGATCCAACAAGTAAGATAAATGGATGGGACTTTTGCAATAATTTTTTCTTGTGATAAAACACAATAATTGCATAACCAACAAGTGATCCAAAATGGATTTTAACAATTCAATGGTTGTAAGACTCAATATTTACAAGCACAATTCAAGGATTAATGAAGGTCAATAACTATTAAAGGTTCCTTCAAGTAAGACACTATAAATGGATAGAATTTTTGCAATAATTTTGTCTAGTGATAAAATACTATAATGGAACAACTAACAAGTGATCCAAAATGGATTTGAACCTGTGAATTGTTGAATGGTTGTAAGAATTAGTACTTGCAAGAATAATTAAATGATTAATGAAGGTTAGTCACAGTTAAAAACAATGCAAATTTCTAAATAATGTTGGAGAAAGAAATAAAAAAAGAAATGAGAAATAAAAAGGATAATATGAGAGAAAACATTAACTCAATAGGAAATGATGAAAGATGATCATGGTTGGTCTTCTCATTACCCTAACTCTCCCTGTTTTTTATTTTACTCTCTCAAAGGGTATTAAAGGGTATTTATGGGACTAGGAGAAGGGAATGCAATGAAGAAGTAATAATGATAAATTATGACTTGCATTTTAAACCAAATATTGCTGAAATATATTGAGAAATCATTGAAAGCTATTTTTTCCATTCGGGTTTCCAAGGTAAATATTATGTTCATGTCTAACCAATTTTTTCATTATGTGTTTTAAAGTTATGGAGAGTGTTGTGGGTGTGATTGTTGATGTCATTTATGGTGTATTATTATTGGTAGTTGCACTTGTGGTTATAAATTCACTTAAAACCCAATTTCCATTAGGAAAGTATCGATGTAGACATCTCTAGAATGATGAATGTCCAATCCCGTTTGAAGTATGAGATAAATGATGATCACTATTAAGTTTTTGTATTTATGTAGGAGGCTACTAAATTATTTTGTTGGATGATTTGAGATGCATTCCTCTCTCACAAGTTGTATGAATTCCTCTTAGGTCATAATTCATTTAGCTATGTGGTTTCTCTCGTATCAGTAGGTTCAATAATCAATTCAATAACAATTTATTTTCTAGGTAGAAGGCCATACATGGTTGTATGACTACAAACTTAACTTCAACACAACACCATGTCAATCATATGACCATAAGAAACTGTGTCGACATCCTCTCTCTCCTTTCCACATTTTTGAATGGTGGTTGGCTCTAATTTTAACTTGGTTTGGCATTTAGTGGAACTAATTTTGACTTGGTTAATGATATAAGACTAACTTGTTATTCCTTGTCTACAAAGTTAAATGTCTCTTTGGGCAATGCGTGAAATTCTAAGCAACATTTTTTATTACAAGAGCCCTTTCAAAAATCATTCATGTATCCCATTGACTTATCTTTACTTGTTTAAATATCTTACTTTAGATAAATGGAAGCGGAATAATTTGTAGAACCACAAATCGATGAATATAATTAATTTCCTATTGGTATCAGTTAGGGACAATGTCAATTTAAAAATTTTTTTGGTATTGTCATTTGATTGAACAAATGTGGTTGAAGATTAGATGTTAACATTCAATCGATTGGGTTAATATTCATCATTACTTTGCATGCTAATTTGTTTTGTAAAACTATAGGCATACATTGGAGCATACACTTACTGGTCATGGTTTCATTGGGATAAGTTTTTCACAATTGAAGAGCATACCATGCAGAGATATAGAACGTGTTGTGGTTGGACATTGGTGATCATAAAAAGACATTAAGCCTATGTTTTGATATTTTTGTTTTCCTTGGAGGATATTGTCCAAAGATTGTGTAGTAATATAGTGATATCTCTTACTAACCGCTGAGAATTTGAGTAGTGTTGATGACATCGGGGATTGGTGGATTGGAAATTAAAGATAATAATATTTTTATTCTCAATCCTTTAACATGTAGTTGTTATTCTTGCACAAATGTTCAATGCATTCATCCAATTATTCAATTTTTTATTTAGAATAGAGGCTAACGTGATACAGGTGGATATTGGTGGCCACACACTTATTCCACCTATACCTCGAGTCAGTTTCATCAGTTTCCTTATTTATAGTAGTATTTACTATTTTTAGCAGTTTTTCGGGTCCTAAACTTCTAGAGCAGTTTTGACCCCCTAAATGATGTTTTGTTGAGGTCCACAGCAAGCCCGCAACCATAGTACTCGGAGAGATATTTTCGACGATATATCATACACGCCAAACGAAGATAATATGACCAAGTTACAACCCTGGGAATTTGGTTGCCCAACTAACCCCAACGGGGCCCATAAAATCTTAGTGTTCCATCTCCTGGGGTTAGGGTTTTGGTTGTTTTGTAGGTTTTTACCCTGCACATAAATTTTCTGCAAACGAATTCTTAAAAACAGAAAATAAACAATAGCGAGAGCATAAAACATAAAACATATATACACATGAATTTTCCCCCTGGATCCCAAATTGGGACTACCAGCTTGATTTTTCATTATATTCCTTTTAGTGTTACAAAACATATATATATATATACATGCCAAAGCATTCATAAACCCAATCCATTAACCCTGGATTAGAACATAACCATAGTTCCCTTGACTAGATCTACAAAATACCAGGGGCTGAAAACCATCATGCCCCAAAACCATGTGCAAACCCAAGCACAAAACCATAGGTGGGACTGACCACCTAAAATAGGTTCCAAATTTTTTTTCCCGGGGAGCTGCCCTGAACCTCGCGCAGGGGGTTACCCACTCCCTGTGACCCCCCCAATGCGCCCAACACAACGAACAGGGTGTAGTATCATGCGTGTGACTAGTCGTGGAAATAATATAACACATACCCAACATTCTCCCACTTTTTTTTTTCTTTCCACAGGGGGCCACATGAGAGCTTAGTCATTAGTCCAACCCTACAACACCCATTGTTTCTCTACACCAAGAGAAATTTTGAGTGATCACAGACTTCGTTAATGCATCTGCAACATTATTCAAAGTGTCCACCTTTGCCAACAACACCTTTTTATCCTCAACCATATCTCTCACAAAGTGATATTGAACATCAACGTGCTTTGTCTTTGAATGATAAGCAGAGTTCTTAGCCAAGAAAATTTCACTTTGGCTATCACAGTCTATCCTTATAGCTTACTGCACCAACCCCATACTTGAACACAATCTCTGTAACCAAACTGCTTCGTTGCTTGCATGAGTGGTTGCCATGTATTCTGCCTATGTAGTTGAAAGAGCCACAACAGACTGTCTTTTACTCATCCAACTTACTGCACCTCTGAATAGGCTAAAAACATACCCACTTGTAGATCTTCTTTGGTCCATATCTCCAGCCCAATCTGTATAAAAAAAAAAAAAACCACATATGTCCAAGACTCTGTCCAATCCCGGTCTTCCTTTGTAGAAAAACCATAATCACTAGTGCCATGCAAATATTTGAAAACCTGCTTCACTACTGTCCAATTCTCCTTCCCTAGTTTTGACATAAAACTGTTCTATACTCCCTCTGCATGTGTAATGTCTGGTCTAGTACAGACCATTACATACATCAAACTACCCACTGCACTTGCATATGGAACACGTGACATATCCTCCTCTTCTTCTTGTGTTTTGAGACATTGTTCAGCAAATAGATTTACACCTACAGGAATAGGAACCTTCACCGGTTTACTATCCTACATATTGAACCTCTGCAATATTGTCTTGACATAATTCCTCGAGTTTAACTAGAGCTTCCTCTTTGCCTGATCTCTCTTAATTTCCATACCCAAAATATAGTTTGCAGCACCAAGATCCTTCATGTCGAATTTGGAGAACAATTGGGTCTTCAAATCCTAAATAATTTCTTTTTCATTTCCAACCAGAAACATATCATCCACATACAAGACCAAATAAATAACACAGTCACCAATTAATTTAAAATACACACAATGATCCTCTTTGCTTTTGGTGAAGCCAAGTCCCCATATATAAGTATCAAATTTCTGATACCACATCCTTGATGATTGTTTTAACCCATACAAATATTTTTTTAACCTGTGTACCAGTTATTTCTTACCCTTCACCGCAAAGCCTTCAGGTTTCTTGATGTATATCTTGTCTTCCAGATCCCTGTGAAGAAATGTTGTCTTCACATCCATCTGTTCTACCTCAAAATAAAATGCAGCAACAACAGATAAAAGTAATCTAATAGAAGTAACCTTAGAAACAGGAGAAAAAATATCACCAAAATCAATTCCCGTCACATGGTAATAATATTTTAGTACCAACCGAGATTTGTTTTCTCCAACTTTCCTTCTACATTCATCTTCTTCTTAAACACCCATTTGATACCGATGAGATTCCTTCCAGCCGACAAATCCACGAGATCCCATGCCTCATTTTTGTGCAAGGATTCCATTTCATCAACCATGGCCTCCTTCCAGAGGTTTCCATCCTCTGAATCCACTTCCTCCCTAATAGTTCTGGGATCATCATCAGTGATAGTTAAAGAAAAATTTGAATCGAAATCAGATGGACTTTACCTTTCTGTCTACCTTCTTTCCCGGACTGACCTTCTCACAGATGGAGTTTGTGGTTCTTCCTCTTCTTAATCATGTTGTGTTGTAGAGTCTGATTCATCCTCCTTTAGCTCAAACTCTATCTTCTCAGGTTCCCTTGGTAGGAATTCATGTTTAACAACATATTTCACCTATCTAAACACCACATCTCAACTGTACACAACCTTCCTTTTTTTTGGGTTCCAAAGGTTGTAACCTTTTAAACCATCCTTATACCTAATAAATATGCACCTTTCAGATTTATTATCCAACTTGGTCCTTTCATCCTTTGGAACATGTACATATGCATCACATCCAAATACCCTCAGATGTGAAAGAGAGGGTTTGTTACCAGTCCATACCTCATGTGGAGTCTTATCCTCCAACGCTGATGAAGGTGATCTGTTAAGCAGGTAACATGCAGTCTCCACTGCCTCTTCCCATAATTCTTGTCCTAACTCAGTACTGTTGAGCATGCTTCTTGCCTTTTCCATCAACGTTCTATTCATTATTTCTGAAACTCCATTTTTTTGAGGTGTGTATGGAGTATTCTTCTACCGTGATATACCACACTTCTTACAGAACTCTTCAAATTCATTTTTGTAGAACTATCCACCATTATCTATCCTCAACACCTTTATCTTCTTCTTTGTCTGGTTTTCCACTAGAGCCTTAAATTGTTTAAATATGTCAAAGACTTTAGATTTCTTCCTCAAGAAATATATCCATGTATTCCTTGAGAAGTCATCTATGAATGAAACATAATACACATACTTTCCTAGTGTTGGAACTGACATAGGTCCAAACACATCATTGTGCACAAGCTCTAATATCTTGTTCGCCCTCTTAGCACCAGAAGGAAAACTCACTCGATTCTGCTTCCCATATACACAATGTTCAAAGAAATTGAAATCCAGAGAGCTATTAGAAATACCTTATCCCATACCATTACCATGCAGTATCCGAAGGCACTTCTCTCTAATATTTCCAAGCCTTTGATGCCATAACTTGGTCTTTTCTCAAAAGACCTCTAGGCTTTCTGCTCCACTTTTAGGAATCATAGAACTATTGCACCCATCAATAACAGTGCTACCCCGAATCTTGTACAAAGTTCCAATATGAACAACCCACATTAATACCAGTGCTCCCCGAACCATCTTGTAGGTATCTTTCTAGAACACTGTTTTTACACCTTCATCATCCATCTTGCTTACATAAATAAGATTTCTGGCCAATGCAGGAATATGTAGAACAACATGAAGTGTCCTAATCCTTGCACCTTGCAGCTTCAACTTGAATTTTCCACGTCCGACAATTCTGGCCTTCCTATCATCCCCTAAGAAGACATCAACACCATCATACTTCTCATACTCGCAAAACCACTCCCTATGGGGAGTGAAGTGAAAGGATGCATATGATTCAATCAACCATGCCTCATGATCTACATGTGTATTTGAAGAAGAAGCCAAATACACGTCTCCACCCTCATCTGAGGCGGTTTTTGCCTTTGCAGAATGAGCATCATTAGATCCATTTCCTTTCTCAAGAGCTTTAGATCTGCAGTCCTTTTTGAAGTGCCCTTCCTTTCCGCATTTCCAACACATATTTATAGGATTTCCTGGAGATTTAGATCTCCCACTAGAAAAATTATTTTTGTTTATGTTCTGGGACCTTCCTCGTACAGACAAGGCATCTCCATTATTTCCCTCCATATAACTCCATCTCATTTCCTTTGACAACAAGGTTGAGAGAATTTCATCAAAATTCAAGGTAGTTGTATTGCTACCTATTGCAATAACCAAGTTGTCCCACGAATGTGGTAGAGAACACAACAAACAGATGCACTTATCTTCATTTGAGATTTTAATATCAACAGATGAAAATTGACTTACCACAATATTGAAGGTGTTCAGATGCTCTGTCACCGAGTCTCCATCCTTCATCCTCAAGTTATACAACTTTTTATGCAGGAAAAATTTTGTCTTCGTCATAGCTTCCCCAGATACATTCAACAATACCGAATCTTCGATACACAACCGTATTGAGCTCTTTGCCTTCCGATACAACTTCGCCCAACCTTCATCTGACATTGTCGTTGGTTTAGTACTCGAATCTACCATGATCTAGTGATCTTTATCCGCCAACAGATCCTGCATCTTGAGCTTCCAAAACTCAAGACTCTGACCATTAAATTTCTCGATCTCTATCTTTCCACTTCTCGCCATCTTCTTTCACTGCAATAATCGATCCCGTAGATCTCCCACAAAACAGGGTCTACCACAGTCCCGAGCAAAGAACCCCTCAGCAGCAAAGGCGTTCCCTTGAAGCCAAAACAAATATGATACCAAATGTAGGTTTTAACCCTACACAAAAATGATCTGCAAAAGAATTCTTAAAAACAAAAAATAAACAATAGCGAGAGCATAAAATATAAAACAAATATACATAGAGATTTTTCCCCTGGATCCCAAATTGGGACTACCAGCTTGATTTTTCATTATATTCCTTTTAGTGTTACAACACATATATATACATTCCAAAGCATTCATAAACCCCAATCCATTAACCCTGGATTATAACATAACTATAGTTCCCTTGACTGGATCTACAAAATACCAGGGGCCGAAAACCATCATGCCCCAAAACCATGTGCAATCCCATGCACAAAACCATAGGCGCGTCCACCCACCTAAAATAGGGTCTAATATTTTTTTCCTGGGGCGCTGCCAAAGACCTTGTGTAGGGGGCTATTCGCCCCCTATGATCCCCCCATTGTGGCCGACACAACAAATAGGGGGGGCTATCGCCCCCCTTGTGACCCCCCCATGCATGCAACTTGTCTTGGAAAGAATATAACACATACCCAACATGTTTATGGTTTTCCCATGTTGTTCAATAATAAAAATGCCCTTGAGACTGATTGTAACACAGTTCTGAGGCATGTAGCCACCACGTATATTCTTAGAGATAAGCTACCATCGCCCGAGCTAGTTTATTTTCCATTTTGTCTGTAAGCATTTTTCAATATTTGATATTAATGAAATTAAGTGTTATTCCTGCACATCTCCGCATTTATGTTTATTTCTGTATTTTATTGCATTCCTGCATAAGTCCAGATCAATGGTATTAGAGCGGTCTACTCTTTCTCTGTTTTTATTTACATGTCCCCAACGAGGTTGGGATATAAGGAGTTAGGGCTCGATTTGGTTGTATCGTTGCAAGATCAACCTTGCAAACCCCAACGACCTCCCATGGTAGAAGAAAAGAAAGGCAAGGGAGCAGGAGACCTTATCAAAATATTGCTCGAGGAGGACCCCGAGAAACAAAGGAATGTGATGATGGATAAATTTTCCTGGATCCTTCAATGGCTACCCACCGTTGACACACCTTCATCCAACAACCACTTTGGAGGCACCACTCCTTTTAAGGTACAAGTAAACTTTGAGATTTCCATATTTGAGGGCTAAATATATGTATATTCTGTAGATAGATGGTTGAATCTATTAGAAGGATTTTCTCGGTTCATGACTTTTCCAATCAAGAGAAGATTACTTTTGCACTCCTCAAAGTCGCCCCCCAAGTCAAGGACTGGTGGGAAACCTACTGTGAGAAAAAGGACGAGAGGTAAACCTCCCTGTTCTCGGACGCACCCACTTGGAATTTTTTCTGAGATGATATCAAGGAATAATATTATCCTGTAGGGAGGTATGAGGACAAGTACATACAATAGACTACGTTGCGGCAACAAAGAGATCAATATGTGCATGAGATGACAAATCTGTTCCATACCATGCACATAAAGTTGGGTATCAAAGATTTAGAGAAACATTTGGTGCTGAAATACCACAGTTGTCTGCACAGATACATTCAAGAGGAAATGGAGTTCCTCAACATCTCCTCACTTCGTGCGCCATACTGGTATGCTACCAATATTGAGCATAAATTCAAACATAATAAGAGAGACTTTGGATCTGCAAATTAAAAGCAAGGGAAAGGCACCCCAAACCATAGGAAAAAGGACAAAGCCAAGGCGGGGCAACCCACGAAAACCCACCAAAGTCGCAAGAAAAGAACAACACCACAAAGCCAAAGATGGAAATGGGAAAGTGGTGTGAGTTCCATAAGAGCTCCACTCATAATACAAGTGAGTGTTGGGCCAAGCAGTCACTGGTGGTTGAGCTGAAGGCTTCTGAATTAGATGCATGTTCCGACTCTGAGTTATAACCTGACAAGGGGAATGACAAAGGGAAGTAAATTATTGATGTGGAGCCCAATGGCACCATTGCCACCACCAAGATCCAAAAGGAGGAACTTGAAGATTCACAGGAGGGGGTGCACCTCTTACACTCCCAGATTTGGGTGAAGGGTTCACTGCTCAATTCATTTTCGACAGTTGGAGCCAAAAGAACATCATTTCATTATAGTTTGTGAAGTGACTGGGCCTGCCTACCACAACATACCCACAACCGTACACCATAGGGTGGCTTCACCAAGGACGAGATCTCCGCCTCAACCAATAATGTCGCTTTCCCTACAACATCAAGCCCTTCACGGATGAGGTATTATGTGATATTTCTCCTCTTGATGTTTGTGATGTATTATTAGGCAAAACATACTTTTGGGTGTATGAGTTTAGGCCTTGCATTGTTATTGTTACTTTGGGAAATAAGTTGTAGAGGATATCAGAGGTAGCACCACCTACCTCCATCTCTTTGATCACTGCAAAACAATGCAGTAAGCTCATTTCCAAAACTGGGAAATTTTCTTTCTTGGTGATCCTCCCTTAGGGAAACAAGAAGACTGTAGCCACAACCTCTAGACAGGGCTCCTCCACACGTAAAAAAAAGATGGAAAAGGTCGTGGAGGAGTACAAAGACTTCTTCACCTCACCTGCAGGGGTACCTCTTCATTGTCAAGTCTCCGCTACCCAATGGACCAATCTATCAACGCTCTGTTCTAGAGAATGAAGAAATCAAGAGAAAGATTCATGAGTTGCTTCAGTAAGGTCACATCCGACCAAGTTCATTGTCTTGTGGGAGCTCGATAGTGTTGGTGCAAAATAAGGATGTGAGTTGGAGACTCTATATTGACTATCGGGTGCTGAACAAGATCATTGTCTGGAATAGGTATTTGATCCTGCGATTTATGACCTTCTGGACCAAGCCAAGGAGGGCTTTTTTAAATGGCTGGTCATGCCTTTCAGGTTTAAAAATGCTCCCGCAACCTTTATGAGGCTGATGGATGATATCTTACGACAATTCACCAACACATTCGTGGTGGTGTATTTGTATGGCATCCTGACCTTCATCTAGAGTTGGGAAGAGCATCTCGACCACATTCGAGGGGTCCTCCAAACACTGCGACAACACAAGTTGTGTGTGATAATTTGGAGAAATGCACTTTTGGCATGACCAAGGTTCGATATTTGGGATACATTATTGATGAGCGGGGGTGCATGTGGACCCAGCCAAGATCAAGGTCATTAGGGATTGGCCAACCCTAACCACTCTAACAGAGCTTCACAACTTTCTTGGTCTTGCTAATTTCTACCGCAGGTTCGTGTTGGGGTTCTCTCATATAACTTAGTGTTTGATTCAAGTCACCAAGGGAGGAGTGAAATACAAATTCTTTTGGTATGAATCTCAATAGAAGGAATTCGTAGAGTTGAAGCATTTCCTTTGCTATGCACTAGTGCTCACATTACCACACTTGAAACAACCATTTAAGATCGAGACAGATGCCCCTGACTATGCTATTGAAGCAATACTAACTCAGTAGGGCATCCAATGGAATACCACAATGAGACACTTTCAGATACAGTCTGAAAGTATCCCATGCATGACAAATAAATTTATTCCATTGTGCACTCTTACCGATAATGGAAGCATTACATTTTAGGGAATGAAATGGTCATCCACACAGATCACCGATCCCTGCAGTTCATACAGACACAAGGGAAGTTTCAGAATAATCACCATCAGAAATTGTCTACATACCTGTAACAGTTCCATTTGAACATCAAGTACAAGAAGGGAAAAAACCAATAACGTTGCATATTTCCCTAGCCTACCGCTAATCATGGTGCTAACCACTATACTTGACTCTTTTGGGCACGAGACTTCAGGTTGGCCGCATCTCTACAAAAGCGATCTAGAATTCGACAACACATACTAGACACTCTTGGAGGGTAAGTAAGTTTCAAAATTTCACCTATAGGATGCACTGTTATGCCACCTGGGACACCTCTGTGTTCCTTCAAGCGAGTGTGCCAAGATGATCTGGGAAGCACACTATAGTTAGGTCACTGGACATATCAGGGTCGAGAAAATAGTGGCAGTACTGTAGAAGTATTTATATTGGCCGAACCTTCTGCATGATGTTGGGAAGTACATAATATCCTCCACTTCATGCGCCATTTCCAAACTGACCATTAAGAAGCAAGGCCTATATACTCCGCTGCCTACCCCTAGTCGACCTTGGGAATCCATATCCATGGATTACATGTCAGGCCTTCCTTCTACCAAGCATGGAAAGGACCAAATTTTTGTGGTCGTCGAAAGATTCTCTAAAATGGCCATTATGGAGACTTACAAGAAGAATATCACAACAAAAGACACTGTTAAACTCTTCTTTGAATGATTGTGGGTACACTTTGGAATCCCACAGTCCATTATCTCAAATCATGATAGCAAGTTCCTCAGTACATTTTGGTCAAGTCTCTAATCGATGATAGACACCAAGCTCACTAAGTCCATAAATTTCCACCCCCAAAATGATGGCCAAATAGAGGTCATCAACATGATGATTATACACATTCTACGTATGTAAAAATCAAAGCATCCACACACATGGGATGAAATCCTCCCCTGTGTACAAAAAAGCTATAACTGGGCTCTCCACTGCTCAAATAGCCACAACCCCTTTCAGGTGGGTTTGGGATTCCAACCACTATGTCTCATTGATGTGGCCTTACCTTTTGTAGTTACTTAAGCAGATTCGACTCATGTCCAGTCCAAAGCCAACAAGGCAAAAAAATTCATTGAGCACATTCAACACATATGCCAACAGGTCCATGACATATTGGACATAGCTAATTCTAAGTACAAACAACATCATGATCAACATCGGGTGCCACACAAGTTACAGGTGGGCGACAAGTTTGGCTACATTTGTAGAAGGAGCGCCTTGCTGCGCCCCACCGAAAGCTCCGCCCACTCCGATATGGGCCATAAACCATCACCAAGGCAATAAGGGATGATTTATTTGAGCTCATTATTCCACCATTCCTTGGTCTGCACCCAGTGTTCACTGTGTACCATGTTCAACCCAACTTTCCACCATTGTTGGACACATCCGACAATGCAGAACAACTCACACCAATAGAGTTAAACCCAGATGGCACAGAACAAGCTACAACTGATCGGATCATGGAAACAAAGATTAAGAACACTCGCCAACAAACGATCTAGCTATATCGAGTTTTCAAAGTAGTCCAACTCCTTCACGAAGGCAAGTGGTTCACGAGGGACCAGATTCAACAAAAAATTCCTCACCTCATGGAGGCTCTGCACACAATGGGGACCATGGATTCCTAGGGGGGAGGAATGATCTAGGTGGATATTGGTGGCCACCCACCTATTCCACCTAGACCTCCAGTCATTTTCATCAGTTTCCTTATTTGTAGAAAAATTTATTATTTTTAGCAATTTTTCGGGTCCTAAAATTCTGGAGCAGTTTTGACTCCCTAAATGATGTTTTATTGAGGTACGTAACATGCTTGTAGCCATAGGAAAGAGCCTATGGCGAAACCTGTAGTACTCAGAGAGATATTTTCGCTGATATATCGTACATGCCAAACATAGATATTATGACCAAGTTACGACCCTGGGAAGTTGGCTTCCTAACTAACGGGGCCCATAAACTCGTGGAGTTCCATCTCTTGGGGTTAGGGTTTTCCCATGTTGTTAAATAATAAAAATGATCTTGAGCCTCATTGTGCCACAATTCAGAGGCATGTAGATGCCACATTGACTCTTCTCAGAGATAAGCTACCATTACCTGAGCTAGTTTATTTTCCATTCCGTCTATAAGAATTTTTCAGTATTTCATATTAATGAAATGAAGTGTTACTCCTGCTGCATCTTTGAATTTATGTTTATTCCTGTATTTTACTGTGTTCTCGCATAAGGCTGGATCATAACCAGTAATGTCTGTAGAGGATCATGATGGTGAAGCGAGTGGGCTATAAGTCCATCATTTGTGGATCATAAAGTATCAAAGGAATTGAATCCTTAACTATGATTTAGTTGCTCGAAACTTGCAGACCTATCATGGATAAAGAAAAGAGATAAAGGTTGGAATACCTAAAGGCTATAAATGCTCAACTTCAAGAGAAAAACAAACACTTGAAGTCTATATCCAAATGTTTGACCAAAGGATGAGAGAGATGGAGAAGAATATTGAGAGCTCAACAAGTCTACTATCATTGTAATTCCCACTCCCTTACATTATTATGTTATGCTTATTATCCTACTTGTTGAAAGATTGATTTTTGTGTAATTTTTTGTTAGTATTATTAATATATATATGACGTATGTGTGTGATAGCTACATATCCACGCTTCACAGAATACACTAGTATTTTATGGTTGACTATGTTATTTGAATCGTAAAAGCGAATTATGATTAGTCATTAAACTTGATTAGACTTTTAAGAATAACGTTATGATTAGTTTAATATTAAATTAAATTGGGCATTCTCATGATTCATTAACTTTGATTAAATCATCGCAATTATTTAGTTATTTTATTATGTATTAATTATTATTTAGGAGGATTGTTCTCCTATCTTAAGGGGAAATTTGAGACCCTGGAATAAAGGGGTTAGGTGAAGCTTTATGGGGAAGGGGGTAAGGATTTCAGATGGGAGACTAAGAATTGGTAGTTGAACCATTAATACTGTTATCCATGATAAAATTTGGTTGGTATTAAGTTAATTAGGTTGAGTCACTTAGCGTTGAATATGGTCTTTTGAATTCATAATTTTCAAAAAATGCACATATGTGAAGGGTCTTAATGGTCATCATTCATGTGATAGGAGTCAATGTCAAAGAAAAATCCAAAAATATATCATGCATGAGAAAATCTGGTCATTAGAGTGAATTTAACACTTTTACCCAAGTTCGTAGAGAAATCATTGTAAAACAGTCATAATTCGCTATGAACTTGCCTAATGCTCTATTTTTATAGTGTTATGAGTTTGTGATATTTTTAAGGCATTCAAATTTTGTAATGAGTTAACTGAATCATCAAATGAGTTCAAGAAATGTCATTGGGCCATTTTTTTAAGGGGGAAACTCAACTGTCGAATTTCATGTGTATGACAAGTCATCAAGGAAATAAAGCATGCCAACTCATCAATTGGACAGATCATCATCTCAACCTGAAGTCTTTCAAGGTCTTAACTCTAGTGTATCAGTGGTCAACACCTCAACATGTCATTTTGGTTCGATAGAGATGCCACAAGTTGAATTGCAGAAAAACAGTCTTAAAGTGATTATGCAAGATGTTGATGTTAAACATGGTAAATGTTGTGTGGGTAAATCCCCTCTGTAGACATAGGCGATCCTTCTAGCCCTGGAGTGGGTCTAGAAACAAGGGAACAAGCTGGACTTTCAGAATCCTAGCTTATAAATGAAAACGAGTTGGGATAGATGACCTACCTTGGTCCAACACTCTTGTTGTAGTTTGCAACAGCGATCCGCTAATATTTGTCTTCACACGTTGCGGTCCTTTAGTGATGATGTCTGTGTGCTTGCACAAGGATCAAAGAACAATGATAGCATAAGAAAAAATATTTTCATCTATAGCTATTTGATTGGTCAAGGAGAATCAAACATTTTGCATAAAATTAAACATTTTACATGCAAAATTGGAACCAAAAAACTAGTCATGTATTAATAAGTAGATAAAGGGAGTTTACAACCTTAATTCCTTGACGTTGCAGCCTCCTTCAATGGGTTTAGTCAAGAGCATCTCAAGAATTCATTGGGAATCAGACTTGTTGAGGCAACAAACCTAAACTCTCTCTCGACAATGGATTCCTCTCTGCCTAATTCTTCACACCAGCTATAGTAAGGACTGTTCATCTAACTGAAGCCATGTGAGAATGAAGTATTTATAGGAAAGGAGAAGGTCTTTTGGGATCCCTCATAAGATGGAAGAGAGGGCTTATTCCTTTGGGGAGTTGCACGAATGTAGGAAACAAGAAGCAAGGATTTCGACGTTATTCAGCCGAACAAACCATGATGACTTCGCTCACGAAGTAGTTAGGAATGGAAACTTACTTCTATTTTAAAAAACATTCAAAAAATAGCTCAGTGCAGGTGAGACACTGAGGCAGAGTGCCAATGCGCGCGAGGTCCAACGTAAATTTCCCTATGGGCGCGAGGCCATAACTGCCTACGAGCGCTGACCCAGAAACACATGTTTTTGAGAGTTTTCTTGAGGAATGAAAAACAGAGGAAATGTTATTGACATGACAAGGGATGAAATAAAACTTTTAGGAAGGTATGACAATACACAAAAGTCACTAAAATGGTCCTCTAATGTTCGGGACGGGGATTGCAGGTATGGTGAAAAAATACTGTGTAACAGATGCCCCCAAAGCATGAGGTCCGAGAGGGAGGAGAGAAATTGTTTATGAGAATGTGCCCAAACCAAACACCGCCGTCGGAGGACCTGTAAGAACAAGTACAACTGATATATCTGATACATGAATATGTGGCATGGGCATAGCCATCCATAATAGAGTACATCTAAAATTAAGATCCGAGGTATGGACGCAACCATCCAGCAAGAAGGATCAATAAACAGAATCAACTATGGTCGCAGCCATCCAATTAGAAGAGTCATGCATATAGTAATGATAAACCAAATCATCTGACAGCCTGGATTTTATCAGAAAAAACCCAAGGTCTTACGCTTCATCTCAACTCGAACAAGTACAAATTCAAGCATGCGAGAAAGTCGCCTAATTACCAGCCAATGATGAAATTTGTTAACAAGCGTGAGAGAGACCACCAATAATGACAATGGCTCTCAAGGTACAACTACTACAATCCACGGAATGTGAATGGTGAGCTGGAGTCGAACACCTGCGAAATCACACGATTGAAGGTCAATGATTGGGACTTGTTGTTGAATGCGAAGAACTTTACATTGAGGCATGCAAGCTCCAAGGTACCAGAAGGGAGTCTCTAGATAAACTTCTTGGATAAAGAGCTAAAGTTTACAAGGAGTGATCTGGTCGAAGGAGGGCCATAATGTTTCCCACATCATCGACACGAGACAAAGGAATAAGATGATAGTGAATCAAGACTAAACAGAGGATCAGAGGTTGAAAAACTGCAGAAGGAAACTTCTCTTGAACATATTGGCGACACGACTTCGGAATTCGACAGTATTTGACATCAGGGGATATGAGGTCATGATGAGGTGGCAAAGAGAATATGAGAGGTAAAAAAATATAACCCAAACCCATGGAGGAAAAAAATGATGAAATGGGATGTCCCCAACCCGACACGAGTTGCAAACAAGTTTCATGTTCAAGAGTGACATACTACCAACACGACTGAGAACTGGTTCCATTTTCCCCCACCATTTATGAAGTAGTACCCCAATTATTTTTGGAAACAAGCTTGAAGGGGATAGCATATGCTTGCATATAAGTTTGTCCTTCGAACAAATCCATCCTAGTACATTTTACGAGCCCTAGGAAGGAGGAACTCGGGTACGTCATGGTGATGATTTCAGACGTCATGAAAGTTTTAATGAGTCTGAAAGAGGAAGAAATCGACGTGTTTTCATGTTTAGAGAGTTTGAAAAGAAGCGGAAAATAAAACTCCAACAAGTCCCTTTTCGTAGATAGTCTCACAAATCCGAAAATGTAGAAAACCATATGTGAGAGAACCTCTTATTCGCGATGGGCTAAGGTATTCCTTTTTTGTAAATAATCTGTCCCAGCCCGAAAAAGGGGTAAACGTTTACTGGGCAGATGACGTTTCGTAGCCTTTAATGAGTTCAAAATGAAAAGAGTCTTGGCAATCTTTTCAATTTTCGAGAGTCATAAAGGAGCCGAAAGATGACTCCAAGGGGTGACTTTTTTCGTGTTTTTACCGAGTCTAAAAAATTAATAAAATACAACTCGTCACTTTATCGCCATCACGCTGGGGATCTGTTGCTGCACAAGAAACACATGCAAAACCCATTTTTCGAGATAATATATTAAAATAATCGAAAAATATGCTCAAAAACCTAATTAGGGTTCCGAAAATTTTATAACATGCCAAAATTGGTAAAAATAAATTACTTTTCACTTTTTACCTCTTGTGAGAATTTTCACCCTTTTTCATTGTGATCTTGTGGAGCTGACAGTGGACAATACAGGAGACCAATCGTGAATCTGTCTTTTGCAGGTGAGATATCGTCTCCTTACCTGCATTTTGATTCTATTTTCATTACCTTCATTTCATTTTTTCAGATTTGTGGGGCATTTTTGTTCAAATTAGGGCACAGGTTCTGGGCATGGACTCGCGCCAACCCGCCTTCAATTATAACGGGGGCACGCCTGTTGGCGCGATTGTTCTTAAAACATTCACGCCAACCGCAGCCATGGTTTTGCATTAAACTAACAGACCCATTTCAAACAATTCACAAGTTAATAATTTGACTAATGATAGCCCCACTGATGATTTTGCAGGTGTGTGAAAGCAAAATGGTGATCGAATGGAAGGAAAGAGAACATGGAGATGAATATGAGGAAGTCATGGGCAATGTGAGATGCATGGACACTCTTAGGGACTGCGAGCTTCTAAAATTATTCATGGCGCCATGTCTCCGAGCTCAACCGGAGCTATTATAGTAATTGATCAGTGTATGGGACATTGATCGGGAAATATTCATAATTCATGATCAGGAGCTAGAGATTGAAGTTTCTGACATATACTTTATCACTGGATTATCACAGAGGGGAGCAGCACCAATCCTGATAGGTACCCGACCTACGATGGAAAACATGAGCATGCTCATAGACATGGTGTGTCGAGGGGCACGAAAAGGATCAAGGAGCGGGAAAGTGGATATTCAAACCATTCTCGATTTGGCACTAAAAGTAGTGCTGCACACCATCACTCGAGCTGCCGGATCTCAAGCTCCACATGAAGCCACAAAAAAACAGCTACTACTTGTCGTAGATTGTATGGCCCCAACTCTTTACAACTGGGTGGAGGTCGTAACAATCAACATGAAGCGCCAATTGACAAAATGCAAGAATGACAAGCTGAAACAATTCGTCTATGGGTCCATCTTGGTACCATTCATCCTAGAATGGTTACCAATATTTCAACTTCAGGAAGTTATAGGTCCTACACCACCAACCCAAGAGCCATGAATGGTCCGTTGGGCAGCTTTGATGCTTAGATCAAGAGGTGGTCAACATATGTCGTGGAGACTGGATTTATTTGACTAGCTCCATCAACAACTAATTTTCGTGGAGGACTGGCCCTATTTTGGCATGAAATTTACGCGTGATGTGAATCTTCCACTCCCAGAAGGAGAGGATTGGGATGAAGCATTAGGTAAGACTCATTTTTTATTTTGATGTGTATTATGATTTTTTTTTAGTATATATGTTTTTATGTTAATCCATGCATTTGCAGATGTTGGCCCAGAAAGACCTGCAGGAATGTCTCAAATAGCACGGAGGGTTCCTCGTGATTTTGATGTGGTCCCTCATGGTGAGGGAAGCGAGGAAGAGGAAATCATACACAACTTGGAGGGACTCACTAGTAGAATCCCAGATTATGCGAGATTTGACGATGTTCCTCACGCATACCAGTGGCACACTACGGGGGTATATAACCATGTTCACCACTTATTGAGGCGACTCGTGCATGCAGTGACATGCTACCATGAGCATCATGCTGATTAGACGCCTAGGATTTTATTTTTGCATATTTTTTGAGAGACATGATGTCTCAAGATGTAACCAAAATATATATATATATATATATATATGCCTATTTTCCTGTATGAATCTTATTATGTGATGATGATGTTTTAAAAAATACACAAATTTCTATCTAATACAATATTGGCTACTGCATCAGTTAACGCATTCATCCATCTAGGAATATGCTGATATGTGATGTAATCAAAATTCCTTTCTAATAAACGAACAGATAAATACAACCTTAAGATTTGAGGATTTATAACAGAATAATGCCCATTAAGCTGAAGAGCAACAAGATGAGAGTCTAGGTTAACAATTAATGCACGAATGTTGAGAGCAATGGCCTCAATCAAGAGTTCAATAATGACACTATATTCAACGACAATGTTCGTTGTTCGACCTAGACAAATACCTTGAAGTTCAATCAACTCACCATCAGGATTATAAATCACCCAGGCTGCAAAAGACAGGTTCCGGGTACTACATGAGACACCATCCGCGAAACCAACATAAGGAGTGGCAATCATCTGCATAGTAAGCAACAACATAATAAGCAGGAAAAATGGCTTTCAAAGCACACTAAGAAAAAAAAATGTATAAAAATGAAAAGAAAACACCTATGTACAAAAGAACATGCACGATAATCTCATGCATATTATTTTTTGAGATACAACCCATTTATGGGATGATCCAAAGGATAGCCTTCATAATCAATTAGCTCATAAGCCTCGTTCTGCAAAGCATGCTTAACGATGTAGGGCCCATGCGACATGGGTTCAAATTTTCTTGCCCCCAGCTTATCATGAGCTTAGTCATACAAGAGGACGAGGTATCCTTCTACAAAGGAACGAGGTGAAACCGACTGATCAAAATGAGCTTTGACCCACTTTTTCTGTGCTTCTATGACAAGAGAAACAAAGAAGCGAGTTTCATCAAGCCTCTCTAAATATATAATATGCTTTTCTTCTGGTGAAGTATTAGGGAGAAATTCAATAGCTATCTTGAGAGAAGGGATTTCACATTCAATCAGAAGGGTAGCTTCCAGATCGTAAACAAGCTGGAATGGAGTGAATCGGTCACATCCTTCACCGAGGTTTGGTAAGCCCAGAGAGCTGAAAACAACATGAGATTCCAGTTGGATTTGTGCATCCCACTCGTACGCTGAAGCATAGTGACTAGAACTTTGTTCACTGCTTCAACCTAGCCATTGGCCTAAGGGTAGTACGACGTTGAGCTGTCGTGATGCAGACCCAACTTGGAAGTCAACTCAGCCATCATGTAGTGACAAAAATGAGAACCATGATTGGTAAAAATGGCTTGAGGGACACCAAACTTGGTAATGACATGATTGAATAGAAATTGTGCGGCTGTCTTACTGTCAACTGTAAGTGTAGGCATTTCTTCGGCCTATTTAGTGAAGTAATCAACAGCTACGATAATATAAGCATGCCCCTTTGCCGAGTGAGGGTTACACATCATAAAATCGATGCCCCATTTCGCAAAGGGACCAACGGTAATGAGAGGGTGGAGGTGAGCAGGTGGCGCGCGCATCTTGCGCTGATAAATCTGGCAATCGTAGCACTTGCAGACAACAAAAATGCAGTTTTTTAAGATGGTAGGCTAGAAATATCCAACACGAAGAATATTCTATGTAGTAGCATATCCAGACATGTGACTGCCACAGGCACCAGAGTGGCAATCATTGAGGACCTTTTCAGCCTCCTCAAGAGTTAAACACCGACAGAGAACATAATCAGCTCCGATGCAGTAGAGAGTATCTCCGACTATGCAATATGGTTGTGAATGATGGGGGATGCGTCGATGAGAATCCTTTGTTAACTCAGATCATAAGGTATAAGTCTGAAGATAGATGATGATATCACCGTACCAAGGATCGAGCGTGCTAATGAGAAAAAGGTTGTCATCCGGAATGCGTTCCTTGGAACCAGATGGAGCAAAATCAGAAGGGAGAGAGCAAATAAAATCAACAAAAAATAATGATTTCTTTGATTTGGTGGTAGTAAAATCCAAATCGAACTCTTGGAGGATAATAATCCACTTTGAGTATTCCCCCCAGCAATTTACGAGTCAATATGTAGGTCATGGGGTTGCAATCAGAAATCACGGTTACTGTGCGTAGTAGAATTTAATGGCGGAAACGTTGGACGAATTGAACAACATCCAACGCTAATTTATTGACATGTGCGTAATGTGTTTCGGTATCGAGAAGATTGCAGCTCAAATAATAAATGACATGCTCGTCACCATCATCATCGTCTTGCACCAGAACCATGGAAATAATGCTAAATGCGACAGCCAAATAGAGGGAGTAGTCGCAATGATAATTAGGAGGACGCAACAAAGGAGCATTGATAAGCAACATTTTCGGTGCATCGAAGGATTTTTGGGCGATCTCATCCCAGAGGAACGAGACACCTTGCTTAAGTAATCGTGTAAATACTTTTGCTACCTCGGCATAGTTCGATACAAAACGACGCAGGAAATTAGCTTTCCCTTGCAGACTCTGCAGCTGATGTAAAGAGGAAGGGGAGGGGAGATTGACGATAGCTTGGACCTTGAGGGGATAATGTTAGGTCCCTATATTGCTAGTATAGTCCATTATTGTTATTAGTGGGAACCTCATTATTGTTATTATTAAAATCTTTAACCCCCATTTTGTTATTTGTGCCCCTAGAAATTATTCTATTGTTAGTTCGCTTAGGATTACATTGTGGCCTCACTAGGATTACATTATGGCCACATGGACTCCTATATATAGAAAGGAGGTTTTGTAGATTGTATCATCCAATAATTTTTCATTTATGTAATGTATTGGAGGTTTCCCTCAAAGTGCTTATTTTTTAAGGCGTTGATATCTCTTTTCTTCTATTTTTGGAGCTGGTTTCACAACATTTGGTATCAGAGCTTTGGATTCTAGGGTTTCGCTGCTCCAAACAGGTCATCGTGGAATTTTCGCTATAACTTTGTTTCTACAAAGTTTCAGAAGCTGAAATTTTTAGGGTGCGAAGCTGAAATCCTGAGGAAGATTACCTAAACATTTCAGAGCTTGGTTTGCAACATTTTCGGAGATCTCATCTGTGGAAGTTAGGTCTTTTGTTCAGGCTCCTAAACAAGTCATCGTGGCATTTGCACTATAAATTTTTTTCTACGAAAGTTCAGAATCTAAAATTTGTATGGTGCGAAGCTAAAATCCTGAGGAAATTTTTCAAAAAATTTCAGAGCTTGGTTCACAATATTTTTGGAGATATGATCTGTGAAAGGTAGTGCTTTTTTAGGATCCTGAATTTCATCTCAAATAGGTGATCGTGGGAAAAGTTCAATAACTCTCTCTCTAGGCATCGGATTGGAGTGCCGTAAAAAGTGGTTGCAAGTACACAGACTGTAGTTTCTTGGCTATCAATTTCAGAGACAAAGGACGAAACAGTGACACGTGGAAAGTCGTACAATTTCGCTCTACTGAACCAGTCCAGAATTAGGTCATTGTGGGAGATCGGACACAACTTTGTCTTGGAGAATCCAAATCAGGTCAGAACTGTGGCATTCGAAAGATAATTCAGAGGGCTACGTTGATACTGAAATTAAAATATTGAAGTGTTGCAATCATAGAGATTATCCAATTTCAATATCGAGCTCCTCAAAAGCAAGAAAAAGGTGTGTATATTTTTTTTTCTTTCCAAATTGCATAAGTCTTCTTTGAAGAATCAATTTGAATTGATTCCAAGGGCATATTGTAGAATATATAGTAGTATTGGGTTCTAAAATATGCCCCATAAAAATAATTCAACACCCATTAAGCCTTCAGAAGGCTCTACTATGACTCATGAAGATGAAGAATTGCAACATGATCTATCAAAATTACAAGAGCAAGTGCAACAAATTTCACTCTCGCAAAGAGCAAAAAAAAATGAAATGGAAGTTTTGAAGAAAGGCATGGAAGCTAAGATGGATGGTGTGCAAGCTAAGATGGATGGCGTGGAAGCTAAGATGGATGGCATGGAAGCTGGCATGGAAGCTAAGATGGAAAACATGAAGAATGATCTAAAAACAGACATTGAAGGTTTGACAAAGTTGATACAAGAAAGGTTTCCTAATGGTGAAAAGATAGTAGAAGAACCTCATGATGAGAACAAAATCAAAGTTAATTGTGATTTGATAAACTCTAATGTTGGCGGGAAGAACCACCATATTCCAAAAATGGATATGAGGAAGTTTGATGGAAAGGATCCTGTAACATGGATACTACAGATGGAGCAATATTTTGATCTCCATAACGTGCAAAACACACAAAGGTACGCATTGCAACTTTACATTTAGAACAAAATACATTTGTATGGTATCGATGGCTTTGCTCCCATAAAAAAATTGTCACTTGGTCGATTTTTACGGAGGAAATGATAGCACATTATGAGGATACAAAGAGCAACACCTTCTTTAGCCAATTGATAAATCTCAAACAAAAGGGTTTAGTGGGGTAACACATTGAGGACTTCCAAAAATTGAATATAAGGGTAACTGATATTCCAGAGGAACACAGGATCGATCTCTTCATAGGCACTTTAAAGGATAACATCCAACATGAAGTTCGTTTTTTGGAACCAGATTCATTGGAGAAGGCATTCAGGTTGGCAAGAAAAGTTGAATGTAAAATAATGGCGACAAGGAAGCCTACCACTCAATTCTATAAAGAAGGAAGTGTTGCTACGCCTAGATTTCCACAACCTACAAGGTTGACACCACAACAAATGGAAGAAAAAAGAGCAAAAGGGCTTTGCTACAGTTGTGATAGCAAATACACTAAAGGTCATAAGTGTGCTGAGAAGAAATTATTTTACATAGATTGTGAAGAGGAAGAAGAAAATGAAGAAGAAGAGGATATACACCAGGAACCAGCCCTAGAAGAGGAAGAAATAAATCCGACCATATCGTGTAATGCACTGGCAGGAATTACCACTCCTCAAACTCTCAAGATAGAAGGACAAATCAAGAAGAAAAAGGTAATAGTGTTGATTGATTCGGGTAGCACCCATAATTTTATTCATTGTAAGGTAGCCAAGGAATTAAATTGTTTCCTATACCCAGCACCAGAATGTCAAGTGATGGTTGCAAATGGAGGAAGTATAAATTGCTCTGGAAAATGCCATAATATCAAGCTAACCATGGGGGAATATGTATTGACTAGTCCAATGCTTGCCATTCCTATGGGAGGTGCTGATGTTGTACTAGGAGTACAATGGTTACAATCTTTGGGGACGGTAGCTTTTAATTTTCAAGAACTTTTCTTAAAATTTTTTTCAGAAGGAAAGGAAGTTGAATTACGGGGTATTGCGGGGAAGCCAGGAAGGATAATAAGCTCTAATGTCATGACAAAGCTTCTAAAGAAAGAACAGCGAGGCGTAATTGCACAATTATGCTCACTAGAAGTTCCAACATCAAAATCATCTATTTCTGAAGATCTCCAACAAGTCTTGGACAATCATTCCAAGGTGTTTGAAACTCCCAAAGGACTCCCACCTATTTGTGATCATGATCATGCTATTCATTTGATTCCAAGAAGTGTTCCTCCAAACATCAGGCCTTATAGATATCCTTACGTCCAAAAGAGCAAAATTGAACGTATGATTGCAGAAATGTTAGAGGCGGGTATAATTCAACCTAGTCAAAGTTCTTTCTCTGCTCCTGTAGTATTGGTACACAAGAAGGATGGATCATAGCGAATGTGTCCGGATTATAGGGAGCTCAATAAGCTCACCATTAAAGATAAATTTCCCATTCCTGTGATTGATGAATTATTGGATGAATTACATGGAGCAATTTATTTACCAAGTTGGATCTTCGTTCAGGATATCATCAAATTAGAATGAAGACTGAAGATATTCCAAAAACAACATTTCGAACTCATGAGGGTCATTATGAATTTTTGGTCATGCCTTTTGGCCTCACCAATGCACCTTCTACATTTCAAGGGTTGATGAATTCCATTTCCAAACCCTTCCTTAGAAAATTTGTGCTAGTATTTTTTGATGATATACTAATCTACAACAGGTCTTGGAAGGATCATGTTGAACATGTTGACAGGGTGCTCAAACTATTGCAGGAGAAACAATTATATGCAAACACATCCAAATGTTTCTTTGGAGTACAAGAGGTGGAATATCTGGGTCATATTGTATCTCACGAGGGTGTTAAGGTAGACCCTAACAAAATTAAAGCCATTAAGGAATGGAAAGTCCCCACAACCATAAAGCGGTTGCGAGGATTTCTCAGGTTAATAGGGTATTATCACAAGTTTATTAAGAATTATGGGAGAATAGCGGCACCTCTAACAACATTATTGAAGAAAGATGCATTTTCATGGACTCCTGAAGCAACTAAGGCCTTTAAACATCTTAAAGAGGCAATGTGCCTAGCACCGGTCATAGCTATGCCAGACTTCACAAAAACCTTGATTGTGAAATGTGATGCCTCAGGAAATGGAATTGGTGCTTTTTTAATGCAGGAAGGAAGACCCATTGATTTTTAAAGTTGTCAAATCAAAGGAAAGTATTTACAGAAACCTATTTATGAGAAGGAAATGTTAGCAATACTGCATGCACTAAAGAAATGGTGAACTTACCTAATGGGAAGACACTTCAAGGTAAAAACTGATCATGATAGTCTTAAACACTTTTTGGAACAAAGACTATCTTGAGAAGAGCAGCAAAAATGGGTCACAAAGATGTTGGGTTATGACTTTGAAATAATCTACAAAAAAGGAAAGCTTAATGTTGTTGCGGATGCACTCTCAAGAAAGAATGAAGAGGTGGAAGCATTGCTTTGTGCCATTTCTATTATCCAACCAGATTGGATAACCGAAGCAAGAGATGAATGGAAGAAGGACAAAGATGTATGGACACTCGTTCAAAAGTTGCAGCAAGATCCTAGTACATCTGATACATTTAGTTGGAAAAATGATTCCTTATGGTACAAAGATCGCTTATATCTTTGTAAAAATTCCCAACTAAAACAAAAGATTCTTCTGGAATTGCACACTTCTCCTTTAGGAGGACACTCAGGATTTTTAAAAACTTACCACGGGGTGAAGAAAGAATTTTTTTGGGATGGCCTTAAATCTGATATTCGAAAGTTTGTGGCGGAATGTTTGGTTTGCCAGCAGAATAAAGTGGAAACAATTAAGACCCCAGGACTTCTACAACCTTTATCCATTCCAAGTCAACGTTGGGAGGAGATTTCAATGGATTTTATCACAGGTTTACCTAAGTCAGAAGGAAAGAGTGTCATCATGGTGGTAGTTGATATACTTACCAAGTATGCACACTTTTGTGCATTATCTCATCCATTTAAAGCAAGTACAGTTGCTACTACATTTATGGACAGAATTCAAAAGCTACATGGAAGCCCAAGGGTTATTGTGAGTGACAGAGATCCCATTTTTACTGGAAATTTTTGAATGGAGTTATTTTCTTGTTTGGGTACTCAATTAGCTCATAGCTCATCTTATCATCCTCAATCTGATGGTCAAACTGAGATAGTAAATAAATGTTTGGAAGGATATCTTCGTTGTTTTGTATCTGATAAACAAACACGATGGGTCAAGTGGTTACCTCTCACTGAATGGTGGTATAACACTTCCTTCCATACTGCAACAAAAATGACCCCATTTATGGCACTTTATGGATATCATCCACCATCCATCACATCATCTTTAAGGGAAAATTCGAAGGTTCAAGCAGTGGAAGATCACATCGAGCATCAGCAAGAAGTTCTCCAACTCTTAAAGGATAACCTGAATTTGGCACAAAATCGAATGAAACAACAGGCAGATCAACATCGCAGCGAGAGAAGTTTTGTTGTAGGAGATTGGGTATTTTTATGGCTACAACCATACAAACAAATGTCCCTCAAGCAAGCTAAGAAGGATAATAAATTATCGCCAAAGTACTATGGTCCTTACAAGGTGTTGCAAAAGATTGGTACAATGGCATACAAATTGGAGCTTCCTGCTTCTTCGCGAGTACATCCAGTTTTCCATGTTTCATGCTTAAAGAAGGTTATAGGTGAAAATCTTCCAGTTCAAACAATATTGCCGGAACTTGATGAGGAAGGAAAAATGATATTGGAACCTGAAGCGGTCATGGAAACAAGAACTCGAAAATTACGGAATCGATCAATTTCAGAGTATCTCATCAAGTGGAAGAACTTACCCACTGAAGATTCTACATGGGAGGATGAGAATTTTATATAGAAGCACCCAAAGCTACTCAAGCGTTGAGGACAACACTTTTTTGAAGGAGAGGGGCATGTTAGGTCCCTATATTACTAGTATAGTCCCTTATTGTTGTTAGTGTAACCCCCTTATTGTTATTATTGTACCCTTGTAACCCCTATTTTGTTATTATTGTGCCCTTAAATTATTATTGTTAGGTTGGCTAGGATTACATTGTGGCCCACTAGGATTACATTATGGCCACATGGACTCCTATATAGAGAAAGGAGGTTTTGTAAATTGTATCATCCAAGAATTGTTCATTTATGTAATGTATTGGAGGTTTCCCCCTCGAAGTGGCTCATTTGCAAAGGCATTGATATCTCTTTTCTTCTATTTTTAATTTGGTTACTCAACGGATAAACCTAATAGTATATCAGAATCAATGCAGAAGACACACTTATGTGGATTGAGCCGAATGTTATAGCATCTACAACGAAGAAATATTTGATGGAGATGATCCGGGTGGTCTTTACGCTTAGCAAAATGAGCCGAAAGGTCATCCGGTAAGGTTGATAAATGTGCTTGATATCATGGAAAGCATACAAAATTTCTCGTTGAAACATATCCCCAACATTCTTAAGACTAAAAGGGAGCTTCTTATAGGCGAAGGTACCCCAAGGACAGATAAAGGCGGTCTTGTGCTAATCGGTCGAAAGAATATTGATCTGGTTGTACCCAGAAAACTTGTCCATAAGGGAAAAGATCTCACTCCCAGCATATTCATCAATGATCTGGTCAATAAAAGGAGTGGGATAATTATCGTTAGGGAAAGCGCGGTTGATATCCCAGTAATATACATAGACACGAATAGTACCCTACGTTTTATCCACAGGAACAATATTAGAAACCCAATTTGTCAAGGGAATCAGATAGATGAAGCCAACTTTAAGAAGTTTTTCAACTTCTCCCTTGATGGCAACAACCTTTCTAGGGTGCATGGGATGAAGACTTTGCCGAACAGGTTTCACACCAGGATAAGTAGGAATCTCATGCACAACTATAGTCGGATCGATGCTGGGAATTTCTTCATAAGACCAAGTGAAAATGTCATGAAACTCTCACGAAAGAGGCTAGTATAGACCTCGATCTCATCAGGAGAATAGGTCACCCCAATGTGGATGTTCTTGACAATCCCCCATTTGATGGAGATGTCGATAGGCATCGTTTGTGTAATGTTTCCCAAGTTACCTTCCGCAAAGAATTCATGTGTCGGGATGGGCGTTTGAAGTGGATGAGAAGGAGCTTGGGAAGTGAACTTCTCAAGACAAGTAGACATGGCCCCGAGGCCAGGCATGAAAGAGGAACGATGATGATTATCATCCCAAGGAGGATCCTCGAGAGACATAGTTTCCACGATGGCCTCATCAATGGGAAAGGTCTCATTTAAGGGATTCGATGATTCTGAAGCACCGAGCCAAGGGGATTGAGAATACGTGTCAAGAGACACACTCAAAGGAGTATGATCAGAGTACGGAGGAGCCTAAGCCAAAATAAGTTCAAAATAATCAATTTCTATTGGGTTTAATGGCATCGAGTCACCAAATGAATCAATCTGCTTGGGTGAAGGGATGATCCATGGATCAGAAGATCTGGAGATCATGTTAACCCGAGCAGTGTTGGGTGGAGGAAGAGAAAAAAGACCCAAGAGGGCAGGATCTTTGAAAATACCCGGTCCTATGCTCTCATAAGGCATAGGAATACGATCTACATATGGGACGTTGCCCTCGGAAGGCGAGGAAGTGAAAAAGGTCAACTGATCTACATTGATGATATTTTCTTCATGCGGGAATAGAAGAACACGAAAGAGAGTGGATGGGATGCATAGCATGGCATGAGTCCAACTACGACCGAGGAGAATATTTTAATTGAGTTTGGCATCAACGACTTCAACCTCAAAGTTAACTGTTTTCCCTTCTAACGTAATAGGTAAACTAGCGAGAACACCAAGAGGGGGAGATTATCTTCCATCAAAAGCTTCTAAAGCGTTTGGAGATTGATTGAGGGCTGGAGAACCGATGGATTTCCATCAAGTAGAAGACATGATGCACATAGATTCACCCTCATCCACAACCGCTCGATGGATATTATTTCCATTAAGCCCAACTTGAATGATCAGTGCAAGCTGGTGAGGGATACGTGGGACAAAATTTTCCAAATTGAAAGTGATAAGGCTAGAATTGGCTGGATCAATCCCTTCGATGGAATATATCAAAGCCTTCCGCTGCGACGAACAAATCTGAAGTACTTCCAATGTAGACATAGCAGATGGCACCTGAGCCAAATCCTCAAAAATAATGTAATGCTGAGCGGCACGAGCGTTTGGGTTGTAGGAAGACTTTCGGATTACACCTTTATAAGGTGGTCATACAACGGGCTCAGTACTAGGACTTTCGATATGTAGAGGGACAAAAGCAGGCGGTGGAGGAGGACCCTCAGTGATTTCCTTCCCTGATGCCTAACGCGGTTTAGTATAATATTTCGATCAGGTAGCAATAGACATGGATGCAGGACCGTTCATCATGAAAACCTGAGAGCCAAATGGGGCGGAGGACTGATGTTTCTCAACCAACTGATTTTTTTGTGATGGGAATGGTTCTTTAAGAACAACCGAAGTGCCTTGGGTGCCCTTGAGCAGTCGACTCACCTCAACCCATCGTGGACAATCCTTGGTATAGTGTTCATTGTGAAAAATCAGATAAGGGTACTTTGGTTTGCATTTTGAACCATCATCAACATTTTGTTTTGGAGAATCCTGTTTCGAGGTATTGGCTTTGGCCTTACCTTTACCCTTCTTCTTACCCTTGTAAGTTTTATCCGTCGGATTGGACTGGATTACATTCACTTCTGCAGTTTTACTAGGATTTGAAGGTTGCTGAGAAGCAGTATCATTGGAAGGAGTAGAATTTTGCTTTGTAGGATTTAGAGAAGAATTTCGAGAAGTCCGGGACATAAAACCAATGATACCATCGACAGATGGTGTTGTCGGTGGTTTGGTAGCTCCATGTCGCAGAGCATCAGGTAAGAGTTCATACAATGTGTAGGACTGAGATTACACAAGATCAAGGTACTGGGCACGCGCAATGGCTTGTTCCTTGGTAACACATACCCCCATAGCGATGTCCTTAGCAATCAGACTGATAAAAGAGGTAGTGAACCAATCAGTTAGAAGTTGATCAGGAATTTCAAACTTGATCAAATGACAATGCTGCCTCAATTCATGAATATGATCGGAGATGTGAGTATCCTGATCCTGTTTCAAGGATGTGAGGAGGTGCATCCCAGTTTCGTAGCGAACCGGTAACTGGAAGTGGGTGAGAAATGCCATAGAAAGAGAGTTGAAATATTGAAAAATTCCACGAGAGAGTTCAATGTACCACTTTGCAGTGGCACCAGTGAGAGTCTGTTGGAAAAGACATAGCCAAATTGAATTTTCAACCCAAGAGTTAAAGGAGCACCAACGATGGTAAGTCATAACATGTGCTTGGGGGTCTTCTCTAGAATTGCTGTCAAATTTGGGACAATCGCCATGGATTTTAGTTGGAAATGGAGGCCAATTGGATTATGAATGATAGGATCATTTGTCAACTTCGACACATCGGGAAATTCTAGCATAGCGAGAAAAGGTAATTGTGGATTGAAAGGAATTGTTGGCCTTTGATGAAGACTAGTATTGGGATTCCAACCAAGTTGGGAGAAATTATGCCCCCATATGTTTTTTCCCAGAGGATTTTTTCCATAGGGGTTATAAGCCCGATAATTCTGGCCATACACCGGTTGAGGACTAGGATATTGATTCTGAGCGAACCACTAAGGTCATGTCTAAGAAACATATGGATTTTGTTGTGGAATGTGAGCATTACCTTGAGGCGCATGATATACCACCTAAGATTGACCTTGAGGAATACAAGCAGTGCCTTGGGGTGCAGTGTACACTACCTGATATTGACCTTGAGGAATGTAAGCAGTGCCATGAGGCTGCGTTGTCCCTCAGGTGTAGGTTGACCCGGATGCTGCGGTTGAGCAGGTTGCCCCTGCGGTGTAGGTTGGTCTGGCTATTGTGGTTGGACGGGTTGTCCCTGTGTGTAGGTTGGCCTAGATGTTGAAGGCCACCGGGTTGCCCTTGTGGAAGAGGTTGGCCCGATGGTTGGGATGAGTTAGGTTTCCCCTGAAGAACATGTTGGACTGGCTGAATAACTAAGGGTTAGCCTTGTTGTACAAAAGTGGGGCCTTGCTGAATGTAAGGCTGGTGATGTTGCACAAAATTTTGTCCTTGTGATGGATATATTTTCCCCTGTTGAAAATAAGGTTGACTAGGATGACCATGGGGTTGTCCCAGTTGGACCACATGTTGTCCCTGAAAGGGTTGTCCTTGTGGACTGTAGGGTTGTCCCTGTGGATCGTAGGGTTTTCCCTGTTGGCCCAATGGTTTTCCCTGAAGGGGTTGTCCTTGTGGACCATAGGGTTGTCCCGGTAGGTACGTGAACTGGTTGGGGTCAATCAGAGGCAAATAGACAAGATTTACGTACTCATCATAATGATGCGGAGGATTAACAGAAGCGTGCAGCTGCTCAGAACCTTAAGGGGTGTAATTTTGCTGCTGAATGGCCAACATGTACTGATCGTACATCAAACCTTAATGAATTGGACTAGAAGAGATGGGTCCACTACGAGTAGGTTGAAATCTCGAAACGTGAGGTTGTGATCCACTCACAGCGGGCCTAACAGGTATCGTGGAAGTGACAGTAATCGACCTACGAACAATAGAAGATGGTGACAATGACTGAGACATATAACGTGGTCACGGATGAAGCCACAGTGAGTAGGGCACGGGCCGGGACAAAGGTAACAATTGTGTTCTGTCATAGGAGTCGAGGGTGATGTCCTCGATACAGTGACAAATGAGCTTCCCGAGTGAGTTGATGTACCTGACCATATTGGGTTCTGATACAACGATGCAACACCAGAAATGATCTAACCCAACGTACGATAACCGACTAGGAGAGATATCGGTTGTGACGAAGGTTGACCTGAGACATAAGGAAAATTATCTAGAGAGAGAGTTGATAGTCTCCTGTAGAAACATAAATCTCTTCACTACTAATGGGACTCGAAGAATCCATGTCAGATGAAGCCATGGTATCGTCAAAAAGGCGACGAGCAGTGGCAAGTAAAGATGGTTCCGAAGTAAGAGGAGGGAACTCTTCCTCATTTCCAAAACCAGCCCAAGCATCTAGAGGTTGCCAATTGATATTAAATGGCTCCTCAAGAGGATATCGGGTAGCAAGAGGTAAGATAATTGGAAGAATAGACTGCCGGAAATTGATAGGCCTAGTGGGCTGAGGTGCTCCCGAAGAGAATTCAGGAGAAGGATCTCCACTAGGAGGTAATGAAGGGGACAACGAAACTGGTGGTTCCGCCACTGTGACTTTGTCTAAAAAACATGAGAGAACGAAGATGACCAATTCAAGGCTTCAAGACCAAATTCTAACGAATTACTTAAGAACAAGCCAATAAAATATCTTTAATGGGCATGTGATCCTAGGCAATTCATTTTATGACACTGAAACAAAACTCTACCTTTTCATATTTTAATAGTCAAGAAAAGGGTGAAAGATGACTCTTGTCACTTTCAGGTTGAATGAGCGCGAAAGGAAAAGTGCTCGATAATCTTTTCAACTTTAGAGAGTCACGAAAAGACCAAAATGACTACTCAGGAAATATAAGCAAGAGGGTGTACCAAGTTTCCGTGAATTGCAATATACACCTTGGTGATCAAATGAAAGATAAATGACCAAGGACTTAAAGGGCAGCAGACTCGGCTTCGTATTGATAAAGGATTGAAACCTATGAGGGTATCCCTTTATATAATCGACGGTACAGGGAGCACAAGTCCGTCCTCACGCTGTCTAATGCTAGATGGAGAACGACAGTTACTACGTTTAACGACGTCGAAACATGTCACTAGCCTAGACCTCTAAATGTGTGCATTAGGTTTCAATTCTTCCTTAGGTTGATTGAATTCATTTTAAATTTGATCTTTAATTAATGTTTCAATTTCAAGGCCTTATCGATTGTGATCTCTAATTCTTAATGCACAACTATATGCAAACGAAAATCATTCCAATTCAATGAAAAGCTGGCTAAGAGAGGGATAGTAGTTCATAACGAAGCAACAATCAATCGAATACAAAGATAACTTTTCCTAATGCATCTAAGACAACCAAGTAGAGAACGAAAAGATCTTCTGTTATTCACTAAAAGCTACTAATGCAAAAGAATGTTTTTTGCTTTCAAACTAAGAGAAAGAATGCAAATTTTGTCCTTTTAGATGAATTAGAAGTAAAATGCAGTACTACACTAAAAGGAAAAATAGATACTATTTTTGAACAATTCGAACGAAACAATCTAAAACAAAGAGATCAATCCAACCAAAACATCAAACAACCTCAAACAGAGACGCATTCCCTCAAGCAAATAGAGGGATTTCAAACTGATTCAGTGAGCAATGTAATCTATGCTCAAGGTGACAGATGTAGGGCTAAATGAACACGAAGATGATCATTCAACAACCCAATGACATGTAGAACCGAAAGAAAAACTACGAAAATCAGTCAAGAAACTAAAAAGATAAAGACCAAACTGACTCAAACTCAACTCAGAAGGTTCAATGAGGAGGTAGCCGAACAAGTGGCAAAAGGTACCTAGAAACCCTAGGATGAAAAACTTCACTGATCAGATAAGGGGCAAAAAACTGAGAAGAATGAGACAAGAGAGTCAAAAAAATTCCAGTGGACCAATTGAAAGATGAGAATCCAATCCAGAGGCAAGAGAAACTGGAAAAACTCAGTAAAAAGGCTAAAATTTTAACCTACAAGATTCAATGCATATGTCTAGCTATAATCCACGCTAAATAGAGGATGGCGCAGCTATGAAATATACAACAAGCACCAATCGGCATGACTGTTCAAGAAATAATAGTGTCGAGCTGGAAAACTATGGAAAAAATAAAAATCCACTGAGCAGAGGTCAGACTTGACAGTTGGAGACTGAATGTAATGGCTGAAAATAGTCAGGCACGTAGAACAAAGCAAAAAAAAATGATACAACCAAAGTCAAACAGACAAGAAAAACACTAGACAAACAATGAGAGACGACAAACACACTAATCCCCAGTATGGTCACTAAATTTAGTGCATGTAAATCCCCTTTGCGGACAGAGGCAATCCCTCTAGCCCTAGAGTGGGTCTAGAAACAAGGGAACAAGCTAGACATTTAGACTCCTAGCTCATAAATGAAAACGAGTTGGGATAGATGACCTACCTTGGTCCAATGCTCTTGTTGTATTTTGCAGCAGCGGTCTATTGATCTTTGTCTTCACACTTCACAGTCCTTCAGTGATAATGTCCATGTACCTGCACAAGGATCAGAGAACAATGATAGCATAAGAAAGCATATTTTCATCTATAGCTATTTGATTGGTCAAGGAGAATCAAACATTTTACATAAAATTAAACATATTAGACGCAAAATTGGAACCAAAAAACCAGTCATGTATTAATAAGTAGAGAAAGGGAGTTTACAACCTTAATGCCTTGATGTTGTAGCCTCCTTCAATGGGTTCAGTCAAGCGTGTCTCACGCATTCGTCAGGAATCATACTTGGTGAGGAAACATACCTAAAATCTCTCTCGACAATGGATTCCTCTCTGCCTAATTCTTCACACTAGCTATAGTAAGGACTATTCAGCTAGTTGAAACCATGTGATAATGAAGTATTTATAAGAGAGGAGAAGGTGGTTTGGTATCCCTCATAAGATGGAAGAGAGGCCTTATAATTTTGGGGAGTTACATGAATATAGGAAACAAGAAGCCAAAGGGAGGATTTCGACATTATTTAGTCGAAAAAACCATGATGACTTCGCTCAAAAAGTAGTTAGGAATGGAAAATTCACTTCTATTTTAAAAAACATTCCAAAAATAGCTTGGCGCGAATGAGACACTGAGACAGAGCGCCAATGGGCATGGGGTCCGGTGTAAATTTCCCTATGGGCACGAGACCATAACTGCCTACCAGTGCCAAACCAAAAACACATGTTTTTGAGAGTCTCCTTGAGGAGTGAACAACAAAGGAAATGTTCTTTACATGCCAAGGGATGCAATGACACTTTTAGCAAGGTATGAAAATACACAGAAGTCACTGAAATGGTCCTCCAATGTTCGGGACGGGGATTGCAGGGATGGTGAAAAAATATTATGTAACAGTAAGCCACACATTTTTTGTCTTAATCTATCATCACAAGACATATGCAGGCTGCAAAGATGATTTTGGGGAAAATAAGAAGAAAATACAAAAAAATATGCCAAACTAGGTGAGTTCGTAGCATGCTCCAGGCTTGAGGTTGAGTTTTTTCTATGAAATCATTGTAGGTTTCCTTAAGCTAAAACTCATTAAAAAATACATGGAAAAGGGTGTTAGAGGCATGTATTTATCTTATTAGACCCAAGCAAGGCCCTCCAAATGGAAAACACTATGAACTCTTCTGAAATTTCTTGTACATGATTGTTTTAGAAGTCAACTTCAAGTTTAATTTCTAGCCAAATGAAAAATACTTTTGGAAATATGAAAGCGGTTTTGCTTCATAACAAGCCCATATACAAAAGCCTCTCTTAGTTTCTTCAAATCCATCATGGTGTTTAAATTATGAACTTATCTTTGAGGCGTAGTTTTCAGAATTTTCACTAACCAAATTTATGAAAAAATTGTAAAATTCGACTTGGAGGAGGTCTAGCTTAGCATCCACGTGGCATAATAACACATAAGCACTCCATTAATCTTATAAAATTAGTTGGTTGTAGTTTATAAGGGTTATTAAATGGATTTTTTGAGTTATTTAATGAAATAAAAGTCCTTTTTGTATTCAAACTCTGCAAAACAGAAATATCCCTAGGAAGTCTCCAAGTGATGTAATCCTTTTTGAAATAGGTCTCTGAGTTGGGAATTTGAAGCTAGAAATGTAGAAAATAATTTGTATGAGTCATAAATCTATAAATGAGAGATATTTAGAGTTATAAATGGTTGATTGATGTTTACTACATACTACTATTGTAAAAAATTTCATCAGTAATATACAGTGGCAACTTGCTTATCTTCACCTGAGATTCTTTGATATTCTCATGAGTATTTGTATTTTGTATTATACAATTTTATCTTCGGTATTCTAGTGTTTGATTACTTAAAATTAATGTCTTACAAGCTCTAACTTCCTTGAAACACTTAATATGTTGTGAATGTTATCTTTTCATCAGAATATCTATATGCCTCAGCTTCCATAGGAGGAGTTTTACATTGTCATTGAGTTGCTTACACTGAATCCATATGCCCAATGGTAGTTATTTGTCTACATCTTTCACCTGCACAAAAACAAATCTAGAACAAATTTCAGAGTTAGCCATCTGTTGAGTTTCATTTACATAAAATAATATTTATCTTTGAGAGAGCCCTCTCAAGTTGAAAAGGCTAAGTTTCAACTTAAAGTAGCTTTGAAATAGTTACTCTAGTTTGACTATTGAAGCATCCAATCAATATCAATTTAGTGATAAAAAATACATAAATATATTTTGGAGAAGGTGGAGGGATATGACAAGTGGGGAGAGAATGGCAAGGGGAATTTGTCATCTCGAGTCTTGCTTGAATTCTTGGGGAGAGAAGAGGGAGATGGGAGAAACTTGAAATATTTTGGACACTAAGGGTTCTTATAGAATTGAGGGAGGTGTTGGGTTCCAAATGATTTAGACATACAATTTGGACAGACTACGAGAAACGGTTCTAGGCTTGGGCATGGAGGGATGGAGAACCTATATTGGAGGTTCGTTGGGGATAGAAAGTCAGATAGGGTTCTCGTAGTTAACTGAGTGGAAAATCCAGTCAGGTTGGATTTGAAGGTCATGAGAAGAAAAACAACTTCAATACCCCCAAAACTCCAAGGTTTTCTTCTTGTTGTTATCTAAAATTCATATTTATGAAATTTAAAAGTGATATAAAAGCTAAAAATGATTAATGCCTTAGAGTAGGCAACACACATGGTATCACAGTCTAGATTAAAAAATATGGACCCTAAAACCCATCATAATAGCCCTATCCATGTCTTTTGCTTCGCCTTCAACCACACTAAAAGAGTGTTTATTAATAAAAAGTTGTGCATACTTCACTTGGACGGGTGGTGTTATAATTTCTTCTTGATATTTAATTGATTTTTAGTTAATGTTGTGCTAATATCGGTTTCCGAATTAACATGAAAGTGATTTGGTTTGCTTATCATACAAGGGTTTATACAAGTGCTTATGAGTGACAATTCATTAAACTTTGTGAGATTAACTGTAGTTTATGAACTTAAAAGCATGGAAACCCAATGTTGAACAACAACATAATAAAACACAACAAGCATAAATAACAGACACAAATACACAAGTTTTTGATGAAGGAGTTCACCCCTCTTGGGCTACATCTCCTTGGTCCAGCTTCATAGTGTGGGCCTTTGTATTAGCTTAAATTGTACAAAAGTGTTGTTTATAGTCTCATGTTGTCTCTACAACCTGCTCCAATGGCTCCAAAATGTCAAATTCTACCAAGAATGATTCTTCCTGAGCCCATTTTGGTCTAAAATTGCCAAAGTTATGGCAAAAACAAAATTATCCTACTATTTCTCCACTAAATTTGGAATTCGGCCAGCTAACTCCATTAAATGTGGAAGTCCGCCGAATCTGGCGGGTCCACCAAAGGCGCCATTAAGATAAGTATGGGATTAATGTTAAGATAAGTGGTGTTTAAGTGGGGTTAAGCACATTTAAATCCTCGCAGATCGCATCACATCGCACTCACTTATTGCAGATCGTGGATCACATATCGAAAATCATCACAGATCGCAGATCACAACCCCTCTATAAATCATTCTATGTTACCTTCTCTGTATTTTGATTGCGATACCCCGATGAAATTGGTAGTACCCACCTTATCTCCACATCACTTACCGTGCAATCACAAATCGAAAATCATTTGTTGTTGCCTTATGTCCTCCGCTCCTAAACTGCCAATGCTAGATGGTTGAATGTGCTGATACTTTGGAAAAAGGTTGAAATACTTTGGGTTAATGAAATATATCGTGGATATATGTTGTATTGTCATTCAAATATGGTTTCAGCCATTAGTCCCAACCTTTGTTTAAAACAAATATGCGACCATCCTTGACCTTGCAATATGTAATGCATGCGCCTTCCAACTGATGACTGTCCACCAGATTTCTTTGGCTCTCAGTTGCACCATGTGCCCTTCCCCATTGGCCTATAAATTCCTGAGGTGCTGATTTGACTACATAGTCATTAGTCTGTCACTATTCTGCACAATTTTTACCTGTTTGGGAAAACGAACAACATACCATAATCACTCATATGAATTCAGATTTTGATGAAATGAGTTGCGTTGGAATCCTGGTGATGAGCTCTATCCATTCGTTTTGGTATGAATAATTTATGAGCACTTTTAATTTTAGCTAAATATCGAGCTCGTAATCATTCCTCCCCACTAGAATCCTTTTGGACCCAGAAATATATTTTCAATTGTTCAGAAGGTGAGGGTACAACTCCCTCACCCTTTCACTCTCCATCCATTTGGCCTTTGAAGGATTTTGTCCCTTGAGTCCCACTCTAAGGTATTCGACATTCCCTCTTATTGCAGTTTTGACTCTTCTGTCAAGTATGAGATCTTGCTGAATTTAAACTAGATATTCTAGCGAGAAATCATCTATTGATGGCATATTAACATGCTCTCCCTGATCATCAATCAAAGGAGGCTCAAACAATCTCAAATTCTCAACATGAATGATAGAATATATTTTCATATAAGGAGGAAAATCTAGCTTAAATGCATTAGTACCAATATTTTCCATAATTTTAAATGGACCATAACGGACTGGCTTGATATTTTTACCTTCCCTTTGCAATATTTCTTTGCTGACATACAACCAAACTTCATCTCCAACCTGGAATTTGTGATCAACATGGTGTTTTTCATGCCTTGCCTTGTAGCTGCTTTGACTCCTTTCAAGTTGTTGTTGCACTGTGTGATGTATCAACTGAATTTTCTTAATGAAATTTCTTGCCTTATCTATGCCACTATGACCATCTATAGCGAAATCTTTCTCAAATATGAAGTCCAAAGGTGATCTTGGAAAATAACCATAACATGCCTCAAATGGCGATGTGTTTGTGGAAGAATGATTTGCCCTGTTGTATGCATGTTGATGTAATTCAACTGTTCATCCCACAACTTGGGATGCTTGCTGCAATAAAATCTAAGAAGATGAATAACTGTCCTGTTTACCACCTCAGTTTGACCATCTGTTTGCAGATGAAATGTTGTAATCTTCTTCAACTTTGTGTCCATCATGTCCCATAATTTTGACCAAAAATTCCCAACAAACTGAGAATCCCGATCACTTACAATAGAATTAGGAAGACCAAAATGAAACCATACATTTTGAAAGAAAATATTAGCGGTTTGTTCAGCTGTAATTTTTTTCTTACATGTCATCAAAAGACATTTTTATGAACCTATCTACCACAACACATAAATAATCATGACCTTTCCTTGACATAGGAATACCACCTAAAAAATCCATTGAGATACTCTCCCAAGGATGCGAAGGATCCAGAAGTGGAGTTTACAATCCAAGTTTCCTATTGCTAGGCTTACTTTTTGCACATAAATAAAATACTCTAATAAAATGAGACACACTATCAATCATGTGTGGCCAATAAAAATAGCTTTGGAGATTCACTATTGTCTTGCCTACACTGAAATGTCCAACAATCAATGATGTGTGTGCCTCTCTTATGATACTGTTTCTTTCTCCCTATGGTATACATAACTTGCCCAGGTGATACAACAAACTATTATGCACATGATAACCTACCTCTTTATTTTGGTTTCCTTGACTTAAGCTTTCATACGCATCTTGAAAATCACTATCATATGCATATTGTTCAATGCAAATTTCATGCATAATTGAATTGTTCTTGAGTATAATTGATGAATTTACAATAGGCCTAGAGAGCATATCAGGTACCTTATTGTAGATTCCCTTTTTGTACCTGATAACCAAATGAAATTGTTGTAGAAATCCCATCCATCTGAAATGTCTTGATTGTTGCAACTTTGATGGTGATTGTAAGTACTGCAATGGCTGATGGTTAGTATGGATAATGGTCTCTTTCCCCATCAAATAGTGCTCCCATTTATTTACACTTTGTACTAATGCATGTAACTCTTTATCATAGGTGGGATAATTAGTCACAACTCCATTAAAAATTTCAGAATGAAACGAAATAGGCTTACCATGTTGCATGAGCGTTGCTCCCATAGCATAATAATTTGCATCTGTTTGGATCTAAAATGTATTGAGATTTAACAAGAAGATTCAACACCCACTCCTAGTGCATTAAGCACCTGGTTGCATTCAACAGCTGGTTGCCTTAAGCACCCAGACTAGGGTGGGGCCCATAGTGCTATTTTTGTGTGCATGTCTATTTTTATTATCCCTTAATTAAGATGGACATTAAACTGTAATATATTATCAATGTGGACTTGAATGAGTTAAATGAAAGTGATAAATTCAGTTAGCTAGTGGATTTTGAGTTAGAGGTTGTTGGTGAGGCAGACAGAGTAATTCTAGTTGTAACAAAGTTCGAAGTGAAATGGTGCATGAGTTGGTGCAAGTTGTAAATCAATTTAACTCAGTTAAGTGATTTAAACTGAGTTGTGCTAGTTCTAACTGAAGATACACTAGTGAGAGATTCAGTGAATTGAATATTAATTAATTGACAATCAGTGATCTCACATGCAACTAAGGATTTACTATTATTAGCTACATGCATGTCAGATCCAATGGAGACCCAATTGAGTTCTAGGTGAAAGGGAGGTTGAATATCAGTTATAGGATTATCTGCTTGCACATATGCAGAAAAAAACCCATTGGAGTGCCTATGATACTTGCGCAGTCAAGGCAGGAAATAATTCATATCTTTTAGGGATCTTTACCATCAGGGATTGTGCAAGCAAGGAAGGATGTCTGGAGGCTGAGAATTGGCTATGTGTTGGTTACTTTTGCATATGACATCGTGAGACAATTAGCTGAGTACTGGAGGGCTATTGTGAGAAGAGTTTTGTATGTAATTCTTTCATGATCCATGATTAATATACAATATAAGATAGTAGGGTTTTTAGATGTAAGCTTTCCCTAGGAAATTATATGTGTTGTGTCTGATTGATCTTTCTTCATATTCATGTGATTAGCAATTGTGTTTTTATCTCCGCAAAAGATTTGTATAATTGATTCAGTATCAAAATTTAGTACATTGTTAGATCAAGTGAATCCAAGATATACATGCATAGTGTATAATTTATAAATGGTATCAGAGCATAGGAAATTGTAGAAGTGAAGCAGGAGTTGATTTTGTGACTGGATAGAATTCAAATTTGCCGAAAGACTTTCTTGGTGCTACAGCTGATTCAAGATCAAAATGGCTTTCAATGGCTTGAGGTTGGAGTATGCACTAGAGGGAAGCTCTAACTACATTTCTTGGAAGGACAGGATGGAGGTAGTACTCAAAGACAATGGGTTGAAGGAATTCATTGACAAAGATGTTCCTAAACCTGATGCTGCAGATGCTGCAAATCTTGATGCATGGCAAAAGAAAGTGGAAAAGGCGTGGAGGATCCTGTTGGAGGGAGTAAGAGACCACATTATCTCAAGCATCCATGGGAAAGCCACACCATATGCAATGTGGAAGTCTTTGACAGATCTGTTCCAAAGCAACAACGACCATAGGAAATTGGCGCTCAAAGATAAACTCAAGAAGATCAAGATGGAAAAGGGCGACACCATTCCAAAATATCTAACAAAATTTGTCCAATGTCAGGATGAACTGGGGAGCGTTGGAATAACAGTTTTTGATGATGATTTGGTGAGATTGGCTCTCTTAGGACTTCCCAAGAGTTGGCACAGTTATCAAGATTATGTTAATGGAAGGGAAAAATTGTGAGATTGGGAATGACTGTGGTCGGATTTGGTGTAGGAGGAGTTCAGATGGAACACTAGAGATGGATATTCATCTAAGAATGAGGATGAAGAGGATTGTGCTTTGGATGCCAAGGGGAGGAAGGGGAAGGGGAAGAAATTCCATTCTAAATCCGAGTCCAAGAATGGCAAGAAGTAGGACATGTCCAAGGTGAAGTGTTTTCACTGTTACGAGCATGGGCATTTTGCTACTAACTGTCCACAAAAGAAGAATAATAATAAGGTTGGAGGAATTGTAGCTGGTGAGGCCCTTTCCTCGCAATTTGAGCTTGACTTCTCATTGATTGGATGCATGGTGTCCACTGCATTGGGATCTGTGTGGTATTTGGATAGTGTCACTTCCTTTCACATGATAGGAGATAAGGAACTTTTCAGTGACTTGGAGGAGAAATATCTCCAGATGCATATTGAGATGGGCAATGACAGATGTTACAGTTCTATCGGGATTAGTAACATTACCTTTCAGAGGGAGTCAGGTAAACCATTTCAATTAAGAGATGTAATGCATGTACCAGGTCTGAAGAAAAATTTGGTATCAGTCGCAATGTTGGAGGATAGAGGCTATGACATTATTTTTAGTGATGGAAAAGCTTTCTTGTGACATAAAATAATAGGTTAAGCCAAGAGGATAGGGATTAGAGTTAATAATATCTACAAGCTAGAGGTAGATGGCTTCGTAACAATTATGGGCAAGGAATATCAAGTGGTGAGCCGGGATGAGGGTGAATTATGGAACATGCGATTGGGACATCTTCACCATGGAGCCTTGAAAGTCATGCATCAGATTTCTACTGGTCTTCCCAGGGGTACACTTCCGCAATCAGACACATGCAAGGGATGTAATATGAGAAAATATGTAAAGGCCACCTTTCATGAGAAGGAAAAGTAAGCTTTGGGGATCCTTGAGAGAGTTCACACAAACGTGCATGGTCCTTTCTCGATTGATTCAACATCAAAACTTAAGTACTATGTAATATTTGTTGATGAATTTTCTCGTAAGTGCTGGATCTTATTCATGCAAAAGAAATATCAAACATTCTCTAAGTTTTGTGAGTTTAAAGCACTGGTGGAGAAAGAGTCGGGGAAGAAAGTGAAGGATCTTAGGAGCGATAATGGCGGAGAATACATCTCTAACGAATTCAAGAAATTCTGCAGCAAAGAAGGATTTCGAAGAGAACTAATAGTGTCTCATAACCCACAACAGAATGGGTTCACGAAGAGGAAGAACATAACTATTGTGGGTGCAACACGAGTGATGTTACATGATCAAGGCCTACCGATGCATTTGTGGGCGGAAGCATGCATTACAATGGTACATGTGCAAAACTGTTGTCCTCATAAAGTACTTGGCATGAGTACACCTGAAGAGGCTTTCACTGGTAAGAAACCATCATCTCAGAGATTGTGTGTAGAGGAGGACCATGTTGCTTCAGTACATTCCCACAGAAGATCAAGATGCAAATATTCTGACAAAGGCACTCACTAGGAGCAAATTCGAATACCATAGAGACAGGATCAGGGTGAAGGATAATCCCTTTCTTGTTGAGAGGGAGTGTTGAGATTCAACAATAAGTTCAACACCCTTGCCTAGTGCATTAAGAACCTAGTTGCATTCAACACCTAATTGCATTAAGCACCCAGAATAGGGTGGGGACCACAGTGCTATTTTTGGGTGCATGTCTATTTTTACTATCCCTTAATTAATATGTGCATTAAATTGTAATCTATTCTCAATGTGGACTTGAATGATTTGACTAAAAGTGATAAATTCAGTTAGCTAGTGGATTTCGAGTTAGAGGTTGTTGGTGAGGCATGCAGAGTAATTCTAGTTGTAACAGAGTTCGAAGTGTAGTGGTGCATGAGTTGGTACAAGTTGAAAATGAGTTTAATTTAGTTAAGTGAGTTAAACTAAGTTGTGCTAGTTGTAAATGAAGACACACTAGTGAGAGATTCAGTGAATTAAATATTAATTAATTCACAATCAATGATCTGACATGCAACTGAGGATTTACTATTATTATGTAATATTCTCAAATGGGAAAAGCAGGAATATAGTGCAAAATGTTGGAACAAGAGTATAAACCATCATTTAAAAGAAAGAGGCCAATATGGAGACCTTTCATATGTTATAACAACAGCAAAATATACATAAGAAATGGGTCAGAAGATGCATAACAAGAAAGTACAAGTCTCCAATGGACCAAATCCTTCAATATGAGGTGTTGCAATTATGTAGAAAAGATGGAAGACCCTCACAACGCTATTTTATTAGCTCTGCTACAAAAAAAATATTATACATCAGATCTAGGGCTGATATGTGCCTCAAAAGATAGATCTATATCAGATCTGAGCACTATCCAAGCTCCTTTAAAGAACCCCCTAAGGGTTTTCAACAAAACACCAAGTACAAGTTGTAGATATGAACTCTAAGGCTATAGATCTACTGCAAAATACAGATATGGAAAGTGTGGCTGATCTAATATGATTAATACAATAGTCTCCTCCACTAGATCCTCTACGTGAAAGGTAGATCCCCTTAACTAGAAAATCAGCTCTCCAAATGGTGTGCCAAACCACCCTGCAACTCCTCCTACACAAATAACACGGATTTAGAAATAAAATGTGCTATAGGGATGAATAACTAGTTGGCCTAATGCAAAGATATAAAAATATGCTCAATGACCTTCAATACTATCCTCCAAATGGGAAGGAAGCCTCCTCCATTGAAAATGAGCAATGACATGGCCTATATCTAGAGATCTAGTCTCCACTTGCTGCAAGCTACAAAAACAACCAAACCCTCAATAGGATCTATGTTGTAGTTGAAATAAGAAGCTTGGCCTTAAGCCTGATAGTGGACAATGTAGTACAAACTCTCCCAAGAGGCCTCTCAAGGAAAGAGGAGGGATTCTCGATCAGGAACACCCTGTGATAAACAACACTCTATCTCAGTTAAAGAGCAAGAGAAAGATATATGTCTAAACAGACCATATATTCAGAAATATAATAAACCATACCTCATGAACAATGGTTTCCATCCTCTTCCTTAAATAAGATATGAGCTTGCAAACCCTAAGCCCCATCCAATAATAGCACTACATTCACACAATGCATCTTCATCTAAAACTGTGTTGTCCCTCATTGATGACCACTCCTCCATGAAAGCACTGTTGATTTGGTCAAGGTTGACCCAGTCAAGGTGATCCAACCCCTTTTCACACCAAAGGGTGCTTAATTTAGCTTCCAAGATTTATCTCTTTCACATTTTTCATTGATTTATCCATCCCTCCATGAATTTCTCCTCCAAAGTTCTCATGAGATGCAAATAATCCATCCCATAAGGAGACAATAGTTCAAATGAAACAAACACGGTTTGCCCAATGTTCTCCCTAAAACATGTAGCATAATGAACATGGAGAATCTCTCTCCCATAGGGCATATACATTCCTCCCATCTTCCCTCCAAACATTCCCATAAAAGTATAAGTACATCATCAATGTATGGGATCAAGACTAAGTACATACAAACATAAATTTGCATAAATGGAGGTGGGTCATAGTCCCACATATGGAACCAGCATAGTAAATATCATGATTGCATCAAATCATGTTGTGGTAAGTGGTTTCACCACTACTTAATTGCTGCCCAAGTCATCTCAACATGGCTGGAAGTGTGAGATATATTTGGCGCCTTAGGAATGCACCCACAATGATACAATATCTCCCTTTGTCCTTCAAGGGAGTGGCCATGTTCAAATTTTTTTTGGCCCAAATTTGGCCATGAAGTTTATAAGGAATAATGCTCCTCCTTGGAGCTATGGCCTGCATATACATGGTAAAAGAATGCAAATGATCATCAAGTAAAACATTAGGTACATAAGCATGTTCTTCACCAAAATTTATCCTCATACAAATGGAGTGGTGCATTTATCTATCACCTCTCATTCCAAAAGAGGAAAGAGGTGGCTGAATTAACTCCTTCATAGAGTTATGTTTCTCTCCCAACTCCACATTGTTCATGCATCTTTGAAAATGCTGATATAGTTCCTCTTCAAAGCCCTTCCAAGTGTAGCTTTCCATGATAGTGTTGTAGGCCTTCATGGGATAAGTGTGGCTGAAAAAGAACTCTTCATAGGCCCTTTGTAGCAACTTCTCCTTGAGCTTGGAGGCTCTAGATAAGAAGATCCTACCATGATAGTAGATGAATCCTTCTTGGACTGGATAGCCCTCTTCATGTAGCTGGTCATCAAGTATCATGCAAGTGAAAATATCCTTGGAATAATCCACCAACAGTTGGGATTTCCAATATGGATAAATCTCCCATAGTGACAACGCTGATGATCTAACAAAAATAATGTCTGTCATATGGTTGTTCTTCTCCTGACATCTCTCATGCCAAAGGTCTATGCTTGAAGGTTTCTATCCCCTCCTTGTTGCTCTTCTTTCTTATGCACATGCTCAAGTGAATATTGAAGCTTTTGGAAGTTAGTCTCCCATGGGAGGCTATCATCTATCCAATACTTCCTGGGTTTAGTCAAAGCATGCATGTGTGGCCACCATCTTCTATCATGTATGGAAGATTTCTCTCCAAGTGAGATTATCTTCTGATTCTCCATAGCCAAGGAATGGTCTCCTTGTCCTATGATGGTGTCATCCTCCAACCCTGCAACATTTCCTCTCAACACAGTATGAGATGAGAGAGTGGGTAATGATGATAGTGGAAGAATATCTTCCTCCTCTTTGAGCCTACCCAAGACTCTCAGCATTGTATCTTGGTCTTCTAATGCTCCCATCCCTCCTGGATCTATGAATGGATCATCAAGATGTGAGACATCTCTCACCAAGTTTGGATCAGGTGGTCTCCCAGGTGGTTTACCACAAGATAGTGATGTCTCATGGACCATTCTCATATGAATAATAGATGGGATCATCATGTCCCTACTTCCAATGTGCAAATTCAACTCTATTTTATGTGTGGAAGTGTTATGATAGTTGGGTACCACTCTTAATGATGCAAGAGTTCTTATAATTGGAGCCATTGCTCCCTCCTAACCTCCATGTGGTGGTGGATCATCTCCTGGTATTCTGACGTTGTGACCCCTCTCATGTTCTTCTTCTTCCTCCTCCTCATCATCTGAGAAGACCTCTATTTAATGTGCCTTTCAAGCTGCACATCTATGTTTGGGTGCCCAATATTCTTGGCATGTGAAGCAAAGATTCCTCTTCCTCAAATCTCTCTGAACATCATCATAAAGATGTTTTTTGTATTGGCTCTCCTTTGAGGGAGGAGCCTTCTCTTCTTTTCCCTTTGATGGAAAAGAGGGCTTGTGATGAAAAGTTTCCTTTGCTTTTGGCAAGGCATCTTGAAGGTCTCTAGCCGTTTAAATGGCATATTGTACAATAGTGGGCTTGGTAGACTTAACCAAACCATGAAGAGGTTCATCTAATCCATCAATGAACATGTACACCCTTCTTGCTGCAGATAAATTAGGAACCATAACAGAAAGTCCTAAAAATTCAGAGATGTAATTTTCTGCATTACCTAATTATTTTAGCTTTGCAAGCCCCATGAATGGTGTTTCAGGATCTCTTCTATAAAATCTTTCCACCAGCATTCTAGTGAAATCTGAATATGCAGTTACATTGGCATGACCCAATGTAGATAAGCCATGGAACAACTAGTCATGTGCTTCACCCTCAAGGTGTAGCGCTGCAATTTTAATGGCTTCCATTTCTGGAACTTTGTTCAACTGGAAGTAAATGTCAAGTTTTTCTACCTAATATTTGGCAGTGCACTTGGATGACCCATCAAAATTTGGTAAAAATAATCTTCCCATAGTGTGGTGTTGAACATGATTCTGAATGAATCCACCACTTTTGTTGTGATGCCTTGCTCTTTTATTGTCCTTTATTTGACAAAACTCTTGAAACTAAAGTGATCCTTGAATCTCTGAGTTTGAGACTCATAATCCATAAAATAGTCTTCAAGGGATTCTCGCTCTTGAAACCCTTCATTTCCCACAACCAATAATGTAGGCATTGTAGAGCGTTGGGAAACTTGTGGTTGCTGCACTGGTTGATCATTCCAGTGATGAGACATGCTAGAGCCTTCACCGTGATGAAATAATTTAGGTGATTCCTTGAATCTGTCCATTCTCATCTCCTTGATCTCTCTAGAAATGTCTTTCATGGCTATAAGAAGGATCTTAGGGAACTCCTTCTCTTCATCTTCACCTCCAGATAAAGGGGTTTTACCCTTGTCTTCTTTGTCGTTTGTATAATCAAATTTCTGTTGTCTTCTCCTTTGATACCTCTTCTCTCTATCAGTAAGAGGCTTTCCTTCTTCAGATGACATATTGGATTTTCAAGATGCACAAGCTATGCCAAGATTATGCTCTGATACCACTGTAATATTCCCTAATGGGAAAAGCAGGAATATAGTGAAAAATGCTAGAACAAGAGTGTAAATCATCATTTAAAATCAAGAGGCAAATATGGAGACCTTTCATATGTTATAACAACAACAAAATATACATAAGAAATGGGACATAAGATGCATAACAAGAAAGTACAAGCCTCCAATGGAAAAAAATTCTCAATATGAGGTGCTGAAATTATGTAGAAAAGCTAGAATACCCTCACAACATTGTTTTATTAGCTCTTCTACAAAAAAATATTATACATCATATTTAGGGCTGATATGTGCCTCAAAATATAGATCTATATCAGATCTGAGCACTATACAAGCTCCTTTAAAGAACCCCTTAAGGGTTTTCAGCAAAACACCAAGTGAAAGTTGTAGATGTGAACTCTAAGGCTGCAGATCTACTGCAAAATACGGATTTGGAAAGTGTGGCTGATCTGATATGATCAATATGATAGCCTCCTCCACTAGATCCTCTAAGTGAAAGGCAAATCCACTTCAATAGAAAATCAGCTCTCCAAATGGTGTACCAAACCACCCTGCAACTCCTCCTACAGAAATAACGTAGATCTGGAAATAAACTACGTTGCAGGGATGAATAACCAGTTGGCCTGATGTCAAGATCTGAAAATATGCTCAATGGACTTCAATAGTGTCTTCCTAATGGGAAGGAAGCCTCCTCCACTGAAAATGAGCAATGAAATGGACTAGATCTAGAGATCTAATCTCCACTTGCTACAACCTGCAAAAACAACCAAACCCTCAACAGGATCTGCACTGTAGTTGAGAGAAGAAGCTTGGCCTTAAGCCTGATAGTGGACAATGTAGTACAAACTCTCCCATGAGGCCTCTCAAGGAAAGAGGTGGGATTCCTGATCAGGAACACCCTTTGCTAAATAACACTCTATCTCAGCTAAACAACAAGAGAAGATATATGTATAAACATACCATATATTCAGAAATATAATAAACCATACCTCATGAACAATGGCTGCCATCCTCTTCCTTGAATAAGATATGAGCTTGCAAACCCTAAGCGCCATCCAATAATAGCACTCATTCACACAAAGAATCTTCATCTAAAACTGTGCTATCCCTTATTGATGACCATTCCTCCATGAAAATGTTGTTGATTTGGTCAAGGTTGACCTAGTGAAGGTGATCCGACCCCTTTTCACACCGAATGGTGCTTAATTTAGCTACCAAGATTCATCTCTTTCACATTTGGCATTGATTTATTCATTATTAAGGAGAACTATGGACTCCCTTTGTCCTCTTATTCTTTAAACAAAGAAATAAAAAAAATTTGGATATTCCAACTAGCTCATGGCTAATTGGGAATATTGCATATTAGTTGCATGCATGTCAGATCCAGTGGAGAATCAGTTGAGTTCTAGGTGAAAGGGAGGTTGATTATCAGTTGTAGGATTATCTGCTTGCACACATTAAAGAAAACACCCATTGGAGTGCCCATGATACTTGCACAGTCAAGGAAGATAAGAATTCCTATCTTTTAGGGCTCTTTACCAATAGGGATTGTGCAAGTAACGTAGGCTGTCCAGAGGCTGAGAATTGGCTATGTGTTGGTCAGTTTTGCATATGACAGTGTGAGACAATTAGCTAAGTACTGGAGGGCTCTTGTGAGAAGAGTTTTGTATTTGTTTCATGATCCATTCTTAATATACAATAGAAGATAGTGGGGTTTTTAGCTATAAGCTTTCCCCGGGAAATGAACTGTGTTGTGTGTGATTAATCTTTCTTCATGTTCATGTGATTAGCGATTGCGTTTTTAATTCCGCAAAATATTTGTAGAAGTGATTCATTGTTTAACTTTAGTACATTGTTAGATCGGGTGAATCCAAGATATACACGCATATTGTATAATTTCTACAAAATGGTTGTCTAAGATCCAGAAGTGCAAACACCGGTGCTGAACTTATCTTTTTCTTTAAAGTATCGAATGCTTTTTGCTGTACATATCACCAATGGAATAATTTCTTAACACTTTTCAATGCATGTAATGGAGCTGCAATGGAAGAAAAATTAGCAATGAATTTCCTCCAATACCGTGCTGCCCCAAGAAAGCTTCTTTCCTCTGTAACTGTATTGGGCTTGGGCCAATTCAGAATGACCTCTACTTTGGAAGGGTCGATATTCAACTCACCTCCTCCAACAATGTGTCCCAAATACACCAAAGAAGTCTTGCCAAAATTTCACTTCGACATATTTAAAAACAATTGATCTTTTTTCAAGACATCAAGTACCTTGTTCACATGAATGACATGTTCTTCTCTTGATTTACTGAATATAAGTATGTTATCTAAGTAAACAATGATTAAGTCAACTAGAAATGGTCTAAGTACATCATTCGTGACTCTCATGAAAGTAGATAGAGCATTTGTTAGACCAAATGGAATAAATAACCACTCAAAGAATCCTTGTTTATTTTTGAAAGAAGTTTTCCAAATGTCCTCTTCAACTATTCTAACTTGATGATAACCACTTCGCAAGTCTAACTTAGTGAAATAAATTTCATACTTCAACCGATCTAGAAAATTGTCAATGCATGGGAGTGGGTAGCGATTCTTTACCATGATTTTATTTAGTGCATGGAAATCAATACACATGCTCCAAGTCTCGTCCTTCTTTGGTACCAAAACAATTGGTGAACCACATGGCGAAGTAGATGGGTGTATGATACCTTTGTTCAAAAATTCTTGAATTTTCTTCTTGATTTCCAAACTCTCCATAATTGACATGTGATACATACCAATGTTTGGAAGTGGAACATCCTACTGCAACTGAATCTCATGCTGAATTCCCCTCTTGGGCGGTAACCCATTTGTTGAACCCTTAGTTAAACTGAGAGGGGGGTGAATCAGTCTAATACATTCATGAACTTTTAAAAATTTCCTTTAAACTTATTTACACCTTCATTTCATGATCAACTTATTATATAATGAAACAACAATATTAATATGTGAGCAACAAATATTAATCAGATTAAATACATAACACCAACACATAATCATCATGCACATGACAACAGATCTAAGTGGAAACCCATAAGGGAGAAAACCACATCTTATTATTTTGTTGATGCAAAGGCAAGATCCAACTCCCTCTCACCACTGATTTTCTGTAGGCTCCAACCTATAGCAGGATACTACCTCAAATTTGACAAGCTACAACTTGCAAGGAAGCTCCAATTCCCATCTGTTTTATGCAAGCTACAACCCACAAGAGGCTCCTACCTCAACCAACTCCAACTGGACATCTATCAAGCTACAACTTGAAATGGAAGCACCAATTCCCATGTATTTTCTGTAGGCTACAACCCTCAAGAGGCTCCTACCTCAACCAGCTACAACTGGACATCTATCAAGCTACAACTTGAAATGGAAGCACCAACTTCCACACTCTACAATAAAATCATATGCTAATTTACCTGGATATCAACTCTGTTTTCCTCCATCTTCACTGTTGTCCTTCTAACTTTCAAATCTTATTTATATCATCTCTGGATCTTCACAGCTTCTTTATCTTCTCTCACTTATTCTTCCACTCTATAACCTATTTATGCATATGGCAATAACATCATTTATAGAGATCACCGCATAGCTGTTTGCATTCCACATGGGAATATGAAATGAACAAATATAACTCTTTTCTTTCCACCTTCTCATTTTCTCGCTCACCACATTCAGGACGTTACAACAGTATGTACTCATTTCAGTATTACATTGGAGTTTTGCTTTGCCTACGGAGACTTTCCTTGCATCACAAACAATATAAAATAAATAATACATTTTTAGTTAGAGTAATTTATTTGCTTAGCCCTTTCAATTTTTAGCTTTGCTGTGCGTTTTTCATCTTCTGCTTGCTATCATTTATCTTTTCTGTTTCTGTCGTTCTCTTCCAACTTTGTTGCATAACTACCCCTTTCAGCCTGACTCTTCTTCCGCGTTCAGCCCTTTCGTTTGCTTTACTGTCGCAACATTGTTCTGCCTGAGCTACTGGTCCTTTGATTTGCGTTTAGATCGTTTCTTTGTGACCTGTTGGGTATGGCCCACATAGAACTCCCTTTAAAGACACCGGAGTATTACAAATCCGAGTTTTATCAATATACATACGATTTGCGATCAAACATCACATATATATATATATATATATATATATATATATATATATATATATATATATATATATATATATATATATATATATATATATATATATATATATATATATATATATATATATATAACATACATGTGTTTAACGATAAAAAAGAGCACATGTATAACATACATATGTTTATCGATCAAACAACACATATATATAACATACATACGTTTAACAATCAAACAATGTGTATATACACGGGACATGGCTTATAGGGTCACACAGTACCTTGAACCAATCAAAATTCATCGCAAACACTTTCCTGCATGTTTCCCACTCTACCAATAGCGATAAACCATAAACCATGCAATCTGCGCTCGTGCGCGGTGCTGCCACATGGACTCCCTTCATCGCATCGCATCGTTTGACCCTTACCGCATCGCAACTAAAATAACATTCCTTGCGATGTCTTGAAGTTAAACTCTATTTCTTGCAGGATGCGATGTTGCACAAGGTTGACACATGTCCCTCTATTTTGCATCGCAAAACTTTAACTTAACTTGTGGTCACCTTCTTGTTAAAATCTTAAGTGTTGTGATTTGCGAAATAGCTCCTGAAGCGATTTGATCTCCACTGTCCATCTCTCACTTTTAATTTTGTGATCTAATCCTGACCATCCTTTCACCTCCCTTGGAATTCTTCAAGGAATTCTTTGCCTTATTCGATTTTTTGTTTGTTTACACTGTCCCACTCTGTAACTCCGGTTTCTCCATGTTGTTCCTCCTGAGCTTGTTCCTGAGCTTGTATCTGTTATTGAATTTCATCCCGAGTTATCACACTTTTCATATTGATTAAATCCCTCTCCATCTCTCTGTTCGTGCCTCTTCCTGCTTTTGCTATGTGTAAGATCTTTGGTCCTCGTTGTGTCTTGCAAATCCGATTGTCTTCTGCTGTGCTCACTGCCTGTGCTATATCTGCTTCTTTGCTACCTCTGCTGCCTTGCAGCGTTTGGTGCCTCCTTAGTTGCATTCGTTTCCTTTCACGACTTGACTCACTTTGCTACCTTTGCTGCCTTTCATTGCCTTAAATTCCTTTGTTCTTTTGCTACTTCTTTGCCTTAAGTAATCATGCTAAAGCTACTCCATGTTGCTCCTTGCCTCTTTGTTATTTATCTCTAATTTAGGCTATCCTTTAATTGCTTCTCCTTTTCCTCTCTGCTGCACATTGCCTGATCTACTCCTTTGCCTTATAACCGCTGCTTCTCTGCTCCTTTTCCATCAATGATAATTCTGGCGTTACTCCTTTATGTTCCTTTGCCATCAATGAAAATATTTCTAATAGTATCCCCCTTTGGCATTGATGGAAACACATCCACCAATACTCCAATACTTCCTCCGGGACTTCCTCCCCCTTTCATTATGAGAAGTGCCTTGTCTTCCTCAACTTACTTTTCAGAAGAGTCTTTCTTCTTTTGCTTGCTTTTCCTCCCCCTTTGACATCAATGGAAAAAGGGTTGCACATTTCCCAGTGTAGATTCTATGTTTGCATTTCCTCTCTTTGAATTGTGTTTAGGCCTTCTTATTTTGACTTTGTACCATGCTGCTCAAGACTGATGTACAATAGTTGTTGGGAGAACACTTTGAGAATCATTGAATTTGTATGTAAGACGATACCATCCCAAAGAACAAACTCCTTGCCCTTGTATAAAGGTGAAAGTGATGATAAGGACACTTCATAGAACAAACTTATATAATCAGAGATGCATCATTGGAACAATACTAAAATATTGAGAATTCTCCATACAACATATAAAGTCTGCTCCAAATATACTTCAGTCCATATTATGATCTTTATCTGAGATACATGTCTGTTGAGGAAGATTGTAGATGGAATATGTCTTCTTCTGCAATACATATATGTAGAACACATCTATTCAAATACGATGATGCCAATACATATTTTATAGATGTGGTTCACCTTTACTGCCAGTTCATGGTGATATGTGCTAGACTACTGATAGGGATATTACATTAATATTAGAAAGGCCCTTGATACTGATGTGAAAAATGAATCAAACCAGAACTTACAACTTATTGTAAGATTAAACAATATCTTTAAATCTAAGAGACCAAATGACTTTAATACTGTATAGAGTCCTTTCAAAAACAAACCCTTGAGGCTAGATACATTCAATGCATTGGTCAGTCTCACTTACCAACTCTTCAATTTTATTTATGACATAAGGGGGTATGTATGTTAATGATCAACCTCTCTGCAATGATGAAATACCAAAAATTCCTTTCTGCTGAAGTAGACTTTATCTGAATCAATAAAAGACTTTGAGCTTCAAACGGTGAGATTAACACAACTAGTTCTTCATACTTTAGATACTTTAATTGTTCTATCATGATGATATTCAGAAAAAACATCTTCAACTTGTTTGATTGAAATCTCAGCAAACAGACTTCACACATTTTTATGGATGATGTTAAGAAAAAGGCCTTAAAGATATATCTGTACTGACTTGAGGAAGGCATGCAGTTATATCTAGAAATAGATACTGCTTCAATGCTCAATATAATAATTCAAGTGTAAACAAGATAATGATCCTTTAGCACTGTTATTTACCTTTTCATGCTTTAATAATGCAGATAACGCTGGGAATACTACCTTGATGTACTTCTGCCATAATACTATGATCCTGAGGACCTGTACCATACCACTACTTCACTGATAACACTTGGTATTCTGCTGATAGGAAGGCTACTTGATCCAAATACCAATTGATACTACTTTGATAAATCATGCAGTAATTTCACTTCAACTCGCACATGCACCCATAGTTAAGACACCCTTCATAGTTTCTACTATTGAGCTCTCCATTGTTCTCAATCAACAATCATCAATATACTGAATCTGACCTTGGCATTATTAACCTTTTGCTTATTTTGTCATTCTGTTTTAAAATAGTGTCACTGCATATTCCTTTCTAAGATTGCTCCAAAATCAATGATGCTCTATATACAGTTTAACTGTTATAAACATAATGATATTCGAGAAGACATCTTCAATTTCCTTACTTGGAATCTACCAGGGTAGACCACTCATAGTTTTATCACTCATTTAACTGCTTTCCTCCAAGAGGACCTTCTATTGATGAATGATGTAATGATATAATGATGATAAACATTTTCATTACTCATCCTTATTAATTGTGTTTCATTGTTAACTCTTGTAGTGTGATGCACCATGTGATCATCCTCTATGGATCTTTCCAATTCTATAGCTTGAAACATAAATTTTGTGGATTTAACCATTCATTACTTAGTGAGTTGTTGTCTTCTTAGCTTAACATGTTCATGGCTGATGTTCCCTCTACCACCAAGGTTGCTTGCTACCTTCTGTCCTTCCATCAACCTGTTGGCTATTGAATGCTTCAGGTATTCTTATTCCTCTATAATTCTCTCTTAGAGGAATTTTCCTTTCCCTTCCTAAAATTTTAGTTGTTCTTATTCCAAGGAGCTCTTCTTATACTACTTTCATGGGGACTATTTATGAATTGATCTCCCCGTGGGATGTTGCTTCTTATCTATTACTGGCTAGATATTTGTGTTGCTTCCTACAGTAGCTCCCCCTGAGACTATGAAGGATTCATTGTGTTATTGAGGTAACATGCTCCCCCTTTCTCTTTTCCTTCCATACTTTATTGGCGTTCTTCATAATGTCAACGCTTCCTTTTGATTCACAGTTTTGTTTGATTTGATTATATTCCATCATTTGTCTAGAGTTATTTAATGTATATGGAAGTTTATAGTATTTTTATTTGTGACCAAGCTTGAGGCATGCATAACGTTTGAGCTGATGTATAATATTTTATTCCCCTTTCTGAACACAATTTACATTCAACAGATTTATGTCCAAATTTATTGCATGAAAAATAGTAGCCATGGAAATGATTTGCGTACCTAGTGATAGATTGTCTTCTCCATTTGTTTTCTTGAGGTAGTCCTTTCATTGGATGCATCATTAGTTGGTTGGACTGGATTTGCTTTGTCTTACAATATGCTGCAATATGTCCAGGTTTGTGGCAGGAAAAGAAGTGATACTTCTCATAGGAGGAAAGAACCTCCTTTGAAAACTTCCAAATTTATTCAATTCATATTCAGGAGTGTAAGAGTCTTTTTCAGCTGACTGTTTCTCATTTCGTTCTTTATCATTTGAGGTTTCTGCTTGTTTCTGTTTACTTCATTGCAAATCATGTTCTTGCTGGCTTCTACTTTTGTGGGAATATTTTGTGTTGCTTCATTATCCTTTACAACTTTTACAAAAATGATATTCCTTTTATCTTCTACCTTGGACTTACTTGTTTCTCCTTCATATCCTACCCCATCCCTTATCAGAGGAGATCTTTGAACATTTAGTATTTTTTCCAACTCTTCAGAGTTTTTCATTCGAGCAGTGTTCATAGATAATTCCCTTTGGGCATTTTCATTAGGGGAATTTTGAGGTCTAAAATGGGCCTCCTAAGAAAAATGTACAACCAAAACAAACTTTATAAGAACCAATAAGATTCAAGATGATGATTTTAACCATGGGGGATGATTCACCATTTTTTTAAGTAAAAGGGTACAAAGATTAAAAAATAATAAAATAATAAAACTATTTTTTCAACTTGTATTTTCAACTTATCTCCCAAATTTTTTACTCTAATTTCAAGCGTGAGTAATCATTGGATGAAAAATTTAATTTCTCATCCAACACGTACCTATTTTGGATACTTTTGATGGACCCTGCTACATGAAAAATGAGAAATACATGAAAAATCGTGATTACAATCACGTTTTTCATGCATTTCTCATTTTTCATGTAGCAGGATCCATCCAAAGTATGTAACATGGGTACTCCTTGGATGAGGAATTAAATTTTGCTTCCAACGAGTACTCCTGCTTGAAATTTGAGTAAACAATTTGGGAGATAAGTTGAAAATACGAGTTGAAATGTAGTTTTTTCTTTTTTCCCTCTAAAACTTGATAATGTAATCAAATCTTATTTTATTATTTCCACTATTATTTTATAATTTCCTTAGGAGACTCATTTTAGACCTCCAAATTCCCCTAATGCTAGTTTCTTTCTTAATCATACTACTTCTTCCAATTTCTCTTGCTCCTGATGTTTATCTTTAATTTTCTTTAGAAAAATGTCTTCCACCTTCTTAGCTTCTTCAAGTTATAATTTTAACTGAATGAGGTTTTCCGAATTTGGTTCTTCCTTTACATATTTCAGGAGAATGTCTTTCTATTTTCTGCACTTGAGTCTAAGTCTGTCTATTTCTTCCAGGGCACTCCTTAGTGTTGGGCACCGGATTTGTATACTTTCCTCTCCCATTTTTACCCTATCTTTCTATCTCTTTGTGCCATTATTTATCTTAAAAGCATGAGGTAAAACCCTTCTTCCTATATTTTATGGGATATTTGATTAATGATGTATTTTTCATGGAGGTTTTACCTTTCCACATATTAACTCCTATATTTCTTCATATTTGGCTACAACAGGCGTGTTGCGGCTGCAAGGCAAGCCACAACCCATCATTCCAGCGTCTTCCTTATTTTCTAATACAACGTGACAACCATGGGTGTATCAACACTATCTTAGGCTTTCTCATAGTTTCTTGCTAGGCAATCTAGTTTCCGTTGTAATAATATGTATTTTTGTAACAATGGAGTCGTTGGGAGGAATTGGGGGTTTCAGGACTATTGTATAAAGAGGCCTATAGGCTGTGAATCGGAGGAACCTTTTTGATACAAAGACTTTGTAATTAATCTTGTTATCATTAATTGAATGTACAACATCTTGCTGTTTCTCCTGTATTCTCTGAGTTTTCGCAGCCCTGATCCAAGAGTTGGGCCCACTCTTGTGATCAGGTGTTGTGTTCTTCTTTCTTTTCGTTGCAGTGTTGAGATTGTTGTGATTCTTTATTTGTTGTTATAGTTGTGTTCATTGCTGTGGATGCCTTTTATTTCTGCAGTTCATTTCATTGTTGTTACAGTGATATTTGTGTTATAGACTAAACCTGTGATCTATAGCGGATCATGTGCTTGTATCTACATATACTTTGCCGTTAGTCTTGAAATAACTAACGCCCTTGGGTTGATAATTTATGTGGAAAAATGGTTGAATTCTGTTCATATCCGGACACCAACATTTTGGTGCCGTTGTCGGGGAGGGCTAACAGGTGCAAGAACAGGATCTGCAACAGATCTCAGAGTCGATCTCTCGTCTTGAGGTGGGAATCTATTGCCCAACTTCAAGTCCTGAGCATAAGTTCCTTTTTTTTTCTTTTTTCTTTCTTTCTTGTTTCTTTTATTTTTTTGTTTTCTGTAGAATTAAACCCTCGTCTTGGGGAAGGTGTTTTGTAAAACCTTGCCCTAAGTCCTGGGCGTAGTCCAATTTTTCTTTCCTATTTTTATTTCCTGTTGTTTTCTTTTAGGGGCCAATTTCTTGTCCTGGGGAGGGTACGTTATTACTCTACTCCAGGTCCTGAACTTCGATTTTTTTTTCCTTTTCCTGTTGTTTCATTTTCTATGAATTTATTTTCTTCTCTCGTCCCGAGGATGAAGTTATCTGTCCTACTTCGGGCCCTGAGCGATTGATTGATTTTATTTGATGAACCCTCTCCACAACTTGTATGAACAAAGATCCAAACAAGAGGGGCAGAGGAGGACCCCCAAAGAAAGGGAAGGATCTGGGAAGGAAGACGTATATTCAGGAAATTATTGAAAAATCTAGATCTGAGGGATCATCCCATGCTGCTGTTAGGGTTAGGGTTCAGACGAAGTCTGAAGGGCAGTTTATGGAACAACTAGTGCCATCCACGGTACCAGAAGGTGCTCTTTCTACAACAGAGGTGCAGGAAGTGGCAAGTAAAGGATCAGAAGAATTGAGCAACTCTATTTGGGAAGAAGTACCTCAAAAAGGGTTTTCATCCCGAAGAGACCAGGGCAACGTTGTCAAAATTTCCATTGCTGAGTTCAGTGATTTTGAACTAGTGAAGGAAATTTTGAGGGACTTTGATTTACCAAGGGATCGGGGGAGTGCGGTGCGACCATCTTTGGTTGAATCACTCCAGATACCGGCTGCTGAACTAGTGAAAATTCTGAGTGAGTATTGGAGGATATTAATGGCACATGTAAGTTCCTCTATTGATTTTCCCATGGGAAATTTTACAGGTGATGCACCAATGAGACCCATCCCTTTAACAACCTTTCCTAGTTTTCATGGGCTCTCTTCTGAAGACCCTGATATGTTCCTCTTCAAATTTGATATTGTTTGTCGAGGATATGACTATATGAATGATGCTCAGAAATTGAAAATATTCCCTGCTACCTTAAAAGGGACAACCCTGAGATGGTTGATGGGTTTAGGGGGGAGCACGATTACTTCATGGGAAGAAATGAAAAAAATATTTCTTGAAAAAATACCAAGATTACTGTAAGTCCCATGACATTAAGGAGGAAATATTTAAATTTGCACAGAAGGAAGATGAAAATATGGAGGATTGTGTAGAACGATTTAAATACATATTGCAGAGGTCTGGACATAATGACTTGGATGAGGACATTCTAAAAATAATTCTTCTCAGAGCACTCAGGGAAAACTCTCTGCAACTCCTGAATATAGTGGGAAAAGGGGATATTTCGAAAGAAAACTTTGAAACTATCTGTGATTACTGTATCAAATGTTCGCGGGGGGCTGCAAGAAGTGGACAGAGTATTCGGTCAACAAAGACCTTCGGTGGAGGGGTCACAAAAGCAGAGATTGGGAATCTACTAGATAATCTGAGGACCGATATCCTGAGCACGCTATCAGCCCAAATGGACACTCTACAGGAAAAATAGAAGCAGATGGAGTTGGAAAAAACCATGGCCATATTCTTCCCTCAATGCAGAAAGAAACATCCTTTGAAGGAATGCCCGCTGAACATGGTGGAAGCCTACGCAATATGCGAACAGACTCACATGACCAGTGCATGTGCTTCCTTGCCTGGGCTGAAAGCAGTTGTCCAAGAAGCAAGCGAGGAAAGCATAGTGGACCAGCTATACTTTATGGGGCAGAAGAAGCCATGGCAACCTCGACCACCGGCGGTGAATCTAGGTATGTTTCAGGTCCCATCCCAGTACTTTATAATTTTAGTATGGGTCCCCAATCTGCACCATTTTTAGCCATGTGGCCTCAATACCAGTATCCCCCTTGGCAACAATGGGTTCCTCAAGCCAATCCGAATCCTTCATGGAATCAGACTTGGCGTGGATCCCCTCCCACTGGATAGTTTCCTTAGCCTATGCCCCAATAACAACTTCAGTTTCCTTCCAATGTGCCTCCAGGAAACCCAACCATTAGAGCCCAGCTTCCCACCCAACCCAACCCAAATCCGAATAATAAATGGATTCAACAAATAAACACTCTGAACCTTCCATCCTACAACATTTCTACCACAGGGCTCAATGAGATAAATCTATGGTTTGGCCGAGTAGTAAATGCGCCTACTTCACCCATTATTACAGAAAAATTTGATAGTGAAGATATAGAACCAGAACAAAGAACAATGAGGGAGAATTCAGATCAAAATGTAATAAATCAGACACCTCCCCAAGTTGTTCCTAATCAAGGTCATTTGATATCTCCCCCATACCCCTAAAGATTGACCTTGAGCAAACAAAACCCTCAAGCAGAATTTGAATTCCTAGGGGAACTACAGATTCTTTTTGTTAAAATACCCCTTTTACAAGCTATGAGGGACATACCTATTTATGAAAAAAACTTTGAAAGAATACTGCTCAAAAAAACCAGGGAGGAAACCTAAGGATCCATTAACTATTCATGTAATGGGAAGACTATCCGATATCATGTTAGGAAAGGTCATGCCTGTAAAATACGGAGACCCTGGGAACCCGATTCTAATAGTACAAATTAATGGGATTGAAATCCCAAATGTGCTGGTGGATTTGGGAGTATCCATTAACATTATCATTGATGAAACAATGAACACATTAGGACTTGGAAACATTAAACCAACCCCGACTATCCTGGAACTTGCAGATAGATCCACAATTAAACCAGTAGGGAAATTAGAGGATGTCATCATTTCAGTAGACTCATGGAATTACCTAGTGGACCTCCTTATATTAAAAAATCGATCTTCCATAGGTGGCCACCCATTGATCCTAGGAAGACCCTGGTTGGAAACTGCAGATTCCTACATAGGATGTCGGTCTGGACACATGATCATTTCAAATGGGACAGTTACAGAGAATATCAAGCTCTATTCTCTTGCGGAACCAAGCCCATCCGAAAAATCATTACCCAGTCAGAAACCTTTACCTACAGAAGAGCCTGAACCTAGAAATGAAGATGTTAGACCAGTTCTCACTATTGGCCAGGCCCTTCAATTTAAAATAGAAACTGAAGATGATGCCATTAACGCCTTCATTAATGATTCCAGTTCTGTTCCCGATCGAACTCGCCATATTCTAGAATCCGCTATGAGCTGTGAGACACAGGAAAACATTGAACCAGAAGACAATATTGAGGGCATTCCTGTAACCTATTTCAGGATAGTACTCCAATCGAAATTGAACTAGGGAAAACACTTAATATCAACCCAAACCTGTTCGAATCTCAAACTAAACAGCTTTTGAAAGTCCTTCAAAATCATCAAGAAGCTTTTGCCTGGGATTATACCGACATGAGGGGTATCCCTGTCAACCTATGCACTCATCATACTTACATTAAGGAAGATTTCCGCCCTGTAAGACAACCTCAACGGAGGATGAATCCTGCTCTCAAAAACATTGTTAAAGAAGAATTACAAAAATTGTTGGATGTAGGATTCATTTATCCCATCTCAGATGGCCAATGGATATCTCCGCTAGTTATCATTCCCAAAAAGAATGGTAAATGGCGGATCTGTGTAGATTACAGGGAACAAAATAAGGCAACACAAAAAGACCATTTTCCTTTGCCATTCATTGACCAAGTCCTGGACACCTTGGTTGGAAAGAAGTTTTTTTCCTTCCTAGATGAATTCAACGAATATAACCAGATCGAGATAGCCTTGGAAGACCAGGACAAGAAAACTTTCACATGCCTGTGGGGAACCTTTGCATATAGGGTCCTTCCATTCGGCCTGTGTAATGCTCCTTCTACCTTCCAAAGGGAAATCTTGGGGATTTTTTCTGATTTGGTTGATGATAGTGTCAAAATCTATATGGATGATTTTACTCCATATGGGAACTCATTTGAGGAAGGATTGGAAATTTTGGAGAAGGTACTCAAAAGATGTAAACAGACCCATGTATCGTTGAGTACAGTCAAATGCCATATGATGAGGGAAGAAGGAGTAGTATTGGGACATTTTCTCTCAGCCGCTGGAACTCAAGTTGATTCAGCTAAAGTAGAGGTAATATTACACTTCATGGTACCCAAAACACCCACACAGGTATGTAGCTTTATTGGTTGTGCTAGTTATTACAGGCGCTTTATAGAATTTTTTTCTAAAAGAGCACATCCACTATTTCAATTGCTAACAAAAGATGCAGAATTTTTGTGGACTGAAGATTGTGAGACAACCTTCACGAAAATTAAGGGGTTGGTGTGCACGTCTCCAATCCTCCGAGGACCTGATTGGGCATTACCGTTTCACATACATATTGATGCTTCTCAGATAGCAGTAGGGGCTATTTTAGGACAACATGTAGAAAAAACACCATATGCAATTTATTACATCAACAAGAATTTAATTCTCGCTGAATTAAACTATACGGTGAAAAAAATGAATTCTTAGCTGTCATTTATGCTATCAGTAAGTTCTAGCATTACATCACTGGGTACTCTACTATTGTCCATACTAATCACACAGAAATCAGGTATTTGATGAATAAACCTATTACTCCTGGCTGTATTACGAGATGGTTACTATTGCTTCAAGAATTTGATATTACAATAGTAGATAAGCCAGGAAAAGATAATGTAGTAGCTAATTTCCTATCTAGAATAGTTAACAATGATGAATGCACACCAATAGAAGACAATTTTCCTGATGAACATCTTTTTGCAGTTTCTACCAAACCTCTGTGGTATGCAGATATTGCTAACTATCCTGCTACAGGGAAAGTACCTCCTCATTTTTCTTATAGGGAACAGCGGAAGATTATTCATCATAGTGCCTAATATTCTTGGATGGCAGGGTACCTTTTTCATACAGGAGCAGATAAGCAGATCCGGCGCTGTGTGTTTGAAGATGATATTTATGAAATATTGAAAGTTTCCCATGATGACCCTTGTGGAGTGCATTTTGTGGACAAAAGAACATGCCACAAAGTGTTATAAATGGGATATTACTAGCCTTCCATTTTTCGTGATGCTCAGAATTATGTCAGGAGGTGTGATAGTTTCCAACGTATGGGGCAGCCCAGTAGAGCTGATGAAATGCCTTTGTAGGCACAACTAGTCCTCGAGCCTTTCGAGAAATGGGCTATTGACTTCGTTGGACCCTTTAACCCACCCTCCCAGCAGAAAGTCCACATCTTGGTCTGTACTGATTATGTGACTAAGTGGGTGGAAGCCAAAGCTGTTGCAAAAGCAACAAAACATGTAGTCTCAGATTTTCTATTTGAAGAAATTTTTTCTCGATACGGTACTCCAAGAGAGGTTGTTTCAGATGGAGGAGCATAATTCACATCACACAAGATAGCAAAGCTCATGCAAAAATATGGGGTCAAGCACAGAGTGACATCTGCATACCATCCACAGGCAAATGGGCAAGTGGAAAGCACAAAAAAGACATAAGAAAATATTTTGACAAAAACTGTGGCATACCATCGTCGGGATTGGGCTCATAAACTTCCAGAGGCTCTATGGGCATACAGAACAACATAGTGGAATACAACCGGGTTCTCACCATTCGATTTGTTTTATCGGAAATCACTGTTTTTTCCAATAGAATTTGAAATAAGCACACTGAGAACAGCTCTGGAAGTTGGTTTAGATCTATCATATGCCCAGAAACACCGATTGGCTCAGCTTAATGAACTTGATGAAATACGTTCAATGGTTGTCCAGCGAACTACTCCTATCTAGCAGCAGAGAACGAAATGGCACGATAAGTTTATTAAAAATAAGGTGTTTCAAAATGGAGATTGGGCACTACTTTATGACTCTCGTTTTAAGGATTTCAAGGGAAAGCTTTGCACTCGTTGGATGGGACCTTATGAGGTGGATGTTGTATTTGATAATGGAATATTCAGGCTAGTCACAATTGACAATACACGTACTACCTTTATAGTCAATGGACATCGCCTGAGACCATATCGCAAACCGGCCTCTAAGGATGATTTTATTAAACAACTCTCTGAGAAATCTGGTTTGAAGGTTATCAGTGCAGAGAATCCTTCCTCTGCACTCTAGTTGTAAAAAGAAAAATTAGATATATATATATATATATATATATATAGAATTGGAAATCAAGGAATTTTTTTGATGCTGCTACACCGGATGTTGTTACTCATGTTGTTGTTACTCCACTGTTGTTACACTGATGCTATTACACCGATGCTGTTACTCTGATGTTGTTACACCGGATGCTGTTACACCGATGTTGTTACACCATCCACATCATTACTGCGCTGTCATCCTACCAACCATCACATCATCTAGGTAGGCCGTCAGGTACGCCTCCACGTGAATTTTACTAATTTAATTAAATATCCCATGTGAAGATTTTAATGCCACGGACGGCAAAAATTTAATTTGGGGGGGGGGGGTGGTGGTGTTGTCATGCCAAGGACGGTGTAATAATTTCCTCATAAGTTAAGTGTGACATTCCACTCATACGATTCCCATCAATATGTGGTATCATCATTAAATAGTATTGGGATTCGTAAGATGTCTCACCCACCCTGTACGAACAATTATTATTTTTATTTTACCACACTTACCGTATTCTTTCATGATTTTTCTCGATTTTTTAGAGTTACCAACCGTATTTACCATTACCACCTTTCCATTTTCACTATGTTGTTCCTCCGAATTTGGTACCCACCACCTTGCCCAACGTTCTACTGCTACAGGAAGTGCTGTTACAAGTCTCCACAGTATGGGTGGGCTGGCTATGCGGCATGAGCCTGAAAACATAGTTTCAGTTCGTAGCAATCTAGAGGTTTGACAATTTTTTGTCGACGCAGGATGGGATATCTACTTTGACCGGTTGCAGGGATTTGATGGAGGTATCACAATGGAATTCACACTCAATTTAGAGGAGAATCATTCGTGGGTTAGAGGTCTGGAAGTTCCTGTTACAGAGGAAGTAATTGTAGAGGTTAGCGGGCTAAGATAGCAGGGGCAGCAATAGTTTGCTCGGAAAATTTCTCTCCCAGAATTTCCTGAATTGTTCCTGCAGGCAGGAGAAAGTGTTGTTCAATTGGGTAGAGGATATGAGTGAAGAACTGTGCCGTATCCTTGGAATGAAGTTGCAGGTTTCGTAATAAAATACATTACCTACGAGGGTCAGGCCTCAACTCTGTTTAAGTATCACCATGAAATTCTAACACACCTCTGATTTCCACAGAATTAGGTGCATGCCCTAAATATGCCATTTTTCCTATTGAAACAACTGCAGCATATGGCACAGTCTGCTCGGCGCTCTCGCTGGATGATGGAAGTACTTTCTAACCATGGATTGGTGTGATTATTAGTCGTGCATGCAATAGGCAGGCTGCGGGTTTCCTGGGTGGAACTTTGCAGATCCTCAGAAGAAGTGGTAGCAGCTATGACTGCTACTAGAGAAGAAGAACCAACCTCTCCAGATGGTCAGTTGGAAGAAGAACCTTCAAAAGAAATTGATCAAGAGGAACCCGAGGAAATGGAAACAGAAATTAACCAAGAGGAACTCGAGGAAATGGAAACGGAAATTGATCAGGAGGAACCAGAGGAAGAAGAGATGAATATGGAGTAAGTAGTCAGCGACAAAGACAAGGCTGCCACACAAGAACCAGGCTCACTTGAAGAACCCACAGAGGAAGGAATTATGGACATTGTGCAAGAAATAGATATTGTTATACAGTCATCAACCTTTGTTAATGAAGAACAAAGGATTGGAATTGTGGATAGAGGAATGGCAAGTGATGCTGTTTCGCAAGAAACAACATCACTAGCCTAGACAGATATGGAGGTTGATATAGGTGGGGGTGTTACACAAGAACCACCCCCAATTTGGCTAGATCAGGAGGAGTCAACCCACGAAATCGATTTTGGACCTCAAGAATCGGTACCAACTGTGAAAAAAAAGGTGATTCTTGAGGAAAAGGAGGCTAAAGAAGGAATGAGTCAGGTGGTCGATACTGTTCCACAAGAACTAGTATTGACCCATGAAGAAGAAGTGGTAAGAAAAGGGGAAGAGGAAAGAAGGGAATTAAGCCACGGAATCAATGTTTCTCCACAAGAACTAGCATCGACTCTAGTTGAGGTAGTAATGCATGAAGTCCCGATCCAAACCGGAAATGATGATGATGGGTCTATTCCCTGTTCTCTGTTCCAGTCCCTGATGCCCAGAGGGGCGAGGGGATTTCGCTCACCCAAATGGTTAATGGAGGAAGTGGTTGTTTCCCCGGTACTAAAATTTGTTGACACGGCCAAGATTGGCCCAAACAATACTGAACTGGAACAATTGGAGGTTCGCTAGGAAGACAAATTTCTTGTAGAAACATCGGAACACAGAGGGATCAATAAAATTACCGACCAAATAGCAGGAGTTTCTAGAAGAAATGTAGAAGAAGAAGGCCCTATGGATAGGGGGCCCAGCCAGAAGGGCTTGAAAAAATAATCTGTAGAGGATGCCGGCAGCATTCCTCCGCCTTCTGAGCCTATCGTAGTTCCAGAACTTGAATACACTGTTAAATAGGAATGGGTCGAACAGTGTGAGAAAAGAAGGTTACCTCTCAAAAAGAGGTATCAGCTGCAGTTCAGTGAAACCATGAGACTGAAAAGGGAGGTTCAGGATTTGAAGAAGCAAGTTTCACGCTTGAAAAGGAAGGTAAAAATCTACAAATGGAGGGCAATAAAGCTGAAGATTGAAGTCTCCACTGCAGCTACCCAGACCGGCCCAATAGAAGAGTTGTTTGAATATCGAGAATTTGTATTGGTCGCTAAAATTCAAAAGTGGCAGTCTGCGGCAAGCGACCACAAGAAAGAAATAGCTAGGGTTCGAGAACAGTCTGCTGGAGTCGTCACAGGGTACATAGATCAATTATACAAGGCACGAATGAAGCAGGCCAAACAGAAGGCCGGGATAGAAGAGTTGGAAGAACAAGTTCAGTTGCTAAAGATAGATAAGGAGAAGATGTTCTCCCTAGCACAGTAGGTAATGGCCTGTAGACCCCCTGCACATATCTATGCCTTATTCCTTCATGAACAATTTCTTTTCTTTTGTCTTGAAATTATATATAAGGAGATTTGGTACGAAATTGAGGACCCCATTCGATTTCTCCATATTTTAAAAATTCATGATGCTATAGGACAACACTTAATGTGCGAGCTCTACATGCATGGGTATTATTTAAAGCATCATCAGTACTTTAACCTGTTCCATTCGTGGGGGACATCCACTTAAGGCTTTCACCTCCTGCACCATCAATCAGATTAAATGGAGAAAGGCCTGGGATACATTTGAGGAAAATCAAGCCGGGAAGCCATTAATGGTGAGAAGAGAGCAGGGTTAGTCCTCAAACATTTATAACAAGCATTATACCTTTCTACAAATTGAGGGCCGTAAAGAACACATGTTGGCAACTCAGAAGTGGCGTGCTGACCTATGTGTCGGCTAGATTACGACATTTCACAAGGAAGACCTGGACAGTTGTTAGAAAATATGCATGTTGTCTTCTTCAGCCGTCAGGGGAAGAGAACCATTTGGGGCACCTAACTTTGCACGTGCCTTAGAGAGAATGCCGCATTATGTGGCATGTATTCATACCTGTGGGGTTAGATGGATGGGATTAAGATTTCAATTTACCCTTTTATGGCTGCCAGCAGCACATTATACTCCTGCTTATAATGTTGAACTCAACTGGTGGAAATATGTTGTTTTGACAGAAGGATATAAGCCACTAGGAACAAGAATAGCTGTAGAATATGACCTCACACAGTTTCATGTCGATCATAGTCAGTCCAATCCAGATCTGAGGAGACGACGAGCTGCATGAGGACATGCAGATAGACTAGTTGGGGGGAGATGTTGGGCACCATATTTGTATACTTTCCTCTCCCATTTTTACCCTATCTTTCTATCTCTTTGTGCCATTATTTATCTTAAAATCATGAGGTAAAGCCATTCTTCCTATCTTTTATGGGATATTTGATTAATGATGTATTTGTCATGGATGTTTTAATTTCCACATATTAACTCCTATATTTCTTCATATTTGGCTACAACAGGCGCGTTGCAGCCACAAGTAAAGGCGCAACCCATCATTTCCAGTGTCTTCCTTATTTGCTGCTACAACGTGACAGCCATTGGTGTATCAGCACTATCTTAGGCTTTCTTACGGTTTCTTGCTGGGCAATCTGGTTGTCGTTATAACAATATGTATTTTTGTAAAAATGGAGTCGTTGGGAGGAATTGGGGGTTTCAGGACTATTGTATAAAGAGGCCTACGGGCTGTGAATCGGGGGACCCTTTTTGATACACAGACTTTGTAATTAATCTTGTTATCATTAATTTAATATACAACAACTCATTGTTTCTCCTGTAATCTCTGAGTTTCTGCAGCCCTAATCCAAGAGTTGGGCCCACTCTTATGATCAGGTGCTGCATTCTTCTTTCTTTTCGTTGCAGTGTTGAGTTTGTTGTGATTCTTTATTTGTTGTTACAATTGTGTTCATTACTGTGGATGCCTTTTATTTTTTCAGTTCATTTCATTGCTGTTACAGTGATATTTGTGTTATAGACTAAACCTATGATCTATAGTGGACCATGTGCTTGTATCTGCATATACTTTGCTGTTAGTCTTGAAATAAAAAATGCCCTTGGGTTGATAATTTATGTGGAAAAAGGGTTGAATTATGTTCATATTTGGACACCAACACTTATCTCCCCCTCAAGATCTACCTCACCTTCTTCCTCATCTTCCAGAAGGAATCCTTCAAGCTCTTCCTTGGCCATCGACACAAATTCAGAGGTTCCTTATTCATTTGAGGATTCATCTGAGCTTTTAGATGCACTGCTTTCTTGTTGAGCATAAACCTCAAGCTCTTCCTTGTCCATCAACACAAATTCAGAGGTTCCTTCTTCATTTGAGGATTCATATGAGCTTTCAGATGCACTGCTATCTTGCTGAGCATAAAATTATTTTCTATTGAATCTGTTCCCTTTATTCCATTTATTTATTTTATTTTTCTTTATCTCTTGTGTCTGGTTCTTTGTTTTCTTATGAGGACATTTATATGCATAGTTCCCCACTCTTCCATAGTTAAAGAATTTAAATGGAAGTTTACCTTTATACTTGCTTGTGCCTCTATCCAATATTCTGAAAAATTTGGCCTCTTCTTCATCAGATCAGGAACATGTATCTTCCTTTTCTTCTTTGCACTTATCTTCCTTAAAGGTTTCCTCCCTCACATTTGACTTCCCCTGTGGAAGTCTCATCTCATAAGCTGTCAAGTTTCCAAGCAATTGGTTCGTGGTAAAGGTTTCTCAGTTTGTTGTTTCTTCTATGGCCGAAACCTTAGGGTTAAACCTGGATGGTAAAGATCTCAATATATTTTTCACTCTCACACCTTCCTTAATGAGTTCTTCTAGAGCTTTCATGTTATTCACAATTTAAACAAAATTTAAGAAGAAACTGGCTATATCTTCATCTTCAGTCATTTTTACATTTTCAAATTGAGCTCTATAGGTTTCTAGTTTGGCCATCTTCACCTTTTTATTTCCCTCATGGATATTTTCTAATATATCCCATATTTCTTTGGCAGTCTTGCTGTGCATTACTTTGATAAATTATGCCTCACACATACCACTTAAGAGTGCATACATAGCTTTTGAATTTGCTATAAAATCTTGTTTGGCTTCTTTCTTTGTGTCAGTATCCTTTGGAGCATATCCTAATTCCATAGCATCCCAGGCTTCTAATTCTAGAGATATTATGTACATCCTCATTCTTATTTTCCAGAAGGCATAGTTGTGCCAATAAACAAAGGGGCTTTATTTGTTGAGCATCCTTCTAGGATAGCCATCTTGGGGATCTAGGATCTCCTTCGAGTTGTTAAACTGATACAGAAGGAACTGGCTCTAATACCAATTTTTGAACCCTTAGTTAAACTGAGAGGAGGGGAGGGGGGAATCAGTTTAATACATTCATGAACTTTTAAAAATTTCCTTTAAACTTATTTACAACTTCATTTCATGATCAACTTATTATATAATGAAACAACAATCTTAATATGTGAGCAAAAAGTATTAAGTAGATTAAATACAGAACATCAACACATAATCATCATGCACATGACAATAGATATAAGTGGGAACCCAGAAGGGAGAAAACCACATATTATTATTGTTGTGATGCAAAGGCAAGCTCCTACTCCCTCTCACCACTGATTTTATGTAGGCTCCAACCTAGAGGAGGCTACTACCTCAAATTCTGCAATCTACAACTTGGAAGGAAGCTCCAACTCCCATCTGTTTTCTGCAGGCTACAACCCACAGGAAGCTCCTACCTCAACCAACTCCAACTAGACATCTATCAAGCCACAACTTGAAATTGAAGCGCTAAATCCCATGTATTTTCTATAGGCTACAACCCACAGGAGGCTCCTACCTCCACCAACTACAAATGGACATCTATCAAGCTACAAATTGAAATGGAAGCACCAAATTTCTCACTCTACAATAAAATCATATGCTGATTTACTTGGATATCAACTCTGTTTTCCTCCATCTTCACTGTTGTCCTTCCAGTCTTCAAATCTTCTTTATATCATCTCTCGATCTTCGCAGCTTCTCTATCTGCTCTCTTTTATTCTTCCACTCTCTAACCTATATATGCATATGAAAATAACATCATTTATAGAGATCACCTCATATTTGTTTGCATTCCATATGGGAATATGAAACGAACAAGTATGACCCTTTGCTTTCCACCTTCTCATTTTCTCGCTCAACACAGTCAGGATGTTACAACACTATGTACTCATTTTAGTATTACATTGGAGTTTTTCTTTGCCTATGGAGACTTGCCTTTGCATCACAAACAATATAAAATAAATAATACATTTTCAGTTATAGTCAATTATTTACTCAACCCTTTCAGTTTTTATCTTTGCTGTGTTTTTTTCCTCTTCTGCTTGTTGTCCTTTTGTCTTGTTTGTTTCTGCCATTCTATTCCAACTTTGTTGCATAATTTCCCCTTTCAGCCCGACTCTTCTTCCATGTTCAACCCTTTCGTTTGCTTTACTACCGCAACATTGTTCTGCCTGAGCTCCTGGTCCTTTGATTTGCATTCAGATCATTTCTTTGTGACCTGTGGGGTATGGCCCACATAATACTCCCTTTTAGCACAATGGAGTATTACAAATTCGAGTTTTATCAACATACATACGATTTGCGATCAAACATCGAATATATAACATACATAAGTTTATCGATCAAACAACGCATATATATATATATATATATATATATATATATATATATATATATATATATATATATATATATATATATACGTTTAACAATCAAGCAGTGCGTATATACATGGGACAGGGCTTATAGGGTCCCACAGTACCTTGAACTAATCACAATTCATTGCAAACACTTGCCCACAGTTTTCCCACTCTACCAAGAGCGATAAACCATAAACCATGCGATCTACAATCTGTGCTCGTGCATAGTGCTACCATGTGGACTCCCTTCATCACATCGTGTCGTTTGAACCTTACCGCATCAAAACCAAAATAAAATTCCTTGCGATGTCTTGAAGTTAAAATCTATTTCTTGCGGGATGCGGTGTTGCACAAGGTCAACATGTGTACCTCTATTTTGCATCACAAAACTTTAACTTAACTTGCAGTCGCCTTCGTGCTAAACTCTTATGTGTTGCAATCTATGAAATCGCTCCTGAAGCGATTCGATTTCTGTCGTCCATTTGTCACCTTTACTTTTGCGATATAATCCTGACCGTCCGTTCACCTCCCTTGGAATTCTTTAATGACTTCTCTGCCTTAGTCTATTTTTCGTTTGTTTACATTGCCACACTTTGTAACTCTGATTTCTCCACGTTGTTCCTCCTGAGCTTATTCCTGAGCTTGTCTCTGTTATTGAATGTCATCCCAAGTTATCACATTTTTCATACTAATTAAAGCCCTCTCTTTCTCTTGGATCTCACCTCTTCCTGCTTCTGCTATGCGTAAGATCTCTGGTCCTCGATGTGTCTAGCAAATACGATTGTCTTCTGCTGTGCTCCCTACCTCTGTTGTCTCTACTTTTTTGCTGCCTCTGCTGCCTTGTTGCGTTTGGTGCCTCCTTAGTTGCATTCGCTGCCTTTGCTACATTCGCTGCCTTGGATGCCTTTCACGACTTGACCCACTTTGCTGACTTTGCTACATTCGCTGCCTTGGATGCCTTTCACGACTTGACCCACTTTGCTGCCTTTGCTTCCTTTTGCTACCTTAACTGCCTTTTTTATTTTTCTGCTTCTTTTCCATAAGTAATCATGCTAAAGCTACTCCATGCTGCTTCTCTCTGCTTTAGGCTATCCTTCTGTTTCTTATCCTTTGCCTCTTTGATGCACATTGTTGCACATTTCCAGATCTGCTCCTTTTCCTTATAACCGCTCCTTCTCTGCTCCTTTGACATCAATGATAATTCTTGTGTTACTCCTTTCTGTTCCTTTTCCATCAATGAAAATATTTCCAACACCATTTGGTTCTTGAAACATCTCGTCATGCTGACTTACCACATCAAACAAATCAGATTTAAATTTGTCATCACATCCTTCAAAATATTCGTAGTCAACATCATCCTTTTTCTTGATCATGAGAAGCACAAAATTTTTACTTGCATTAACTAGCCTCTTCATTTTCCCCACATTAACTAAATAAATATTCAGTTTCTTGTGATGAGCTCTCACAATATACTCCATACCATACTTAAGCAAATGATATTTGTCCTCATGGCGATAAAACACTTCTTTCATGTCATAAAAATATGGACTTCCCAAGATAATCCTGGAAATGTCAAGTGGAACCACATCTAACTTGACTTCATCAAAAAAGTTTGCAGTGATATAAAATCTAAATATGCATTTCCTTGTAACCTATAAATTGGCATTCTTAACTATCCAACCCAAAGGGTATGGTTTATGATGTAGTACGGTTTCAAGGTAAATATTTTTGACTAAGTCTTTTGAAATGAAGTTTTCTTCTGACCCACTATCAAACAATGCATCAATCTTTGTATGATTTGAAATCACTCTAACATGGAACAATTCTATCATTATGTATTCATTTGGAGTGTTGTTGTAACTATTTGAGGAACTAGTACTTGGTATGGCATCCTTCCCTTTGTTAACCATGGCTATTATCTTGGTCTCATCTCCTGAATCTGATCCAAGATCTTGTTGTGTGGTGGCAGTCATTTTTTGTTTCCCTTTGTTATTTGGTTTCTTTTTCCTTAGTTCAGGATGTATTTTCCAACAATGGGCTTCATCATGCCCCTCTTTGGAACAATATTTTCATGTAGTTTTATCCCCTTCTTTCTTGATGCTTGCATTCTTCTTTCCCTTCTATTTTCCCTTACTCTTGAATGGATTCTTATTACTACCCTCTTCTTGAATGTTCTTTCCCCTTGCTTCAAGATGCATGGCTTGCACATATAATTCATCTAAGTTGTTTGGGTTAAACATAAGGATAGTATGTTTCAAGTAGGAATGTAAACCTCCAATATATTTCAAGAGTGTGTCTTGTGAATTCAAGTTTACTCCTAATAACAAAGCCTTCTTTCTAAACTCCTGTGTGTACTCTTGAACAATTTTGCCTTTGAGTTGACTAAAGTTTTGCCAAGTCATTATTTCTTTATTCATATAGGCTAATGGATAAAACTGTCTTTTAATGGAAGAAATGAATTCAACCCAAGAAATGGATATCTTACCATCGATTCACATTTTCTCTTTAGTCTTTGCCTCTCGGACCAAACTACTGCTACTCCTTCTAGCCTTAATGAAGCTAACTGGATCTTTATGATGTCCTCTTGTAGATTCTGAATTCTGCAGTATACTTCCAATTGACGAATCCAATTCTCTAACTTCTCTGCATTTACCTCACCATTGTACATGGGAAGTTCAAGCTTGATGTCCAACTTGAGTAATGGAATTTTTCCTTTTGGGATTTTTGAATGAGTGTGGGTGGTTTTTGTGGTGGATTTGGAAGATGAAGATGTTGATGAAGATAATGAGGATGAGGATGGTGGAGATGGAGGTAGATTTCCTCCAATGCCATTCGAACTCTTCTATTCATCCTTGTTACCATCTGAAGATCCTTCTCCATGTGGATTCTTTGAACCTTCTTCTGCTCTTTCTGCAGTGGAACATGATTTTAACCATTCTTTGTATGTCTTTGAAGTCTCTCTTAACATCGTCTTCCTCTGAATTTGCATGATTCTCTTCAACTCCTGACATAATGGCTAAGGGTTCAAGCTTAACCTCTAATGCTTGTACCTTCTCAATCACTTCAGCTGCTTGTGCAATTTGTACCTCTTCAAACTCAACTGCTGGAGATGGAACTTGAGGTGCTTCAAGTGTAGATTTGAGTGGAATTTTGGGTGAAGATGATTCTTTCTAAGCTCTCTTTCTCCTTTTCCTAATATATGGAATAACAACCAATATTTTCCCTTCTCCTCTCTGCAACTTCAACGTTGTAAGCATCACAAAATTGCAACTATTAAAACCCTTTTTGCACAATATCAAGCACAACAAGCAATAAACCTTTAGCGACCTTGTGCTATGATACCAATTTGATCTGAAATTGATTGTTAGTTAATGTTGTGCTAATATCAATTTCAGAATTAACATGAAAGTGATTTGGTTTGCTTATCATACAAGGGTTTATACAAGTGCTTATAAGTGACAATTCATTAAACTTGGTGAGATTAAGTGTATTTTATGAACTTAAAAGCATGGAAACTTATTGATGAACAACGAAATAATAAAACACAACAAGCACAAATAATAGAGAAAAAATACACAATTTTTTGATGAAGGAGTTCCTCCCTCCTAGGCTACATCTCCTTGGTCTAGCTTCATAGTGTGGGCCTTTGTATTAGCTTCAATTGTACAAAAGTTCTATTTACAGCCTCCTGTTGCCTCTGAAACATGCTCCAATGGCTCCAAAACATCAAAATCTACCAGGAATGACTCTTCCTCAGCCCATTTTGATCTAAAATTTCCAAATTTATGACAAAAACAAATTCTTCTACTATTTATCCACTAAATTTGGAATCCATCTAGCTAACTCCACTAAATGTGGAAGTCCGCCGAATCTGGCAGGTCTGCTAAAGGCACTATCAAGATAAGTATGTGATTAATGTTAAGATAAGTGGGGTTAAGCACATTTAAATCCCCACAGATCGCATCGCAACACAATCACTTATCGCAGATCGTAGATCGCGGATTGCAAATTGCAGATTGCAACCCTGCTATAAATCATTCTATGTCACCTGCTCCATCTTGTGATTGCGATACCCCGATGCGATTGGCAAGACCCACCTTATTGCCACGTCACTTACGACGTAATCGCAAATCGCAAATTGCAAATCATTTTTTTTTGCCTTATGTCCTCCGCTCCTAAACTGCCAATGCAAGATGGTTGAATGCGCTAATGCTTTGGACGAAGGTTTAAACACTTTGGGATTATGAAATATGTCGTGGATATATTTTGTATTGTCATTCGACTATGGTTTCAGCCATTAGTCCCAACCTTTTTTTTAAACAAATATGCGACCAACCTTGACCTTGCAATATGTAATGCATGTGCCTTTGTGGCGCCTTCCAACTGAAGATTATCCGCCATATTGCTTTGGCTCTCGACTATGCCACATGTCATTTCCCATTGGCCTATAAATTTCTAAGGTGCAGACTAGACTACCCAATCATAAGTCTGTCACTGTTCTGCACAATTTTTACCTGTTTGGGAAAATGAACAACAAACCATAACTCACTCATACGAACTCGGATTTTGATGAAACAAGTTGCATTGGAATCCTGGTGACGAGCTATATCCAGTAGTTCTGGTTTGAAGCATTTAAGAGCACTTTCATTTGTTCGCGAAATACTAAGCTCCTGATAATTTATAAAGCACTTGTAATTATTATTCACCTTTGAATGCTTATATTCTTTATGGATGCTTGTTGTGACAAAGTTGCATGAACCTTAGGAAAGAGAAAATTTTAGAAACATACCTGGCATAAGCACTCAATATTGTATTACACAATTTTTTATAACTTAAATAAAATATAATACGATAGCATGTCATTTCCAAACTATTTAAAACTCACTTCTTTTCAAATTTAATGATTTATTCCATCTGCTAAATTTACAAAAAAAAAAAAAAAAAAAAAAAAAAAAAAATATTTTCTAAGGAATCATAAAGCATTCCTTGTTTCCATTTGCAAGAACTAAAACAAAATGTTGAAGCATTAAAAATAGTTTGAAATGGAAGTGTGATGTTGGATATATGAAGAAAGCCTCTTTCTACACACCTTATATAGAAGAGATTGATAACTATCTATAAACGAGTTTCATAGGAATGCATTCCCACCCACCAAATTATTAAGAGATTTGATCGCCAACCTAGACAACACTTCAACAAAGGCCGTAGACCCCAAATTAATTTTTTTATTGCCAATAAAAAAATATAAACCATAATTTGTATAGACTTGAACAATGATTATGTATCCATGTGCATACCTATGCCAAAAAAATAGTAACTCCTATTAAAAAAAATAGGGATAGTGATCATAGAAATCAAAATCAACAACAACCATGCGAGGCGATTTTTCTAGATAAAATGAAAACAATGAACGAAGATTCCATTTAGTGAAACGATGTTTGAAGGAAACCTAGAACTTGTATGGCTATAGTGCGAATTTTTGTTGGGACAATGATTATTTCAATGTCGATTTATCAGTTTTGAGGAATTACACCCTCATTTTAAACAAAGTAGGTCATAATTGCGTTGAATTTTTTGAAAGATAGATTTATATGAATTCATTTTGTAACTTTCACCTCTCTAGAATGAAGAGAACAAAAGATTAAAAATGCATTAGTTGGATTGTTGTCTAGTAGTACATTGGTAAGAGTACCGCAATTTCTCAAGTTTGATTGTTAGTGCATCGTTTCTAAGCTCCACCTGAATACCTCCAGCAACACATCCCATAAACCTCCACCATATACCTAGGGGAAGGAATAAAAAATATGATAAAGAGTCTATGTATTATTACAAGATTGAAAAAATAAAAACAAGATGTGGCCAATACAACAATTATTAAAGGAGATTCTGAACTCCTCATAAATCTTCTCAACAAGAAGACAATTGGAAAGCCATGGGAACCAATAAGAAGTATCCAATAGTTATGAAAAATGAAACAACAATTTTAATACCATTATATTCCAAAATGTGAGAAAGGAGGGCTAACCAGATGGTAGATTAGATCATAGTAGCAAGATTCGACATTTGGAAAATCTGAAAAAAGAAGCATACCAAAACCCTATATTTGAAAAAAATTAAATGCATCTATAAATATAAATTAATGGATTTTTTTTCAAGAAAATAGTTATTTTTCCTCTTTTTCTTGAGTTTGAAACTCTTCTAAAATTTGGTATCGTATCTATGAGTATATGTCAGGTATACTTCTGTATAGAAGTCATATTTGAAATTTTTTTTTTTCCATGCACCTTTTCGATATAAAATCAAAATCAAGTTAAAAGGAGTTTTATTTCATATTCATACACAAATATGGCTTACTCATCCCTTTTCCTACTCTCAGTGAACATGGGAACAATCAAAATGCTTAGTCATCCCTTTGCCTACTCTGAGTGAACATAATCAAGATGCAAACGTTTTTTCCTCTGGTTCCTCTCATGCATCATCTTACTCAATCACATCAAATCCCCGACGAGAGGAGCGACAAGCATAATCAACCCTTTCTCATGGGCATAAGAAATAATCAAATTTCTTTTTGGTTGCACATCATTTACACTTCAGTACAAGCGTGTTTTTTAAGTATTGTTCACATGTTTCTGAGGCGAAGTTACTTATTTACACTAATCACTGGATAGTGCAGTTATCATTTTTGTTAACTTATAAGTTTGAGGAGGATGGTTATATTTTTGTGCATATTATGCTTTATATATATTTTTGGTACCATTCAAATATGGAAATTTTATGGAGTAACAAGGAGCTTGGGAGGTACAAGGTGTTTTCTTGGTTTATGTGATGATTCATTCTTATTGATGTTATACATTGTGACCAAAAACTTGAATTGAAAAGTCAACATATAAATGATGCATAGTGACTATTTATTTATGTTAAAAGAAAAGAGGAAATTTCATCGAATGGATTAGAGATGGTCCCACATATTAGAGTCTAGTTTTAATTAAACTTTTGGAGTAAGCTTTTATAATTTTCTCCTCTTGTCTATTTAATCATATTTTATTAGGAGTCTAACTAATTCAATTTTTAAGTCTAAAGATAAATTAGCAAAACTACCAGGAGCCTACTTAAAAAGAGGAAAAATATATGAAGGTAGAGGAGGGGAACTGTTGAGGGAGAGGCATGTTATAACTTTTTGGTTGTTATCATTCCATTGATTTTTCAAGTTTCTTACAAAGTTTAAGGCTAATTCTGATGGTGACAACAACTTTATATCACTAAGGTGCAATGAATTAGGGGACTTCGTTGAAATTACTAAAAATCATTCAAGTGTCTTGTGTCTTTCTAATTATTTTTATTGTTATTTTAAGGTCAAGACTCAAACTAATTTATTTCCAATGCTAACAACTATTTATTTGCCGAAATCAAGTTGCCCACATCTTACTCGCATGAAGGATTTCATTTTGTTGTCATTCTTGTTTCTTGATCAGATTACTGTATATGATAGTTTTACAATGCAATATTCTGTGATTGGGTTCATCACGAGTATTTGCAGCGTCTTCTCATTCAGGATTTTGGTTATACTTTGTCGTATTTTAATAAAAACAAGTATTTTGTTAATAAAAAATTTGTTCATTTATTTTTCTACATCTGACTTGTATCTTTTTTGTTAGCAATTTATTTATTTATTTCTTATACTTTATGCTCTATATGATACAAGGCACATGCATTAATCCTGATTAGCTCATTGCCTTTGTTTAATTTTTTATCTACCTGTGGAAGATTTATTTATTTTGTCATATTTTTGTCTTAATGTATATACAACCATCTTGCTTATCATTTAGATTATTGTCCTGTTTTTCATACTTCTAGAAAATTCAAAAGAAAATCATAAAACAAATAAAATAATTCAACACTCATTCATATCTGAGCTAGTATGTCTCATTATCTCATTGTGATAACGAGATTTGAGGTGTTGATTTGTTAAGATTATTTGATCTTAAAATAACATCAACATATTTTGGTGACCATACTGGGGAGTGAAATTAATTTTTCTCCTTAGTTTGTCAATTTGTTAAGGATGTGCTCTCCTTTTCAAATTATAGTTAAGGGTTTTCCTTGACAACTTTGTATAATTTTTTTTGGTTCTCCAAATGAATCATATCACAATCATATCATTAAGTTCTTAATTTTTTTTTCACTTGACAAGAGTCTATGGCATTCATACTACCTGTCATCTATTTACTCTCACTCTTTTCAGAGAGGTAGAAGACTGGTACCTTGATATTTTTGGGCCAACCAACTTTAATAGATTCATCCTTGACTTTTCCCCTTCACCCAAGCCTACCCAACCCCAATTCATGTGTAATTTATTTGAGAGTTCTCATGATCCTTCAACTTGTTGAATTCTCATCGAAGATAGAAGGAAATACAAACTCGAAAGGGACTATCCTATCATTTCTTATGGATTCCAATATGCATATTTTGAGCCCCATTTTATTATGGATTCTAGTATGTGTATTCCAAAAGGTTTTCCTATGGGTTCCAGTACGTAAATCTTGAACTTGCGTCCCATACCATTTATGAAGAGGCTTCTTTCGATCCCTGTATGGTTGGCTCAGGAACCTTATGTGATATCTTCCCATTTGACAACTCTTTCTTCCAAGAAAATCTCAAATGTCATGTATACAATGACCAGTATGAATGTCACGCCAATCTCGAACTTCTTTGTCCTAAATATGATGTTATATGTAATGAATTCGATCAAAAAGTGTTGAATATTAATGACAAGGATGCACTTTTTGATCTGCATGAAAAATAATTTTTTTCACCTTTCGATGAAGAGGTTCCCTTTCCCTATCTTGAGAACAGCCTTGATTTCTTGGATATCAATGATGATGACCATGTTATTTTTTACGATTATGATGAAGATAGATCCAACATTAGTCATCAAAAATGATTTCATCAATATGATTTAAGATTCATTCTTTAATGAATCTCCCATATATGACGAAGAGCTTGGTCCTATGGTTAGTTTCAACCTTTCATGACTAGGATAAAACTCGACTGAAGCATAAGAAGAAAAAAACAAGAAGACAATTCATAAACAAAATGCAAACTAAAGCGATAGCAAAAGAAGGAAAAGTCAAAAGTGACATTGACATGAAAGTAAAAAAAAGGTCAAAATCACAGAAAGCAAAGCAATGATTTTTTTGTGAGTTATTTTATTTTATTTACGTACATGAGGAAATACGATGAGTGTCGATCCTCATACCAGATGAAATTGTGCATAAAAGAATGCATCATGAATTGAATATGTAGACTTTGAGACTTGTTGGATGGCAATTGGGAAAGGGTGATCACCCCGCTAGCCAACAAAAGTGTGTGGCTACGAAAATGGCTTAAATAAAAGACAAAAATATTGTTGGCCATCACGCATGACATTTCAACCAACAAGTGTGTGTTGGCCATGAGGGGTAAATAAGGGGATTCATGCGCATAATGCCCAAAATTCAAATTGAGAAAATGGTCATTGACATTATTCATATCACAAAACACTTTAGGAATTTCAAGTTCAGACCTTTCAAATTCCATTGGAATAGTATCCATGCAATTTACAGGGTCGAAAACGATGGATTTCCTTTTGAGTTCATCGAAAAAGGTCGCATCATCCATTTCAAGAGCATGAGAGGCTTTCTCAAGACCAAAAGGAGAGGGTTCCCTTTCAAGCCAATCAAAAAATGACTCATCATCATTCATGCCATGGGAAGGGTTTTCACATTCAAGACTCGTTTCTTTACAAGAAAGAACTTCATTAGGGAGGGGTTCATTTAAGAATGCAGTGTCTTTCATATCATGGAAACACCTTTGAACATCAGATTTTGATTCATATTCATTGTACTCATAATATGTAACACCACGACTAGGATAAATAAATCCTTTCGCAAGTATTATGTTTATGGTAACATTTTTTTTTCTTCTATGAATTACTAGTTGGTATATTCTTCTACAACAATAATTTTGTAGAAAGCATGAGATATATAACTCCCTACTCCCAAATGGGTCATTTTGGTATTTTTTAAACCTTACCAATTAACTGCATGATACACCTTAAGGCATGCCTTCAACACCCCACTTCTTGCATCCCTTGCTTCCCACCACTCATAACAACCTACAACCTACTCCCTAACAGTGAAATAATGTCAATTGTAACCAAAAATTCTGAGTTACAACTTTCTTACAAAGAAATCCTTCTAGTGAGTCGCCAATGTTGACAATGGTCAACACTAACAAAATTCGCTTACCATTGCAATGCCTAAAACTACCCTCCCCTTAACTAATATGACTTGTTAAAAAACATAATAGGTGGGACTTCTCTTAAGAATATACCCCTCAAGGTAACAAGTTTAAAAGTATCATTGGAAACAACCACATGTTGATTATTATAAATTGGATGACACAAAGGTTATATATTATGGTTTCAAAAATGTGCATAATCATATTATTTATTACGTATGAAGGGTGGTTAAACTTAATTTATTTTTTTTAATGATGTGCACTTGTTATTCACCATTATATACTTGGGCATATAAACATTATGATGATCATTTGACCTTGATCGTGTGATGTGATGTTATGTGTATGTCATTGTAAACTTTGGCATATTATACATTATGATGACTGGAAAAATGTAGATTCTTGCTTGCAAATATATGAGGATTATGTATGGAGATTTTATACCCGTTCGATATTTGGCATTCGAAATGGCATTTGGGTATACATTTAATTTATGGACTTGTCGAAGTGAAGCTTTGTGGTTTAATCAACGAGGTGCCAAATATTTGATTGGTATGCAATTCGGTGATATAGTATATGGGATTTTCCGGCATCAGAACTTTGCACCTCCGAATATTAGCGTTATATGTGATTTTTCGATAGAAAACCTTGAATTTGATTTAATACTCACACATTTCAATATTGCTAGTCTTATTTCTCAGTCCATCGCCCTATAAATGTGTGAGGCAAGAAATATCCACCACAAAATGATGTACCACTTTAATCTTATGGTAGACATTTCCTGCCTCCACACATTTATGGGTCGATGCACTGGAAAATAAGACTTGCCTTTCAATACAACTCCCATCTCGTCATGCATTAATACAATGTTTCAAATTATATTGATACAGTGATCGAGACAAGTGATAGGTCTTATCCTTATTGGCTTGACTGGTTAATTCATTGGTTTGTGGCTCATCTGTGGCATATCACGTACTTGAGTCTGCTCATCCAGCACGTAGGGTAGCCTCACTCCTCTTCTGCATTTACTACGCCATATTTCAGTTGTTTTTTCGATTCTTGGCATTTCGAAAACCCTATGAATCTTTCTCACTCTACTGCAAACCCTACACTGCTAAGTTCATTCTTTGAGTTTTTGGTAGAGGGTTTACCATTTCAAGGGCTCGATAGCTCAGCGTGGAATTGGTTGTATAAGTTCAATTTCTTTTTTACACACTGCACCATGTATGTATTAACACAACGCAATTTTTTTTTTAATGGAACGCATAAAGTTTTCTCTCCTCTTTCATCATGTTCCCCTTGTCTATTTACAATAAGACATATTTGTTTTGGTCTTTCTTGCCACGGTTGTGAAATTCATTTTTTCCGGATTGTATCTTTCTTAGGGTTTTGTCAGCAAGTTTTTGCACCATTTCCTAAGCTCTTCTTTGTGCATTATAGACTTGAAGCCCCTCGAGGCCTTCGAGCCCCCATAATGGTCATGAAAATTTTATGAATATTTTTGTTGGTTAAAAAGTAGGGATTAACCCCTACTAACGATGCGTCGACTCGAATGAAACAGCTTATGTGTGATAATTCCGTTGTTCCCCCCTCAGAATTATTAACCCATTTTGTTATGGCTCATGTTTATTGTTAAAGTTGGTTTACTATTATTTCTCCTAATCAAATTCTAGGTTCTTTGTTTCCTTTAATAAACCGCGTGTAAGAGCTCCAGAGCCTAAAGGTCTCGAGCAAAAAACCCATGTGAGGGCCATGCACATGGAATTTCTCATACGTTTGTTTTCTTCCAGCCATTGAAACATTTGTGTATACAGTGAAAGTTTCAACAAATACCCAACATCCCAAGGATTTATATGTTCCTTAAGAAACCATAGCTTGGTGCATTAAGCAGTATTTGCACCCATTTTACACTCTCCTGTCGTTGAATTTTGATTGCCTATGAGGCAAACCGTGAGCATTTAATTGTCAAAACAATGAATTTTTATAACAATATGGTTTAGGTCTCTGAACTGTTATGTGTCATGAGGGTCTCTTCTCCTCTTACTGCGAGTCTGTACTATAACTATATGATATAAAGGCTCGGGCCTTCATGTTATCCCTCTTACTTCTATTTTATATTACAAAGAACTGTATACATTTGTTGACATTCAGTTTTCTTTAAAAAGAAGGAAAGACCACCAACATTGTTTAAAACATTAATGTTGTCACCTTGATTGATTCCCTACATATGAATGTTTTCCCTATCTCTATTTTAATTATTTTGCAATTTTTTTTTCATCAAACATTTTTTTTGTAAGCTTGGTAATTCCTTTCATTTTTCACCTTTTTTTTTTATTCTTTTTTCTTTTTTTTAACTCCATTTTTATCAACATGTCCAAATACATCACCTCGATCGGGGAAGGGAATTGAACTTGTGATGAGTGCTATAACAACCTACCTCATCACCGTTTAACCAAGACCCCATGGACTTTTTTCATCAAACTCAATGTTTCGTTCATGAAATAACAAATACCATTATATCGTTAATCACCTGTGTGTAATTAGTCATTCGATTTCTGTAAAATGAGTTTCTTTGAATAAGAACAGGGGAACCATCAAAATGCCTAGTCATCCCTTCGCTTGGCCAGTGAACAAAATCAGGATGCACAAGCTTCTGCCTCTAGTCGCTCTCATGCATCATCTCACTCAGTCACATCACATCCACAACAAGAGGAGCAACAAGCATAATCAACCCCTTCTCATGGGAAAAATAAATAATCAAAGTTATTTTGGGTTGCATAATTACACTTCAGTACATGCTTGTTTATTTTTAGTATTTTTCATATGTTTTTGAGGTGAAGTTACTTCTTTAGACTAATCACTGGATACTACACTTATCATTTTTGGTAACTTATAAGGTTGAGGAGGATGGTTATATTTATGTGCACATATGCTTTATATTTTATGGTACCATTCAAATATGAAAAGTTTATGGAGTAACAGGGAGCTTGGAGGTACAAGTTGTTTTCTTGGTTTATGTGATGATTTATTTAATGATAAGTTATATGTTGTGGTCGTTTATTGTCATGGTTGATTCTTATTTATGTTGTACATTGTGACCAACAACTTGATTTGAAAATTCAACAGATAAATGATGCATAATGACTATTTATTTATGTTAAAAGAAAAGAGGAAATTTGATTGAATGGATTAGAGATGGGCCCACCTATTAGAGTCTAGTTTTAATTAAACTTTTCAAATAAACCTTTATAAGTTTCTCCTCTTATCTATCTGATCATCTTTGATTAGGAATCAAACTAATTAATCTTTAATCCTAAAGAGAAACTACCAAAACTACCTGGTACCTACTTAAAAAGAAAATTTGTGTAGGAGGATAATTGTTGGGGGGAGAGGTATGCTATAGCCTTTTGGTTGTTATCATTCCTTTGATTTATCAAGTTTTTTACAAATTTTGAGGCTAATCCTAATGGTGACAACAATTTTATATCACTAATGTGCAATGAACTAGGTGACTCCATTGAAATGACTGAAAATCATTCAAGTATCTTGTGTGTTTCTGATTATTTTTATTGTTGTTTGAAGGTCATGATAACTTATTGACAATGCTAACAACTATTTATTTACAAAAAACAAGCCACACTCATCTTACTCTTACTCGCATAAAGGATTTCATTTTGCTTTCATTATTATTTCTTGCTCAGATTATTGTATATGATAGTTTTACAATGCAATAGTATGTTATTGGGTTGGTTAAGAGCCTTCGTAGAGGCTTGTCATTCATAATTTGTATTATTTTAATTAAAAACAGCCTCTGATTCATCAAACACTTGTTCATATATCTCTCTACATTTGACTTGTATATTATCTTTTAGCATATGATTTATTTGTTTCTAGCAGTTTGTTGGGAGTAATGGAGAAACCTAAACTTAGATTATTGTTATGATGAGGATAGGTTTGGGAATCTAATCTTAGACCTTATATCCTAATATCTAGGGAGTGGTTGAAACCATCCCGTTAGTGTGAAAGCCTATATAATTGAGGTTCATATGACTCAATAGTCAGTGCTTGTATGAGTGTGTGTACACTCTCCAAGTTCTCACCTGGAGAACCATTTACTTAATAGTTAATATATTCAGTTTTTAACATGGTATCAGAGCGCATAAGATAAGAGGCTTGTGCCTGCGCTATGTGTAGAATTTGAAGATGTAAGGATTTGTGGAAGAGGGTGAATGCGAGTTGGATATTTGGTTGCGGCATTCGGCATTCGTTGCATGACAACACAAAAGTACATGGAGTGAAGAATACATATGCGGGTATTCTGAGCTCGGTGACCACATCGAACATAGTGGAACAAAAAAAAATCAGTAATGAAAGCAGAGACAAGAGAGCCGACAAAGTGGAGGAGGGATCTGAGAACATTTTTCAGTGGTCCTTTTGATTTCTATAAAAGTTTGGAAATATAAGTTTCAATTTTTTAGATTTTGTGCACCTTCCATCTCCTCTTCAGGCAGCTGGATGAAGTTGATGTTGATACCCAAGGATGCCATGGACTTGGAATAAGCAACCATGAGACGGGGCAAGAACATCCACTATTCGTTGAAGTCAGGAATGTCAAGCCGGTGTTCATGGATCTGCTCCATAGATCAGATCGTATTTTCTTTTTGGAGATTTGTGGTGCGCGTAGAACATTGAGGCTACAATGTTCATTGTGTCCCTGTGAAGGTCAAGAGGCAATAGCATTGAATCGGTGGAGCAGCTCGTCGCAGAGGAGGCCATCAACCATTTGTGTGGCCTGTGGATGTTTTGCTGCGTGGTTTGGTTTTGGCGTGTAGCACACCTTATAGTGGCTACGTGGAGAAATTTTATGAGGATCGTGGAATTTGTGCGGTCCAGAACACAGTCAAAAGTGGATGTCGACTAATCTGAGGCTCGACGAGAAGATCAGAGATCTTGTTTGCTTCTTTCGTTTGCGTTGATTGGTGGATTGGTAGCAACTAAACATAGATCCACGTTTAGTGATGGAGGATATTTTGCGTGGAGAGTGTGAGAACCTTTAGCTGCGATCCTGGTGAATTCGAGTGCACAGAGGAGATCCGTGATTTATTGATTTGTTGCGTTATCTGGAGAGCGCAAAGGACGAGTTTGCTTGTGTGATTTAGCAAATTCATTTTGAAATTTTTTTGTTTGAGAAACCTAGAAGTTGCAGGTTGTGGAGATCCCAAAATCAATTGGGTAAATTTTTTCTTTTAATTTATTATATGCCACAATAAAAATGCGAAAGTTTTTGCTGATTTGAACCCATCTTCAGAAATATGTGTCATTAGAAATTGCTAATCACATGTATAAGAATTGGATGTTGATAGCGTTTCCAGCTTGTTGAGAGGTTGTTTGTTGCTAGTTGCAAGAGTCGAGGGCACTGAGACCTGTGTGGCATAGAAGCCACAATCTACAAGGTTCTACAGTTGAAGAGCTGCCAAAGGGAGAAGTTCCCTGTCTGCTTGGTAACGGGGTTGTTGGAGCTCATTAGAGGACCGAGTGGAGATGAAAATAAATCTGGAAGCAAGACAAAGCTGAACTTTTCCAATATGGTTGCACTTTTAGACATATTTGACCCTGATGATATTTTCTTCATGAGGCTTGGTGGTTTTATTAATGACCATGATTATCGAGAGATAATATATGTTCTACAACAACGTGAGATTAAAGACTCATGAGTTGTTCCTCCGGAAGGATGTAAAGAGGAACATATAGTTGAAGATCAAGAAGACCCAATAGTCGTTCTTGAGGAAGGAAGTAAAGAGGAACATATTGTTGAAGATCAATTGGATGAGCCACATGAAGCTGATTACAAAGACATGGTAGAAGAAGACAAAGATGAAGATAATTTAAATTGTGATGATCTCATGAATATTTCTGTGTGTGCAGATGATAACAACAACAAGGAAAAGCAACAAAGTTTGAAGAGGAATTGAAATTTCTTGAAGCATGGCTTGAAACACCATGTCTTTATGAAATCAACATAGAAGTTGCATCAATAAATGATGAAGACATTATCGCTGATGTTCAGATGGTTGACACCGGAAATAGTGAGAGGGAAAATTCTCCTATCCAGCCTGTCATAATTTTGAGAAAGGTGAGAATATGAATTCAAGCTTTCCATCACTGGGGAAGAAATGAGGTGAAGAAGTATCACTACCTCATGGCGAAGAAAGTGAAGACAGTGCTTGTATGAGTGTGTGTACACTCTCCAGGTTCTCACCTAGAGAGCCATTTACTTAATAGTTAATATATTCGGTTTTTAACACAGTTCATGCTCTACAAGATACAAAGCACTTGCCTTAATCCTGATTAGCTAGATGCCTTTGTTTAATTTTCCATTTTAAATTTTATGTTTTTTTTGAAAAATTTATTGATTTGTGTCATAATTTATTTACTTAATGTATATAAAATCAACTTACCTATCATTTATATTGTTGTTCTATTTTTCATACTTACAAAAAAGTAAAAATAAAATCATAAAAAACATAAAATAATTCAATACCCTTTCTGAACTATCATGTTTCATTATCTTGGAGATTCGAGGAGTTGACTTGTTAAGATTTGTTGATATTAGAATAACATTTGGAAAATATAATTCCTACTTGTCATATGGTGGATTTATTTACTTTGTTTAGAAGTTTGTTACGTCTAAGTGAGATCTTAAATCCTATTTAGGTGTGTTGTTGAGATATTCTCTCAATATATTGATTGTATAGTTAAAATAATATTTTTATCTTAAATCAATAGTTGATGTATTTATATGTATGATTAATTTTGATTTGCAAATTAGTCTCACAAATTGGTATTAGAGCCACTATGAACTTGGTCTCCTCACGGAAGGGCCAAGGAGATAAGAGGAGGACCAAGGAGATGAAAGAATAATGTAATAGTGCCAGTGATTGTGTCGCCACTGTTTGACTATGGCATGTAGATCAATTAAATACGTGTGTATGTTTTCCCATAACATTAATTTACTGTGTGGAGTTGTGAGTTGTATATTTTTGCTTCCTGATAATATTGTTGTATGAATGCGTGAGTCCAAGCCACATGAAACCGTTACTATATTAATTTGTGAGTTCGAGGTAGTTTAAGAGGAATCGATCGGTTTTGGAAGCTGAGAGCCGAGGGCATGAACATTGGTTCCTGTGTTGAAGTATGGCGATTTGTAGCTATAGGGGTCCATATTGGATGGATAAGTGAATGAGGATCTCAGTAATTAAGAGGAGTGGGAATAGAATTGATGGAGAAAATGTGGCTCGTGAAGGTGTTTGGCAGGGCCACCATGGGGACTACAGAGAGATGTTTGCACCATGAGTTGGACGCCATCCCTCTGATTGCAGAGATTAGCGAGTCTAACGATTTCACGTGTCATGGACAATTGTTTTTCATGAGGGAGTTGCTCCGGAAAATTGTGGGTAGACTATCCTTGGTTTGTTTCGGTTCCATTCGTTTATGGTTCTGGTCATGATCTTGTGCTATTGGTTTCTCCATTGATACGTATGTCATGTGAAGTTTGAATGAGAGCCGACTTATATGGAGCTACCATATATATATGGAAGAGTAAGATGCCACATGATATAACAAGCTGGACTCAAGATATGAATCTCCAGCGGTGAAATCCGGTGTAAAAATGGTGCGATCGGTGCAAAGAGAGGCGTGTTGAGATTAACATAAGAGATATGTTGTTCTCTTTGTTTTCTTGTATTGTTACGCTTCTATGATCACCATGTTGTTTATTTAGTCCATTAGATATTTATATTAGTGGTTCATCTTCCTGATAAGCGAAAGGGTGAAGTGATTTGTTGTGAGAAGAGACCTACGAGTGAACATTGGAATGCAAGTTTCCAGAATGAGTGCACATTGGAATAACAATTGAAATTTTGGAAAGGATAAAATATTTCCAAATAGCCATGGAGATGTGGGTATATGGTGTTTTAATATTACTTTTTATTGAGAGAGTTTTTTGAATTATTATTAATTTGTATTAGTATTCTAGAAAATTAATTAAGGTTTGAAATACTTGAATTGTCACGAAACCCATTGGAGGTAAAAACTTAGCATGGATGATTGTCCAAATAGTTTGGAGGTTGGGGATATAGGGAAGGTCCTTTATTTGTTAAAGTATCAGAGTGGTATTCTCCTAAGGTTATGCGAAAACTTGGAATATTGTTCAATAATTGAATTCAGGAGATCAATGATTTAGGATTTCGAGAGTGGAACTCGGGCATCCATATTTTCAACTACACCCTTACAAGGAGGGTTTTGATATAGCTTTATGAAGTTAGTGGCATAGAATATTTGAAAATGACAATGATGGAGGGGACTTACAAGTACATGTACATGTATAATTGATTGAGCCGTGTACACAAATGACATCCTAGTAGAATTCCAGATGTAGTGGTTGGTGTTAATATAGGATTCATAATTTTGAATTGACTCTGTTAAAATCTTGAATATTGTACATACCTTTGCTTTCTGCAAATATATTCCCAAATTAAAAAATGAAAAGATGGTATGTCCTAAAAGAAAAATCGAAGGAAAAAAAGAAACAAAGATCAAAAGAATATTAAATATGAACCCCATAAAAAATATATCATGAAAGTGTTGCAAGTTTAAATGCCACTACTTTAGTTTACTTTTGCAAATAAGTTTGTGTGCAGCGTGTCTTAAATGCCACAATCCATGAGGGTCTAACAACTTAAACTTGACCTCTCATGCTTTAAATTCATGTTTATAGATAGAGAATAAATATTTTGTCAAACAATTTAAACTTGACAAATCAGTAGATAATTAGAGAATAAATGAGCCCTCGAATGAAATAAGGTTAGAATTAGATAATTTATACTTTAAAAGAAAGATGGATTTAGGGTTGCAAGCTTAAATGCATCCATGTAAATGATGAAAAAAATTAGAATAATGATGGGTAGGTAGAAAGCAGTTGTGCAAGGCATGTAATACAACATCACCTGACAGATTACTAATTTCCCCTCCCCCACAATGCTCTAGTATTCAAAACCTTCAGTTAAAGAGGCTGAGAGCATTTCTCTGACTTTTGTTGGGACCAGACCCAAGGCTTAATGACTAATTGGAGAAAAATACTAGATTCCCTTCACAAAAACCTTTTCTTCAACAAATTTTTTTTTTCTAAGCTTAAAAAACTTTTTATCTAGGATAAGTAAAACCCCCTTGACTAATTCCCTTTTTCATACAAAATTCTAAAAAAACCCACACAATGCTATTTATCCAAAGTATTAAGTGTGAAATGTTAAAATGGGGCCACCATTATGAAATTTTGCCTTAAAAAACATGATATTACACTTCACTTAGTGTATTTACTATTCTCGCATCCATTTCATATTAACACTTAACTTATATATTAAATCCCCTATACCATTTTTCCCGTATTATAATTAACTCCATTATTTTACAGTCCTCCAAAACCCATAGTTTTAATATAACCCGAAGTTTTATTTACCCACATATCAAATATTTCGGGCCCCACATATTGAAACCCCACCTATATACATAGGCGCCATGTAAAACTTTGGTTATAACCCAACCCCGAATAAAACATTAAAATACCGAATTTAGACTGATACAAAGTCAAAATCCGGCCCCACACACCCGACCTCGCGTCACATTAACACCCCCACAATTTTATTGCACGACTGTCATCAGATCAACCTTCCCCCAAATCGGATGGCATTCGCCTTCTTCACTCCCCGAAACTTAACCAACCCAATCAACGTGAAATGGGCGGTTTTGCCCATCCACTCCTTCACTACGTGTCGCCACCAGGTGTTATTGCGTTCGTTCGAAAAAAACCACCATATGCCTAAAAGTAGTGTGAAGAATCCCATTACCCCTTCCATGCAATCTGCCAAACCAGGTACTATTCATCCATGCCAAATGTTAAAGTAAAGGTTAATCAATATTGAAATAACATTAATACTACCCCCTCCAAGTCAAATGTTTCATTGTTTGTTAAGAAAATTCCGAGAAAACCTTTTTCCGACTTGTTACAGAGGAATTAACTCCAATTAAGCTATTTTGAGCCCAAATTAAGCCCGAATCTAGGCATTCAGATACACAAACCATTGCAGAAGCAGTCACAATCATCCTAAAGAATGTCCTAGAGAAACCCTCAAGCAGGCCAAAACTTCGTTTTTTACACCGAAGCTGATGAGATATTCAAGAGAGTGATGAAGATAAAATTTCCAGAATCATAAATCTAGGAAAAAATAACTGATTTCTTTGAAAGCATCATGCACTAAGCATTGAGCAACAAAACAGAGCATGTTGTTTTTACAGTTACAGTTTTTACAGTGAAAGAATATCAGAATGAAAAGTATCAATTCAAGGTTAAAGTTAAAAATGAATCAAAGATTACAAAGCAAAGATGAATCTGCCAGCATAGAAGACACCTCACTATTCAATTGCAGCTTCGTTGAGCAGTGAAAATAGAGATAGTTAAAGTGTATCAGTAAAAGTCAGAGTGAAAGTCAAATAAGTAAAAACAGAGCAGTCAAGGTAAAAGAGTAAAAGTAAACATGGAGGTAGTAAATGGTAAATATAGATGAAAACACTTTCACCAACAACAATGAATTTTATCCGAAGTAAAAGTCAAAACAATTAAAAGAACAATAAGGTTAAAAAGATGAAAACAGAACAACAAGGGACATTTTCCAAAACATTTCCTATTTAAGTCATAGTTTTGCAGAAACTATTGTGGCCAATCCAAGATGAATTTTGCAAACCTGAATGAGGTTTATGTTCCTAATATTCCAACCTACAAAAACCAATCTCACTTTATACTCAAGTATTACCTAATGAGAGATACATGCACATCTTTACAACCTATTTTTCAGACTGTGCAAAGTTTTGTTTTACACATATTTTGCAGAGCATATGGTGAACAGCTGGAACTTAATTTTGGGAAATTGAGAGAGGTTTATCTTAGTAACATATATATCTACAAAAAACTCTTTCACATTTTACATATTTATTTTGGATTGATATATACAAAGGTATCATTGGACCCCAATTTTGTAGAATTTCTGGAGCAAAAAGCACAAAGGAAGGAGGCAATTAGAGACTTGGATGCCTCATCATCAACTAAGAGTTGATATCAAATTCGAATTCTCTTCTTTGTCACCATCAATCCATAAGTATAGTGCCAAATAGATTCATTAGTTTTGAGTGTCCTTTTATTAAGTTCTATTTATGTAAACCAATCTTGATATTTTTTCAAGATATTCTAGTTTAGAATTTGTATAAATACTGTCACCATCAATCTATAAGTATAGTGCCAAATAGATTCATTAGTTTTGAGTGTCCTTTTATTAAGTTCTATTTATGTAAACCAATATTGATATTTTTTCAAGATATTCTAGTTTAGAATTTGTATAAATACTTCACTCTTTGAAGTATTAGTGTGGAATAAATTGCTGAAGATTTCTATAGTCATTTTTTTCTATACTTGAAGGCTTTTTGTTGCAAATTCGAGTAGGAGACTGGTTCAAATCATCTAGCATCAAATTTCAGGATTCATGTGATGAACCATTGAAGTGAAGTAATTTCTATTGTCTTTGTTTATCTTCTTACGTTTACATGCATCCATATATATTCTCTAAATTTGAATGATAAATCAGGAGTATTACTACAAGATTTTTTAAAAGCATCCTGTCTTTAACTGTTTATCATTTCTATGATATCTGTTGATTTCCAGAGTAGAGAACCCTTAATTGCTCCCTCTTTTGAATGAACTATGTCTACTCCTTTCTTATCCGGATTAAAGAATCCTTCATTGCTCTTTGTCCTGATAAAACCACTTCACCAAATCAGCCTTCCAAGATCTTCAAAGACTTATCTATCTTGCCCTAAAAAAATTTGACTTTTTGACCTTGATCCTAGTTCTGTATGCCTGACTTTTGACTCCTTATCCCAATGGACAAACAAATTTCCCACTATCCATCTCATTAACTGATTTTTCCCACCAAACCAAACCAAACCAAATCAAAACCAATTTGCACAATCATAACTAGCCTAATATCTTATAATTAAAACAAAGTTAAATCTTAAAGAGAGAACCCTCTCTGAACCCTAGGAAGGCTAGATCCTAGAGTTTAAAAGTAGGTTTGTGGTTGCCTCGGACTATTTCTTTCTTTAACCTTGAGAAATTACTGAGTGATAACATATTGGCGACTCCGCTGGGGAAAATAACATTTTATTCAGAAATATTTTACAAGTTAAGATCAGATCTATGATGGTGGACAATGATTAGACACACAAAGGTTAAAATCATCCACCTGGCGACTCCAAATCAATTTTACAATCAAGACTCCACTAGAGGAATGAACTGGAAAGAACAATATGGAAAGATCAGGCTTTCAACTTGGATTACAATCCAAGACATCATGTTATTTTTCATTAAGAAATTTTTTCAATGTATATTGTATTTTAGAGAAGATCTTAGATTAGTTTTTAATTATTTTCCTTTGAAGAATGTAAGTTTTAATTCTCTTAATCTCTTTGAGCAGTTTTCTTCTGAATCTAATGATGATCATTTTTCAATTAAGAAGTCTCAAATAATCAAGACTGATCTTACCATCCCTATACATATTCCTATACCTTTTAAAGTTCCAGATAGATATAAGCCCCTCATTTTACCTCCTATACTCCATGATTTCCCTGATAACTATTACAAATTTCTTCCCAGGTTTGATGGAGAAAATAATAACATCACTACCCAAAAACATATTCAAGGTTTTGAGAATTATCTGGACCTATTTGAGATTGATGACGATGATTTATCTTTCTTTGTAAAATAGAATAAAGAGTTGGTTCAAGAATCTTCCTAATGCAAGCATCTCAAATTTCCAACAGTTTGCCAAAAATTTTCTTGACAGATGGATGATTAAATTCAATCTTTTTGTGATCATAGAAGAATATAATCAGTTAAAAATACATCCAAATGAAACAATACAACAATTTTCTGATAGATTTAATCAATTTTATTATTCAATGATAGAAAATATTGGACCTCCTCATGATTCAACTCTCTTGCATTATCCAAGTGCCTTTGATCTAGAAATAGAATTTCAATTTTGTAAAATTCTTTCGGTAATAATCACATGCAATGGAACATGGTCGACGCGTTTCGAACCAACCAATGACCATGTTCCATTGCATGTGATTATTACTGAAAGAATTTACAAATTTATATTATGGATCATAGAAGCTTAGATTCCAAAAATATAATTTTAGTTAGGAGAAAGAGATTCAGAAACACTTGTACAAATGCAGAACATTGCAATTGATGTAGAAGTTAATCTGCAAATTAGAAAGGAAAAGTTGAAAGCAGAAGAAGAGAATAAAAACAATACAAAGGTAAAACTCAGCCTTTTGGTAAGTAAAATAGAAGAAATGATATAGAAGATCACCATGAAAGATGACTTTTTTTATTCAAGATCACCATGAAGAAATAGAAGAGGTTGATAGCCATGAATAAATTCCTGCTAATTCCAATTATCATAGATCAGAAAATGGATTTATAGATCAATATGTGGAAGAGGAATCTACCGATTTAATGTGTGTGTTTGATGACATTCCTTCATTTAATGATTTGCCCGACTATGATCAATATGATGAAAATTATGTTCTTCAAACTTAAACTAACTTTACAGAGCAATCAGAAGCTAGTTTGTGGGATGAGGAAACTCAGTTTCAGCAACCAGAAAACAATGATTAGCCAATACAGATCAGCTATGAGAGTGAGGAAGAAAAAGCACAAAATTTGGAAATAATTGAAGGTTCTTTACCTCTTTGTTTTGTTTCTTTCAGTTTATTAGAGACAACTTTAATGCAATCAATAATCATCAGTCTTTAGAGATTGTTATGGACAACAAAGAAAACAATGAATTTCTTGATCATGATTATTCAGTTTCACAATTACAGTTATCAAATTCCATTGAAATACCAGATCAAATGACACAGGAGAATTCAATACCACTATGTTTTGAATCATTTCATATTTTAAAGGAAATGTGGTATAACATCATTAAAGAAAAGGATGAACAACTTGTTGAAATGTATGAAGTCCCATGGAATTCCATATCCAATAGATTGCAACCATCCTCACAAGTTTTTCATGATCCAATAGAAGATATGTTGGATATTGAATGCATTCAAAGCCCGCCTCCATTAACTAACTATGAGTTTTAGAATCAAGATGATAAAGGTTTTAGCAGTCAAACATTACAATTAGTAGGAATATCATCACAAATCTTACCTGAAAGTTTGCAGGGAGATAAAGATGAAAATAACATTTCAGTTTCATGGCATGGAGGCTATTTAGAACATATGTACAATTTTTTAGATCAGTTAAACATTAGTGTATATATCTTAGAAGATCCTTTTGAAAAGTTTCTAGAGTCAACAAAGGAAATCAAGTATTTCCTTATTCTCTCATTTGTTGACAAGTTTCTAATAGGTTGCAGAATTACAGTTTTGATACTCAACAAGCAAATGCAGAAAAATATATCAAAGTACATAATGCTTGAATGCTTGCATTGGTTGTTTCATTTTACCTAACCAGTAGTTTAACAGTTGATTAGAGTAAGTAGGTATGATTTCATCTTATTTCAGTTTTCAGTTTTCAGCTAGTTTGAAATAATTCATTAAGATTTGAAGCCAAGGAAAAGGCCCTAAGGTCCTAATGATCTAGTAGTTTGGTTTGAAGGTTGCAGTACCTTTTAGTCTCAGATTAGATTTCAGTTTGCATAAAAAAGTGTAAATTCAGTCACAAAGATTTTTTAACAAATCATATGCATGTTAGGGATTGGCCCAATGGATCAGGCTACTAGTCGATGGTGTTCTTGACATCTCACAAGGAGATGCCATCCCTATGTGAAGTCGTTGTTAGGGTCCTATAAATATAGGATTTATAATTTTTAATTGACTCTGTTAAAATCTTGAAATATTGTACATACCTTTTCTTTCTGTAAATGTATTCCCAAATTAAAAAATGAAAAGAGGGTATGTCCTAAAAGAACAATCAAAGGAAAAAAAGAAACAAAGATCAAAATAATATTAAATATGAACCCCATCAAAAATAGATCATGAAAGTGTTGCAAGTTTAAATGCCACTACTTTAGTTTACTTTTGCAAATAAGATTGTGTGCAGCTTGTCCTAAATGCCACAATCCATGAGGGTCAAACAACTTAAACTTGACCTCACATGCTTTAAATTTCATGTTTATAGATAGATAATAAAGATTTTTTCAAACAATTTAAACTTGAAAAATTAGTAGATAATTAGAGAATAAATGAGGAGCTCAACAGTTTAATCTGAGCTCTCGGATGAAATAAGGTTAGAATTAGATAGTTTATACTTTAAAAGAAATATGGATTTAGGGTTGCAAGCTTAAATGCACCCATGCAAATGATGAAAAAATGTTAGAATAATGATGGGTATATAGAAAGCAGCTGTGCAAGGCATGTAATAAAATATCCTCTGACAAATTACTAATTTCCCCTCCCCCACAATGTTCCAGTTTTCAAAACCTTTAGTTAAAGAGGCTCAGAGTATTTCTCTAACTTTTTTTGGGATCGGACCCAAGGCTTAATGACTGATTGGTAAAAAGTACTAGATTCCCTTCACAAAATCCTTTTCTTCAACAAAATCACTTTTCCTAATTTGAAAACACTTTTTATCTAGGAAAAGTAAAACCCCCTTGACTAATTCCCTTTTTCATACAAAATCCTCAAAAAAACCCACAAAATGCTATTTATCCTAAGTATTAAGTGTGAAATGTTAAAATGGGGCCAGCATTATGAAACTTCGCCTTAAAAAACATGATATTACACTTTACTTAGTGTATTTACTATTCTCTCATCCATTTCATATTAACACTTAACTTATATATTAAATACCCTATACCATTTTTCCCGTATTATAATTAACTCCATTATTTTACAGCCCTCCAAAACCCATAGTTTTAATATAACCCAAAGTTTTATCTACCCACATGTCAAATGGGCCCTGCATATTGAAACCCCACCTATATACATAGGTGCCATGTAAAACTTTGGTTATAACCCAACCCCGAATAAAACATTAAAATACCCGATTTAGACTTATACAAAGTCAAAATCTGGCCCCACACACCCGACCTCATGTCACATTAACACCCCCGCAATTTTATTGCACGACTGTCATCAGATCAACCTTCCCCCAAATCAGATGACATTCGCATTCTTCACTCCCCGAAACTTAACCAACCCAATCAAAGCGAAATGGGTGGTTTTTCCTGTCCACTCCTTCACTACGTGTCGCCACCAGGTTTTATTGCGTTCGTTCGAAAAAAAACCACCATATGCCTAAAATCAGTGCGAAGAATTCCATAACCCCTTCCGTGCAATTTGGCAAACCAAGTACTGTTCATCCACGCCAAATGTTAAAGTAAAGGTTAATCAATATTGAAATAACATTAATACTAGCCCCTCCAAGTCAAAATTTTCACTGTTTGTTAAGAAAATTCCGAGAAAACCTTTTGCCGACTTGTTACAGAGAAATTAACTCCAATTAAGCTATTTTTGAGCCCAAATTTAGCCTGAATCCAGGCATTCAGATACATAAACCGTTGCAGAAGCAGTCACAATCATCCTAAAGACTCTCCCAGAGAAACCTTCAAGAAGGCCAAAACTTCATTTTTTACACCGAAGCTGATGAGATATTCAGGAGAGTGATGAAGATAAAATTTCCAGAATCATAAATCTAGGAAAAAATAACTGATTTGCTTTGAAAGCATAATGCACTAAGCATTGAGCAACAAAACAGAGCATGTTGTTTTTATAGTTACAATTTTTACAGTGAAAGAATATCATAATGAAGAGTATCAGTTCAAGGTTAAAGTTCAAAATGAATCAAATATTACAAAGAAAAGATGAATCTGCCAACATAGAAGACACCTCACTGTCCAGTTGTAGCTTTGTTGAGCAGTGAAAACATAGACAGTTAAAGTGTATCAGTAAAAGTCAGAGTGAAAGTCAAATCAGTAAAAATAGAGCAGTCAAGGTAAAACAGTAAAAGTAAACCTGGAGGTAGTAAATGGTAAATAGAGATGAAAATACCTTCACCAACAACAATGAATTTTATCCGAAGTAAAAGTCAAAATAGTTAAAAGAACAATAAGGTTAAAAAGATGAAAACAGAGCAACAAGAGACATTTTCCAAAAAAAATCTTGTTTAAGTCATAGTTTTTTAGAACATTCACGTGAGGAGAGAAGATTTGGGGGGAGGTGTTAAAAACATTCTAAAGGAACATGTAAAGTATGATTATGACAATAACAAAGCATAACTTGAAGAGCAAGTTTGAGGCCAACTGAGTAGCATCTTGAATGGAATGATTTTGAATTATGCATATTGGATTATCATCGTAGAAGAAAACAACTATTATTAAAGGAATGGACCTCCATTAAGTATTGAAATTTGATAATCTCACTTGCGATGTCACAAAGAAACCTGACATAGAGTTTCATAGAAATAAGTAAGACTTTGGAGAATCAAAGTATAGAAAAAAAATCTTGTAACCAAATAATGAAATGCTCAAGTAGGGAAGCAAAAATATTTTAAGAAAATTGTATATTACTGTTGTACTATTCAGTAACCCCCCCACATTTATTTTATAATAGCTAATATTGTAATAATAAATGGGGACCCTTGATAAAAAAAATACAAAATACTTAGAAAAAAAGAGTTTTCATTTTTAACCATTTGTAATAAAACCGTAGATAATCTTAAGATATTGAGCTAAATCACTTTGGACCAAGCATTCTCGCTTTATCGCAAATCACAAAATCCAAAGTAACAATATTAGTCATCAGTTGGAATCCGCAAAACGTGCTAAGTAAAATCCTTTTATAAGACCAAATGTAGTCTTGAGATTTATTTTTTTTAACTTAAAAGGCCTTTAAATATTCCTTAAGTCAATAAAGTGTACGTATTAATAAAATAATCTTCCGCATAAAGAAAAGCTACTTAAAACATCAATAAATATGTTGTGCATCGCAAATCACAAAATATAAATGATTTTTGAAATGCAATATTCGCAATCTTGCGACTTTACAATAAAGCGACATTGCCATATACCGACCTTGCAACATTGTGACTTTGCGATAGAACGACATTGCGATATTGTGATCGTAGTATCAGTGTCGCAGTTAAGTCATACCAATTTGAAATATCATTCGGTACTTGTGATGCGATGTTTTGATAAGACTTAAAAAGAATCACATGTAAGCCTTAATACATAATTAAGAAATATCAGTCACATTTACTCTTTTAAAGGCTCGAGAAGATTTGTATCTTTTTACTTGTGTTTGCAAAAAAAGTTTCAACCTTGTAGAATTTACTGTGTTATTATGTTTCCGCTTTCATTATCACTCTACATTTCATTATATTTTCTCCATTGCCCAATTTCAAGAAATCATGCTCGGAAATGACTAAGAAAGGAAAAAATATTGTGGAGGCTACTATGTTTGAAGAATCAGACATGCATCCACTCTTTACTGATACTACATGCAACAAAGATGGTGGGACTACATCGTGGGAAGAAATGTATAATTTACTGGAGGATGAAAATCCAACGGTACTGGAAATTAAAACAACAACTAACGCTAAAATCTCATTTGAGGCTTCTTATTTTGAAGCAGCATGTTCTTTTCTGCATAGGATAGCTGCAAGGCCCAAAATCCTGCCATACACAGATATGGTATAGTGGATTATTGAAAATGTGGACATTTCGGATAGGATATTCAGAAATTCAAGGCAGGAAGTCATGGGGTCATTCACCCCAGACAATTTACGCAGAATGTATCACCTGTCAGAACCTCAAAAGCCCTATGATAAATTTTTCATTGAGCATTTCATGAAATAAAATGAAGACCTGATAGATGTTATGCGGATTTGGAGGTCTGTCTCTAGAAAGTTCAAGCGAGGGAAATTTGGTATGTACCCAATTGCACCTTTATCAGCCCCACATAGTTATATAGTTGTGATGATGTGTAGGCTATTTGGAAAGGCTGACAGTACCAAATTTTCCATGGAATGGGTTCCATTGATTGATGCGACTGTTATTGCCACAATTATGAATTGGAGTAATATTTTGTCAGACAATTTGGCTATGGCCATCAGTCAATACAAGCACAACAGAGTTGTCTCCACTCAGGTTGTCCCTCCCTTTTATATGAGTGCATATCTAATGGATGATATTTGTTTTTATTCACGTTTTCCAAACATGGTTTGGAATTGGACTCTGAAAGACCCTACTATCATCCATGTTTATCATAAAATTTTATGGGAATCATAGTTTTCCCCCCAGTTTTATAAAATTTGTCAAAGCATTATGTTGCCAATTTACCAAACCATTTTTTATGTAAAATCTCCTAGGCTATCAAAGGAATCAAAGATATAATTTTTTCTAGTGGTAGGATGGTTTGGTGAGGAATCATTTGCTTATATCAGAGTCTTTGGGATTATTTCAGCCCCACATGTTCTTCCATATTATGTTCCTGATAAGCTATTGGAAAGAGAGATTGCTTATCAAACAGTAGGGGATGGTATTACCAAAACCCTTAAAGATATGAAAAAATCTATTTGGCCAATTTTCCCTGTGCAATGTGGTTCTTTTGCATTATTTTATTTTGGGCACGTAGTAAAGGAGATATAGAACATTACATCCCTGAATCTGGCTACTATGTCAGGAAGACAATATGACCCTAACAAATTCGCCCAAGACTTCACTACTATGGTCAAAATCAGAAAATTCATTCATGAAAAAGATGAATTTGATGATCTCTTTGAAAAGGCTGAGACATTCTCATAGGTCTTACATTTAGCATTAATAAAACTGACCCCACCTAACCTCAACCATTTTCATATACAAGAATAAAATACTGACAAGGGTTCCCTTGGACCTATTACAAATTGAGGAAATAAGAGAACCTACTCCTAGCGTAAGCTTGGAGGAAAATTCTGATCACAATTATGATCAAGAATCTCCAGAGAAGTCAGTTCAAGGTTCAGAACATTCTGAACATCAATCCTAGAATCATGAAGAAAACCCCAAGGAACATCTTGAGAATAATACAAAGAAAAATGTTGGAGAAATGACCAAAGAGACCTCAGTTGAGGAACACTTGGAGACTGACTCTACACATGTTCAAGCACAAATGACCATAATCAATTATCTGGATAAAGAATGGGAGGAATTTAGACAAAAGCTCCAAGTACAGGAGACACAGACAGGTATTGAAGGAACTTCTTGATTTCAGACCCCTAAACAGATTCTACAGGTTACAAATACATAAAAAGATGTTGAAATCATCCTGGCCTACCCAACTTCAGAAATTATTTTAAGAATTGAAGAGATACCCCCACTAGATATATTCTATAGCTCAACACATAAAATAGTAGTAAGGAGGCAAAGGAAGAAAATGACACTCGATGCATCATCAGCAGCAACTCTAGAAAACAAATCAATGGAGGTAGTATGGAAAGACACCCTTAATGATCCATTAGAAAATCTTAAAAAGCTATCACAATTTGCAGGTTCTTATGCAACAACAACAATGGATAAGGTAGCAGAAATTAGTATTTTGCTTAAATATGAAGAAGTAAGAATTCAGTTGTTGGAGCAACAACTTTAACAAGAAAAACAGATCACTAATAAGAAAGTAGAGCTGCAAATGACACAGTTTCAAAAATATTTGAGAAAATGAGATTTCAGCACCAGGCAAGCATCACAGAGAAGGACTCACAGATTCAGCAAATGCATAATGAAGTGGATAAACTCAGAAATCACCCTCAAACAAAGAAATTCATTAAAGAGACACTTGAATTAAACACTCAATTGTCAAAACAACAAGAAATATTCTGCCAAAAAATCTCAATTATCAAACCATATTGTGAAACAAGTGATACATTAGCCAATCAAGTGGTTGTTCAGAGATTAGAATATGAAGAGGTCGATAAAAAGATTTCAAAGTTTATTTCTTGGCAAGAAACTAAAGAAGGAATAAAAGTCGATCTTCCAAAGATTGAAGAATCCCACAAGGATATTTTATTCACAGATTAGGATATATAGTTGAAACAAGAAGAAAGGGAAATAGCTAGAGAAGATAGTATAGTGAGCAATATAATTGAAGCTATTAGTGAAAATATTCATAATATCAATCTTATCAAAGAATGCAGGCCGTGAATTTTCCCAGACATCAAACAGTTATAGATAAAGTGGAAAGAGACCGCAAAAAATCAAATTGATGCAGTCAAATAGCTGTCTAAACTTGATCGAGAAACTTACTAGAGGTTTTTAGTGAAACCATACAGTCAATGGATGGCTTTGCGCTGTCTAGAAAATTTCACACAAAATATGGTGCCACCACTCTCTGATGTTGTATTTACAGGAAAATTAAGGTCTAAATTCGACCAACCACCCCAGGTGAAGCCAATGATGGATATCTGTGAACTCAAGAACTCAATGGCTAATAAGGACCGTTCAAGATGAGGATGCACGTCATCATTTTTAGTTTTTATCTTTTTTACTTTTTTCACATTCTGAGGAAGGTTTTTTGAAACTTCCTCGGCATTTTATGTAATAATCTATTTTTGATACATATGTAGTATTATTTAAACCTCTCTCATGAATTTAGAGAGGGGTCCAAGATTTTATCAAAAACACTTTGCAAAAGCTTGCACTTTTGTACTTTTGTGATTGTTTTGGTGAAATTTTTGGAACAAGATCTTGATTTTCTTGGAGATTGAAGCATACTCTACTGAATTTGCATTTCTTTACTCTTAGAGTATATTTAATTGAAAATAAGTTGATCAACATTGCTGATTTCATAACTAGGGCCTTTGATATCTAGTACTTATATCTTTATGATTGAGTTTTGTTTATGAATTAGTAGTAATCTCTCTTATATTGTATTATGTATGAAATCTGAGCTACAGTTTTTCATTAAAGCACTTTTGTATGATGTTTCAACTGTAATTCCTTATTGAGTAATCAATCAATATATGAGATATAGTTTTCACAATTATTTTGCGTAACTATTTAGTCAAAAATGTTATCTTTAATAATTTCATCTCTTATAGAAATTGAATGATCTTTATTACATGTTTCTTTAATCTATCTTTGTAGATCACATGATTTAAGTTATTCCCAGGTATAGATTAAGATAAATATTAGATTAAATGGATGCAAGTGTTTGTTGTTTAAATAGATCATTTATTTTAGTTAAAAATAATTTTCCATTTCACCTTTATATCAAACCCATATCATCATCATATCAATCCTTGTTTGGAAACTGGTCCCATTATCCCCAGTCAGAGCCACCATATCAAATGGAGAAGGAGTTGCTTCCAAGGACCGGACCGGGTGGTTATCCCCCATGTTGTTGCAACGGAATTTATGGGCTTCAATAATTACCTATAAAAATAAGCTTTAACTTCTTAAATAAAATCCATGATTTGAGAAATGAGTCTAGGCACACAAGCTCCATCATCTCCATGAATGTTGAGCAAGGCAACACAACTAGGTCTCAGCATCATCTATGTTTTATAAATATGGATATATCTAGGTTTGGGTTTAATTGCAGTGGACATTCCTTCGTTATTAGAAACATTATGCTACCAGATGAAACCATCATGGCTTCACTTATATAGATGTTCAATCAAGGTGCAAAGTGAAGGGAGCAAACTGAGCGGAATTTTTTTTTCCAAAGTCCATCATTTGGGAGTGAAAGAGGGGAGGGCACATGGGCCTCATAGTCGAATGTTATTAATTCTTAATTGTATTAATTTATTTTCATTTCAATATATTTTTATCATAATATTTATTATATTAAATAATTGTATTATTAAATTGTAAGTTAACATGGTTAATTAAATTAATTTATATGTTATTTACACTTAATTAATTTTCAATTATGTAGTTAATAACTCTTTAATGTTAATTACTAAAGATATAATTGATTATTAATAATAAAATATAATCAATGTTAATTGAATTAATTAAGGCTCACAATTAATTGATTTAGAAATTTAATTAATTGATATTATAAGGTTAATGCTAATATTAGTATAGTATTAATTCAAGTTACTAAAGGGAGGAAATTTAATGCTAGGAAGAGATAAGGGTAGTGAGCAAGTGCTTTTAGTGCTCGCTTAGCTAGGAATCAAAAAGGATTTAGTAGATTCATGAGGATATACTTTGTATCAATAATTCTTGTTTACAAGCATACTTATTTCACAATAGCTAAGATTTTTGGGGAATTCCCCTCGTATCTTCTCTAGGGGAGGAAGTTCCAAGCCACCACCATATGGAAATGGGTAAAGGAAAGTGTATGTACATGTTTTTTCTTCCTCTTGGCCTTTTGTACTTTCATCAACACATGCACAATAGAAGTGGCCTATTGAGATACAATTCTAAGTTGTAGTTCTGCTTATTTCTATGTTGCAACATCTCCTTCCTATGTTTTCTTCTCGGAAGAGCCTCTTTCCAAACCCTCCCTTATTGGCTCTTGTGCGTCAACACGGTTTTTTTTTCTCATTCCTTTTCCTTTGCTAGTTCTTCTATGTTAGCGAGGGTTCCACCTATTTTTTCCATCGTCCATGCTAGTTATTGTGTGTTGACAAGGATTTATTTTCCTCCACCAACCATATTGGTTTTTGTGTATCAGTGAGGTTGTTACTTTCTTCTTTTATCATCCTTGTTGGTTCTTATGTGTCAGTAAGGGTTGTCACTTTTTCCTCCACTATATGTGTTGGTTCTCGTGTATCAACATGGATTTTTTTCGCTTCTTCCTCCAAGTTTCCCTCCATTGTCCCTACTATTTCTTGTGTGTAGCAGGAGTCTCTACAACCTATTCTTGATTTTTTACTTTTCTTTGAGTTGGAACCAACTATATTGAGTCTTATTTTTTGAATAGGTGTCCTCCTTCACTTAGGTATGGCCACATGAGAGAGTCTCTTAATCATGCGTTGGATCCTTTCAATTCAAGAAACACTCATTAATTTTGATATCTCTGTAATGGATTTTTCAAGCCTATTCTTCTTTTCATTGCAGCTCTATTGATGCCCTAAGTGTTGCAACAATAACCCTTGCGATGGTGGCTTCAGGTGTTATAGTATTTATAGATGTTGCAGCCTCTTCCCCTGACGCTAATTCTTCAAGTGTTGCCGTTGACTTAGGCTTCTAGTGTCGCAACACATTTTTTAGTTGCGTCTTCAGGTGTTGCAACAGGTGGTTGTGGTTATTGTTTCCTTACTAGGCCATCCCAGGTTCCCCTCACTTTTTGGAGCGTATGAAACACCAATAATTTGATGAGGAAACGATGTGGGAGAGTGTCCTTTGGTTGAAATACCTTCTAAACGTTGGTGGCCATATGTTGCAGTATTCTCTATCAGGAAAAAGGTCATTTTTATCATTCTTTTGTGCCTCATATGATCCAAGAGCTTTAGGTGGTTCCAAAAAATAGTTTTATGGCATCCTTCACACACAAATTACCTCTGTATAAAAATGGCTACATCATCCCATGGTGTTGGTACAAATTTTCTATCAAACCCATTACCCTTCTTCACCAATAGCTCCCCTACCTCCAAGAATTCCCCCATTAGTTCTAGTTGTGCCTTATTCTAGGAGTATCGTTCCTCTCTATCATATGGTAACCCTGCTACAATAGCTATGGTTTCCTTGTTCGCCAACATTGTTGTCCCTCCTACCATTTTCTTGTCACTATACACATTTAAGGAAAACTCAAGTGCAATGAAATTATCATATCCTTGTAGTCTCTAATCATACTCACTCCATCTTGCAACTAGAAATATAGCCTAGATGTGGTCATAGGATTATAGGAGGAGTGTCTTAAATGGCTCTCGGTGATTCAACAAGCCTATGAAGGTTGTCCAAGTTCAGATGATCTATCAATTGTGGTGTGGAATGAAAAAATTGTTGGGTGGATTTTTTAGTTAAGGGAGTGTAATATTTGTTTTAATGGCAAGGATGTTGTCATACATTATGGTGGCAATGGAGCATTATGGAAATTGATGGAAGATTATGTGTGAAAATCATACCAAAGTAAGTGCATTCACATCAAATTAATGTCATTAATTATGTAATGGGATTAATACCTTTTAATGTTTAATATTACCTAGTTAGCATTTCTAGGTTGGTGGCACTAGTCACGTCACATCCCATCATTTTTAATGTTGACACTAGCATTAGGTGTGGTCATACTTAATTGGTAAAGGTGTTGTAGAAACTACCCTAGACTGGTGTTGTAGCACAAGGTGTTGAAAAAACTACCTTGGACTAGTGTTGTAGCATGAAGTGTTGCAGAAATTACCCTAAACATATATTGCAACAATATTCAATGTGTTGGTCCCACTCTCAAAGCATTGTACCATGGTTTCCAAGTTGGTGTTTTGGCACAATCTCTTGAATAAATTGCAACATTTAATAGCAATTTCATGCGAGAAGTTTTGTGGCAATTATGTTTTCGTAACACATTGGTTTTGTCTACGAAAGGTGTTACAGAAACAAGTAATTGATGTTTTCATAAGCATTTTTTCCCATTTCATCTCATGAATGATCCCGGAGAGTTTCATATTTGGAGAAATAGAAAAAAATCACTAGAGAATTTTTTAGGTAAAAAAGCGGCCTCAAAACAAAAAAGTACAAAAAAAATTAACTTTGTAAAAGCCTGTAGGATTCAATATGATGATGTCAACCATGGGGGATGATTCACCATTTTTTGGGTAAATGGGTAAAAAAAAAAAAAAATTTACTTTTTCAACTTGTATTTTAAACTTATAGCCCTACGATTATACTCAAATTTTGAGTGGGATCACTCATTATATGCGGAATTTAATGGATCCTACTACAGGAAAAAATTGAAATACATGAAAAGCTTGATTGCAATCATGTTTTTTCATTTATTTCACATTTTTAATGTAGTAAGGTCCATCAAAAGTATGCAACATGAGTACTTATTGGATAAAAAATCAAATTCTGCATCCAACGAGTGCTCTCACTTGAAATTTGAGTAAAATAGTAGGGAGATGAGTTGAAAATACGAGTTGAAAAAACAGTATTTTTTCTTGCAAAACTTGATGAGGTAATCTAATATTATTTTATTATTTCCACTATTATTTTATAAGATTCCTTAGGAGACCTGTTTTAAACCTAAAAAATCTCTAATAAAAATATAATAAAAAAAACAAGGAGCTTGCAAGTCACATAAGCATAAGATTGAATTTTATTTTTTATTTTTTTCTTTTTAACATATCAAGTTCCAACTAATATGGTTTTCACATTATATGCACCCAATTGTTCCCTCTTGGTTTTCACAAGTGGGCTCTCTCTCTCTCTCTCTCTCTCTCTCTAAAATAAAATGACTGATTAAGAATGAATCATTTAGTAGTGATTTCCCCCCATGGAAAATCTCTAAGTCATTATTGATTAATCCTTCATTGATCCTTCTTAAAAAGAATTTTTTGGATATGGGCTTGTTATACAATCAAATTTTTGTGTCTATTTTCCATCAATGGAGTTATTTCTTCAATAATGGTATGGATTTTGATGTACCCATTGTCATATATAGTATCAATCTCATACAACCCAAGCCAATAGGTGTGAAATTTTCTTGTAAATTTCTTGAATCTTAACTCAAATAACAAGGCCCAATATCTAACCTTGAATCTCTTCTTATTTATAACCTTTTCATGACATCGAAACCTTTGTTTTTGAACAATGGTTGTTTGATGTAGAGTAGCTTGACGAAGTTTATCTAACTCATTTATTTGGAGAATTATTTTTTTTATGCCTCAACTAAATTCATGCCAAGATGCATTGTCATCCTCAGGGTTTGTACTTATATCTCTGTCAGTCAAAGAACACTCTTACCATAGACTAGCTCATATGGAGTGTAGGCAATGGAATTTTTCCATGTAGATCAGTCGGCCCATAATGCTTCAAGAAATCTATCTTCCCAATATTTGAAGTGTAGTTGGAAAAAAATTGTTATGATTGTCTTAATTATTTTATTTCTCCATTCTACATGCCCATAGGCCCGTAAATGACATGGTATTGTTGCCTTGCATTTAATATTTATGTCTCTATGATTTCCTTAATTAGCCTTGAAGTTAATTGTGTTCCTCTATTGGTGAAGATTTCTCGTCATACCCAAAATATGACAAATATTTCATCATGGAGGAAGTCCACTATTACTTGTTCTATTGGGGCTAGGAGTGCCTTTTATTCCATCCACTTTGTAACATAATCAGTCCAAACTAGGATATAGGAGTTTCACCAAGATGGAGGGTTGAGAGGTCCGAAATCAAGAGTCCTTTTTCATAGGGTTCTATCACCAATAGTGTATGTATTGGCATTTCACATGACTAGACTAGCCTTCCCATGCGGTGACCCATTATCACATATTTTTATATCCTATTTGGCATCTTGAAAAATGGAGGGCCATTAGTACCCTTGATAGAGTATCTTATATTTGATCCTTTAATCTATGAAATGGACTCCAGAAGGCACATCATGACAAGACTTTAGCATGTCATGGATCTCATATTTTCTTACACATCATTGGATAATTATATTAAATCCTTTGTAAAAGAGGCATCCATAAATCCATGAAAATTTCCAACTCTGCATGATCATATTTGTGGTTCCGTTGGAGATAGATGAATTGGAAGCTTCCCTACAACCTAATATTGATTAATATCTAAAAACCATGGTGATTTAATAGATATTGCAAAAATGTGTTCATTAGGAAAAAAATATTGGATGGGTGCTCATTTTCGTTGGTGGAAATCCTCAAAAGGAAATATGCTACTACATTATCTTTTCCTAGCTTATTAATATTGGTTATGTCCAGTTCTTGCAATAGTAAGAACCTTCTAGTCACCCTACCATTAGTAATTTGTTTGTTCATTAGCTATTTTACGGTAGCATGGTTAGTATGTAAAATCATGAGATATCATGTTATGTAATGATGAAATTTATTGATACCCTGAATCACCACAAGAAATTCTTTTTGAGTTACCATATAATTTAGTTTGTGGGAAAGATATTTTAACTGATAAAGTATATTGCATATGAATGGTGCTCATCTTGTTTTCCTAAAACAAACCCAATAGTAGTATCTGAAGCATTCGTAGATATATGGAATGGGAGGGACCAATTGAGTCCTTTTCAGATGGAAACCTTGGATAATATCAATTTTAATTCTTCAAAGGCATGCTAATAATTCTTTGTCCACATAAAATCATCATTTTTAGTAAGAAATGAAAATAATTAATGATTTACTTGTGTAATTGTTTTATTGAAGTGTTGATAGTAACCTGCATGCCCAAGTAAGATGCATACTTCTTTTTGGGTTCTTTGAGTTGGAAAATTCAATATTACCTTCATTTTTATTGGATCTACTTTTATACCTTTTGATGAAATATGATGCCCTAGAACGATGCCCTCCGTTAACATTATCAAACAATTTTTTTTATTGAGAGGGATACATGACATTCCTTACATTTTATTAACACTTTATTTAAATTGGACAATGCTACATCAAATTCATCACCATAAGTTGTAAAATTTTCCATGTAAATTTCCATAGCATAGATCAAGTCAAATAATATTCCAATGATAACTCATTGGAAAGTTGTAGGATCGTTAAAAAGGATAAATTGTAGAATGTGATAGGAAAATGTCCACCAAGGATAGGTAAACATTGTTTTGTCCTACTCCTTTAGAGTGATGATAATTTGGTTTATATCCGCTAAATATGTCTAGGAAAGAGAAATATTTCTTCTTTGCTAAGGTATTTTGCACCTAGTCAGTGAATAGTAATGGGAAGTGACCCTTATGAGTGGTCATGTTAAGTTCTTTATAATCCACACAAAATATCCAATTGTAATTCCTTTTAGGTGGATTCCAAGAGGGGATATGCATTGGCTATTATAAATGAGGTAGATAAATCTTGCTAAAAACAACTTTTATATCTCCTCTTTCATGATGTCATGGAGGTCCAAATTCATTTGTCATTGAGGTTGGAAAATGGGCCTAGAATATTCTTTAATGTAAATATGGTGAATGCATAGATCAAGATGAATCCCCTTCAAATTAATGTAATCCCAAGCAAAATCATCACTATGATTGGGTAGTACCTTAATCAATTGTTCCTTTTGATGTTATGTTAGCCCTAGATTGATCTTGAAAAAAATTCTAGACCTAATTTCCAAAGTTTCCGAGGTTAGCTCATCCTCTTCCTCAGAAAAGGACTTGTGCTCTAAACATGATGTTTATTTTGTGGTGAGAGAAGCTTTCACTTATGGGTTCTAATACATGGGTGATAATGTGCAAGTTAGATGAGGAGGATGAGGATATGAAATCACCAATTTCCTCCTCCCCAATTTTATCTTTAAGGGAAATATATTGATCTATGGTAAGTAATTGGTGAACAACTACCTCCTCATCACTTGGCCCAAAATGGAGCTTTTGGGTCAATTTTTGGATTTTCCAGAGGATATAGGGTGTGTTTCTTGGTGGATATCCCATGATAAATAGTCATATTGCTTGAATTGTAGTTGATAAATGTATCTATAGTGGTTAGCCATGGAATTCTTAAGATCAAAGTATATGCCCTATGGAATATTTGGGTTGCAGTACCATGAAGTCGGTGAGGTATTCCCTCTACAGAATAAGGAAATCTACATGTTTTACCACATCTTCAAGAATCCCTTTAGGTTTAATAGTAAAATTATCAACTAGTTGTAATACTGTGGAAGTATTTCTAATACTTGAAAGTCCTATGGATTCCATATTCTCTCGTGTCATCATATTGATGGAAGCTCCTAGTTCGATCAATGTTTTTAGACTAGTTATATCATTAATTTTCACATTAACAAATTGGTTGATAGGATTGGAATATTTAGTAGAAAAGACGCCACCCAACATAAGATATACTAATTTTCCTATAACATGTAAAATCCTAGGATCCTTCCTTTTTATACTAGGCCTCCTCAAGCATAATTCTTGAACTTCCTTAGATAGGAACATCCTTGATGGCCTAAAACAATGGTATGTAAACACACACATTCTTCGGTTCCCATAAAAATTCAAACTTAGTTTGGGTAGCAAAATTTTATTGGTCTAGTCTTTCAAGGTAAGGTGAAACTTACGGTTCCAGGCTAGCTTAATTTATCCTTAATATTTTAGGAGATTGAATCGGTTCCCATTCTTCATTTTGAACTTCCTGATTGAAATCCTCTATTTGTGTTGGAGTAATTTTATTAAGAGTCTTCCCCGTCCTAAGGTGAATATCATGAAAATATAGGGAAGATATCAAGTAAGTGGGATAAGTAGCAAGCTTGGCATCTTGCATTAGTTGAATAGATTTACCATTATTTAGGTTAGGAAATGGTTGTGAAATAATTTTAGGATAAGGAGGGGTTGGTGTGGATGGTTGCATTGGTGGAGAAGGAAGGAGTGACATAGGTGGTTGAAGTAAGGATTTTTGGACGTTTCATCTACCATGGGAATTTCTGGGAGGTGAAACATAAGTGGTTTAGTTCATCAACCTCCTACTATATAACTTTAAGTCTTGATAGGGATGAAAATTCACTTGTGGCATGGTCCTTGTTGTATAGTGCACAAGCCTCAATGTGGTCCAATGGAAATTCTCTTAATGGTTTCTTTCTCTTGCACTTTGGACAAAATATCTCCAAATATAATTCTTCCCCTTCCTTCTTATTCATTTGTAAGGTGTCCAATTGACAACTCAATGAGATAAGTATGTTAGTTTTGAAGTCTTCCAACATGTTTCCAATTTCTCTCTTTGGTTATTACATTTCCCACAATATTGCTAACTTTTTTCAATATTCCTCTCGATCACCTTCCAATCTTCAATTTTCCTTAGGAGTACCTTTGGACATAAACCAATATTTTCATCATAAAATTGTTGGGGGACAAATCCACCCATCAGATTAGGATTTCAATGCAATCATCATGGATCCCATGTAGCTAGGACACATAGTGTGTCTGGAGCTATATCTCCTTATCTTATTATCGATTGTAGTTGAATTTCTCAACATAATATTCTAGGCTCTCATCCTCATATTAGGTCATTTGAAAGAACTCCTCCCTTCATTCTTTATCCTTGAAATAATCATGATACTTCTCTAGAAATTTCTTCTTAATTTATTCCCAAATGTTGATGTTATATCTACCAAGGCCCATATGTAATGCAACATTCTTGAGTGTGGCAGGAAATATTTTTAATTTCTATCCATATGATACATAGTCATAACTTCTACAAAGGACATCGAATTCAAAGAGGAATATTCTCAGATATTCCTTGGACAAGATATAGAAGTTTGACAAGGATGAATGTGGAATGTTTTTCATTTTACATTCCCCATTTATCTCTTTAATGTAGAATACAAAGGAAAAGTTTTCTTCCTTTATGGAGATTCCATGTGCCATCTTCTCATAGAAAATTTGATTATCCTCTGAAGGTGCCTTGGGAGAGTTAGGAAAGAATGTTTTTTTGGAATGAGACTGCTCCTATGGTTGGTCTTTAGGAGATGATACTTTGTTTAGGCAGGGTATGGAGTTGGCATGGTCATAGGCTCCAAAATAGAAGATTCATGATTCCTTTTGGAAAGAGATCTCGATGAAGGAGTCAGAAAGTGAGTTTGGATGTTCTCTTTCACCTCTTATGATCATACTACACTCTTAGTATTGTGGGTTATTTTATTAGATCTATCAAATATATATTTTTGATCTCTAATCTTGTGCATGGAAAAATAATCATTAGGGGAATTTTGAGGTCTAAAATGGGCCTCATAATAAAAATGTACAATCAAAATTCACTTTATAAGAACAAATCACATTTTAGGGGATGACATCATCCCTAATGGTTGAGGTGGCATTGCTTGATTTAAAGGTACTTACTTGTCACATTGTCAATGGTGGATAAAAACTCATGGTTAATCATGGTAGTGCTCTAAGTGCTTTCAAAGTCAAAGTAAAGTACTCATAATAAATGTCATTTCACACTTCTTGAATAAGAAAATATTATTGTCATTTCATATTTCTTGAAAGAAACATTGCATATCCCTATACATTTATTATATTATATTATATTATTTTTATATAGTATATTAATTACATGCTATTATACAATTTAAATAATATAAATTTTAATTAATAACATATAATATAATTAAGAATTTATAAATTTATATTTATATTTTATTTTAAGTTATTTAAGTACAAAGGACAAATGCATTAGTTGTTCAATGATAATGACTTTTTCTTGAAAAACTCATTCTTATTATAGTCACATCAATACAATTTTTTTATTAATTTTATTTTGGTACAACTTTTGAATTGAAATTAACTATGGTTACATGGATTTTGGTGCAAAAAGTGAATTGCAAATTCATAAATATTATTTTATTGGTTTAGCTATTATTTTATTATTTCCTTAGGAGGCCCATTTTAGACCTCAAAATTCCCATAATTCGGAAGCATACTTTCTAACACAAACCAACTTAAAAAATACACATCACACCAATATTATTTAAGAAAAATATACAAATTGGATGAAATTAAGAAATAAATAACAGTTGTATTATAGATAGTTCCTTGGAAATGACACTAGAAATGATAGGCATTTCAATTACGTCCTGATTATTTAGTGGATAACTTGGATGGTTCTGTCTAATTATTAATCATGCATTTGTATTGAACTTGTGAACTGTTGTGCATCATATATTCTAATGCAATCTATAAATGTCAATGAGATTGTAGTATTCATTTAAATATTATAGAGCTAGATGTTAAAATTATTTCATAAGTCACCAAGCCATACTATACATGAATTTAAATGTCACACTTATAGGAATTGAAATATCACACTCACATTTGCAGAAATTGAAATATCATACATGCAGGAACTGAAATACTAGCTACACCACTCTAGAAAAAATGTAAATCACTCCTTGTGATCCGGATTTATTGTGGAACACAACATAATACAGAAATAACCATAAAAATAGAGATGCAGCAGAAATAATGCATCATATAATTAATATCAAATAACAGAAATATGCTTACAGACATAATGGAAATAAAATAGCTAGGGTGCTGGTAGTGAATCTCTGAGAAGAGATGTGGTGGCTACAGACCTCTGAAATGTGTTACAATGAAGCTCGAAGGCCTATTTATTGTTGAAAAACAATGGAAAAACTAAAACGTCCCAAGAACCTAACCCTAGGAGATGAAGCGCCAAAACTGTGGGCCCTGTTTGGGTAAATTGGTGTTTCAACTTCCCGAGGACGTAACTTTGGCAACCAATCTCTGTTTGATGCGCTCAATAGCTTGTTAGAAATATCTATTCGAGGACTACAAATTTTGAGGGAGAAAAATCAATCTAAGACCCATGTTGCTCCCCATTTTCCCAAAAAACGTCATTTAGGGCCTCAAAACAACTCTGGAAGTTTAGGACCCGAAAAACTGCTAAAAATAGTAAGTTGTGTTGCAGCTTAAAAAATGAAAGAACTGATGGTGGAGGTTCAAATGGAATAGGTGGGTGGCCACCAATATCCACCTGGATCATTAAGGCCCCATAATGGCTCTGGGAGTGCAGGACCCAAAAACTTGCTAAAAATAGTAAGTTGCGCTGAATGTGAAAAGATGCAAGAATTGGTGGTGCCAGTCCAAATGGAATAGGTGGGTGGCCACCAATATCCATCTGGATCATTCCTCCCTCCTTAAGAAGCAATGGTCCCCATTGCGTTGAGATCCTCCATGAGATGAGGCATGTTCTGTTGTCGAAGATGTCATGGACCTGCGGCCAGACATGCTGGATGCAATTAGTAAATTTGGTTTCTTTATCAGCCTTAGAAATTACATGCGTGGATTCTGTCTATGTAGTCACATGAGGTATGGCAACATTAGGCAACAGTGTGGCGGGGGTCAGGTCAATGGAGTGCTTGTCCTGACAGTGTAGAGGAACCTCTATGACTGAGGAGAAAAGTTCCTCGTATTCCTCCATGACTTTGTCCATCTGTTGCAGCCGTGTAGGGGAGCCCTGTTTCAAGGTTGTTTGTTACACCATTTTTTTGGTCATCTAACCTATTATTATTAGATGAACCAAAGTACACCATGTAAGACCAATTTTACCCTAAGTAAAATTGCTTTCACCATATAAAATAACTTATTAGGTCATATTTAACCCAAAATAAGGAAACTAATTAAACAAATCCTCATTTATTTAATTATTTCCTAAGAATAAGCTATTTAAATCATTATTTAAATAATATTCTTAGTTAAATTTGACTAAATCATTTATAAATAATTAAATAAATCATTATTTATTTAATTATATTCCCATCATTCCCCTAAAATGATAAATAAATCATTTATTTATTTATTATTTTTAAATAAAGGAATTGACCCAAGTCAAGAATCCTTTTCCCTCCAACAAATATAATAAAATATTCCTAAAAGGTGCTTCTAGAATTCGATTAATAATATTTTATTCATGCACCGAGTTCTAGACCGCCCCAATATTTTGTTATAAATAGGGGGGTTTTCCCCATTCATTAGTCACCTTCATTGCATTAGATCACTCTCGATCTTCTCTTGGTCACCATTTTCCATTTTACTTTGTGAACTCCCATTGAGTTCTATGTTTGCTTTTCCACATCCATAAGAGAGAGAAATGCTAGATCTGAAACACTGAGGACTTCCAAGAACCCATCCCACTGAGGAGAACTGGAAAACACCTTTCTTGTTTTCCTCTCAGGTGCCCCATTCTTTAATATAGTATAAAATTCTTTCATATACATTCTTCTTGTCTTGTTCATTGGATCAATGGAGTTATGTTATTTTTTATCTGCTTAATGTCTTTTATGCTTAGATCTGAATGTGTGCAGCAACCTTAAAGGTATTTTTGTAGCCATAATTTATGTTAGGGCTATTTGTTATGCGTAGCTAAAGTGAACTTTTACGACAAAAAATTCATACTAACAATTGGCGACTCCACAGGGTTTTCTTTTGCGACTGCTGTCGTTTTATCTATTCCTGCATATCCAATTGTTTCAGACCCTAGGATTTCTCTTCCATTTTCTGTTTTTCCTCTTTTTATGGTTTTTTTCACCCCTAAAACCCTCAAATAATCAAATTTTTCACTTCTGTGTGTTTCTAGCCTTATTGCGCAGGTGACAGACATCAGCCGCAGCTGAGACGACAATTTTTTCTGAAATCTGCCACTGAGAGAGCTGGATCTGTAGGTCGCACTTATTGGCCCAAAAAGTGTGACTTGAGCCTCAGGACACGCTTTTCTGCTCAAAAACTGCGACCTGGACCAAAAACAGGCCAGAACCTGTGACCTGCATTTTTTTTTTTTTTTGCACATTTTGCAGCACTTTTTCTGGGTTTGTCTGAAGCTTCTGTCAGGGTTTTCCAGCCTCTGTCTCTGCCCGTTTAGACCTGTTTCTGACCTGCTACACTCAACTAAGAGGGAATCTTGCCCCTTAGGGCTCTAGTACCCCCCACTTTTTGTGGGCGAGTCTTTGCTGTTCCAGAAGTCTGAATTTACAGAGTTTCAGCCCTGTTTTTCTCAGATCTGATACCTCCTTTTCAGATCCCCTTTAGATCAGCTCTTCTCCCTCTCAAAACACCTCATATCATTTTGTTTGGGCTCATTTCTATGGCCACTTCCTTGTCTCTTCCATTTTTAGCTGATCTCCTCCTTTTTAGCAGCAACCTTGCCTCTGCCTCTTTGTTGTTCTCTACACCACTTTTCAGGCGATTTGTCCTTTAGATCCCAGTCCCTTCGGACCTTAGATCTATTGGCCTCTTTTTAGCGTGATTTGCCTTGTTTTTCCCTCTTGTCGACTAGTTTTGAGAGACCCACCTTCTTGGGTTAGATTGTTGCATTCTTAGTTGTTAATTTTCTGTTCTTTCAGTTTTATTTACTGCAAATTTCTTTTCCATTACGCAGCACACTTTTTCTTTTACTCTCAAAACGGCTGGGTTTAAACAATTAAATTAACGCACGCCACACACTGACCCTAAGTGAAGAAGCGCCTGGTTAACACTGCCTGGCCAAGACTCTAAAATCAATCGTCACTGCACCTTTTCTGCCCTTGACCTCACTTGATTTTGTCCCTTCCTGCCCTTGTCGGTTTTCTTCTTCCTGTCATCATTGCGCCCCCAGGGCGCCTTTCCCGGAGACTTCCTGGCCTTCACCCTCAGTTTCCTCTTGGTCGAATTCCTCCTTCCCGTCGTCACAGAGTAATTCCTCCCCCGAGTTCGCACTCTGACTCTTCCCCTGATTGTTCGGGTTCTCCCCCTAGTTCTCGTTCTCCCCCTGTCACTTTCACCATGTCTACTTCAGGGCCTACTACCAGCAGCAACCCCAGTACTACTGCTGGGTCTGTTTCTAGTGGAACCACTGCGGGACCTACCTCGACTGCCCCATTTCTCCCTTATATGGCCGGCCTTAGTCTCCCCGACTTCAATCAGCTGATTAACGATCCTATTCGCCACGATGTTAGTTGGCCTGCTATGCTAACCAAGCTCCCCTCCGACATTCCCAAGTTCGAAGGCCTTGCTAGTGAGGATCCCTCCAACCATATCTGATCCTTCCATATGTGGTGTTCCTCCAATTCCATTACTGACGACTCTATCCGTCTTCGATTGTTCCAATGCATGCTTACAGGCGGAGCTTCCAAATGGTATGTTTAACATGCCACCTCCTCCCATACCACTTTTGCGACCATTTCCCAAGCCTTCTTATCTTATTTCCATCTCCCCCTTCGATACGACACAGGTACCGAGCTTTTAAACTCCTTCCGCCAATCATCTTCGACCCGCCTTTCCGCTCATGTCCAGGAATGGCGGTGACAAAGGAGCTTATGTCGAGCTCCTCCCTTCGAAGATCGGGTTTATATGGACTGGTTTCTCCGCTCCCTCTTACCTCCTATTGGCAAAGATGTCGCCTCCCATTTTCCTCAGACAGAAGAAGCCGCCCTCCAAATAGCCTTGAAATATGACCTTATTTATGCTCAATCTGGTTATGTTTATACCGTTCTTCCTGACCTCCCCAAGCCCGGTGGTACTAACGCCCCGGGGGCATCTCACTCTGTCGACGGTATCGTTGGAGCCATTTCCCATACCTCTGCCCAACCTACTCTGGGCTATGGTCTCCCTCCAGGAGCGGCCAGCCCCTCCGGCACTCTTCCCCCTCCCGGTAACATGTATCCAGGATACGGCATGTCTCCTGCTTTTGCCCCCACTCCTGCTTACCTCAATGTTGCCCAACCTAACCCCTATCCTTACCTGCAGCCTGGCGTCCCAACTCCTCCAGCATTTGGACCTCCCACTCCCTTGCCTTCTCCACCCCCGCAACCGCACTTACTACGCCCTCAAGGGCAAGTATTTGCGCAACAGGGGGCACCTCATCTTCCTCCTTCTCAAAGAAAAAGGAAAAGAAATCAATCTGCCCCTGGTAATCGTGGACCTAATCCTTCCAGTATTGATCCTCACACTGCCAACCAGCAACAGGGTTCTCAGCCCAAGCCGAACAGGCCACTTCGCACCAATAAGCCTTGTTCGTGTTGCGGTGTTTATGGTCACTACACACACGATTGTCCATTATTACCACAAATGCGGCAGATGTGGGATTCTTAGGCCACCGTGTGGGGACAACACTCCTCCCATACCTCCCCAACTACTTCTAAACCCACTGTGTTTACCAATCCTTTCCCTCAACAGGGATTTGTGGCCACTCAACCTCCTCATGCCCAGGTAACCACTCAACCTTCTTCTTCTGGTTCCTCTGATTACGAGATCCTCATGATGGCCTCTGATCCTCCTCTCACCGTCGACCTCAACCTTCAAACTCGGTCCTGTCAGTATTCCACACCTCCTGTTCCATCTGTCTCCGAGTCTCCATCGTCAGGTCCTACAGAGCCTCTATCGACACCCAATGGTTCCTTGCAACTCCCTCCACCCAAAGAGGAGGTTCATCCCAAGATGCCTAAAGGACCATTACACCAAAATGCTGCCTTTGGTCGGGCTGCCCATTCATACAGCATAGTAGATGATCTGGCCCAATCTCCGGCTGCCATTTCAACACTAGAATTCCTCCAGTTGTGTCCTTCTCAAAAGAAGGCTCTACTATCTGCCGTGGGCGCTGTAGATCCTGCTGATGACCAATTGATTGTTTTCGATGTCCGTCAGTCAGACCATCCCCATCTCCCTCCTTCGGTTGCTTTCCAAATCCCAGTCACAATCCGCAATGCCAATGTTGCTCAGTGTATTATTGATGAGGGGGCATCTACCTACGTAATGTCCTCTTCGGTTTGGAAACAACTTGGCTCTCCCGAACTGGCCTCTTCCACGATCACCCTTTGTGCGTAGGATGGCCATGCCTCCCAGCCCATTGGCCTCTTCCGTAACTATCCTATCACCCTTGCCGGTAAGACTATCTGTGTCGACATGGAAGTTATCGATGCCCCTCTTAACTACAACATTCTTTTGGGGCGTAGTTACACCTATGCCATGTCTGTCGTCCCTTCCGCAGTCCACCGCAAGATTTTTTTCCCTCATAATGGTAAGATCGTCACCATTGACCAGTTGAATTACCATGAACCAAAATCTCAGACCTCCCCTGAGTCCACTATCTCTACTGTCACCAACAAGAAATCTGTTGATTCTTTGACCAGTGTCTCCCCCGGCATCTACAAAGACTCCTCCTTTCTCGGAACCTTTTTCGACTCTCCTCCCATCTCTGATCCTAACTTGGCAAACATTTGCATGATGCAATCATCATGGGCTAACCTTACAACACCCACTTTGTCTAGTCAGCAACCTCAACCTCAACCAGCTCCTAGCCCTTCGCCCCCGTTAGCCACCCTTCTTCCTTCTGAATCTTCTTCTACCACCACTCCTCATGGGTCGACTTCACTGGAAATCAACCCCCTAGGCACCATTCCTCCTGGACATTTCCATGTTGGACAGATCCCTTTCCTTGCTCCCCCTCCTCAGCTTCCCAAGCATCCCATCCAGTGTGCTCTATGTGATGTTGTTGGTCACGCCACTCATACTTGTCCTGAATTACCACCTCTCAAGACCATGGTTAATGACACATTTCCAGAACCAGACATCCCAGAAGTCCACGTCACCATACCAGCTCCTCCCCCTAAACTTAGGCACTTGTGCACCAACCACCCTTGTTCTTTGTGCAATTTCCATGGCCACTATACCCGCCTTTGTCCCCGCCTTGATGAGTATCGTGCTTCTTTAGCCACATACCGCCAATTTGAATCCGCTCTCACCCGTACTCCTTCTTCCCTCACCCCAAACCACCTGTCTACCACGATTACCATTTATACACCTGATACTGACATGACTGAAACCTCAGCTACCATTTCCTACCTTTCCTCATCCCCGCGATTCTCGGATACCGACCCCGTGGTATCTTCCCCCGATGCTTCGCCTGATCATTCAACTGCTCACTCTTTCACCTCACATGACACCGTACCTGTGAACCCTTCCCCTCACAATCAAGAGTCTCATCCCTCTACCTCCTCAGGTCACCGTCTTCCATCCTCTCTTCCCATCTTCCAGTCCGATGAAGACATCATGGAAGCCATGACCCACCCTGATTTTCCATGGGACGATATGCACCATTGCGCATACTTCCTCCCCATCAATCCCATGACCAATATGCCCTCAAATCCAAAGACTTCATTCCTGATAAAGTCGATTCGTTCAAAAACCCCATTCCTGCACCTGATGCTTTAGAAGAAGGCAATATGGCTAATATCTCTCCCACCATCAAAATCAACATTTCTATCAAGCCAGGTATTCAAGAACATATCACCATGGGTGCCCAATGCACCCCGGAAGAAATTGAAGCCTACACGAAACTCTTCAAAGAATTTCGTGATGTTTTCACCTGGTCATACTCAAAAATGCCCGGACTCGATCCTGCCATTGTCGAACATCACATCGACACATGGCCTGATGCCATTCCTGTTCGTCAAAAGTTGCGACCCATCCATCCTTCTAGATGTGAAGCTATCAAAGCTGAAATCGACAAGCTCCGGCAGGCCGGTTTCATTTACCCTATTGAATATACCACTTGGGTGTCTAACCTAATTCCCGTCCTCAAAAAACAAGGCACCATTCGTGTTTGCACCGACTTTCGCGATCTGAACAAAGCTTGTTCCATAGACAACTTCCCCACACCATTTATTGACCAAATAATCGATGAGTGTGTGGGGCACGAGATTCTCTCCTTTATGGATGGCTTCTCCGGATACAACCAAATTGTCATCCGTCGTGCTGATCAACTTAAAATCATGTTCATTAGTCCGTGGGGCACTTTTGCGTACCGAGTCATGCCATTTGGCCTTAAAAACGCCGGCGCCACCTTTCAACGAGCCATGTCTTATTGCTTCCATGACTTAGTCCATATTATCCTTGCCTATTTAGATGACCTTACTGCAAGTTCTAAACATTGGGCGCAACACCTTCATGACCTGCGTACCATTTTTCTCCGATGCTGCAAGTATAAAATTCGCCTTAACCGTTTGAAATGTGTCTTCTGTGTTCCCGCCGGTCGTCTCCTTGGCTTCATCGTGTCTAAAGACGGGATAACTCTTGACCCTTTGAAGGTTCAAGCCATTCTTGAACTTCCTCTGCCTCGTACCTTACGCCAGCTACAAAGCCTCCAAGGCAAAGCTAATTTTATTCACCAATTCGTTCCTGACTACGCCACTACCGCACACGGCTTCCTTAGACTTCTTCGATCTCACACCCCTTTCGTTTGGGATACATACGCTCAAGAGTCTTTTGATGCCCTCAAGCATGCTCTCACATCCGCTCCCTTGATCCGTCCCCTTGACTTTGACTGAGATTTCATTCTATACATCTCCGCCTCCACTTATTCGGTTGCTGGTGTCCTTATTCAGGAGGATAATAACGGTGCCGAACATGTGATCTATTATGTTAGTAAGAACCTTGCTGGTCCACCTGTGTCCTACTCGCATGAAGAAAAATTAGCACTAGCAGTTGTGTTCTCAGTCCAAAAATTGCATCATTATATCCTAATGCGTTCCACCAAGGTTGTGACTGATTCCAACCCCATGGCTTTCCTATTGAGTCGCTGCATCCTCAATGGGAAGTACGCTCGTTGGGTCGTTATTCTCCAAGAATTCGACCTTGAATTCGTCACCCCAAAAAGTAAGAAAGGTTTAGTCCTAGCTGAACTCATTTCTGATCTCCCTACCTAGACGCCAGATACTCCAATTAATAACGCTCTTCCCGATGAACATTTGTTTGCCATCACCACCGACGATCCTTGGTACGGTGACATCCTTAGTTACTTGCGAACCCAAAAGTTCGCCCTTCACCTTGATCGTGATGCTCGACGACGTATCTGACATCAAGCCTCTCGCTACCTTCTAATCGGCGATGACCTTTATCGTCGAGGTGTAGATACCATCCTTCGTCGTTGCCTCACCCATGTTGAAGTCGAGCAAGTCCTAAATGCCTGTCATAGTGGCGCTTGTGGTGGCCATCTCTCCGGCCTCGCCACCACCCAAAAAATCATGCGCGCCGGGTATTTTTGGTCTTCTCTCTTCAGTGATTGCATTGAAGCCGTCAAACACTGTTCCAATTGCCAACATTTCACCCCCAAGGCGCGAGCTCCTCTCACTCCCCTCCATCCTGTCATCATAGCCGATCCTTTTTGCAAATGGGCCATCGACTTCATGGAATGTCGACCTCCATCTGCTGGTAACCACAAGTATATCATCGTGGTGGTCAACTATTTCACTAAATGGGCCAAAGCTATGCCTACGTTCAACAATACGGCAGCCACTGCAGCCCTCTTTTTCTTTAACCATGTCATTGCCCGATTTGGCGTCCCAAAACAGTTAGTATCCGACCATGGCCGACATTTCAAAGACCAAATTTGGCATGAGCTCTCCTCCCTATTGGGTTTTGAACACCAATATTCATCTTCCTATTACCCCCAAGGTAATGGTCAAGTTGAAGCGGTCAAAAAAATTCTTAAGACCATGCTTCACGAATAGTGAATAAGCACAAAACCCATTGGCATCTCATGCTCTTCCTTGCTTTGTGGGCCTATCGTATGTCTGTTAAAAACGCCACCGGTTTCACTCCTTTCCACCTTGTATTTGGAGAGGAAGCTGTCTTACCAATCGAGTGTGAAATCCCTTCCCTTCACTTGGCCGTCGAACTTCTCCCTGATACTCAACCTCTAGAACAACGACTTATCATGCTTGAGCGTGCCTCTAAAGACCGTTATGTTGCATTTCAAACTCTCGAAGCAGCCAAAAAGCGCACCAAAGCTCAGTATGACCGAAAAGTACAACCTCGCACCTTTCATGAAGGTGACCTTGTTCTAGTATACCACCAGGCCCACGATACCCTTGGTCATGGGAAGTTCGACTTATTATGGCTAGGTCTCTACATCATCAGTAAAGATCTTGGGAAGGGAGCATATATTTTAGAGGACTTTGAAGGCCACCCCCTTCCTAATCCTCGCAATGCACTCTATCTTAAGAGATATTACCCTTAGCATTTCCCACTCGAAATGCCTCTTTTATCTCCTTGTCGATAGCGAGCATCTGTTTGTTCTTATCATTCACTACTTCACCAGGACACATGTTCTCCACGAAGTCTTTCTCTCCCTCTTCTCCAAATCGGATTTCCTCACTTACAACACTTTTCCTTGGGGCACCACTTGGCCCCATGTTTATTCTTGTTCATGTCAATTTCCGTCATGAGACACCATTTTGTACTCATGTTTTTTCGGGTCCCCTTTGGACTTTTCATCATCAGTCTCTACTTGTACGTCGCTCTACTATTTTCCCTCGTGCCTTAGTTGGGATTCCCTTATTGCCTCACCTATGGCGGACCTACTTCTGTCGACATCAGCTCATTTCTTCCAGAAGCTAGGTCTAGGGGGCAGTGTACCTCGGTTCGAGCTCTTCTCAGCATGATCGTGAGCTATACACTTGATGGTCCAGTGATGCAGCAGCAGTTATTGGTTATTCCCGGGCGTGTGTGAGATGTCTCAACCCTCATGAGGGGGTGGCCCTACAGGTAGCCCCCCACATGCCCGGATGACTTCATTTCATCCCTTGATGCAGCTCCTCTCATATGATGATACCGGCCTCAGCCGCTTGCAGCACCTCTTCGACTTGCACGTATCAGTCAACTTGTGCGACCCCTTCCCCGCGTGTAGGGGGAATTTGGGCGTCCTTATATCTCATGTACTACTACATTATTGTATAAGTCCTGATGATTATTCCGGGCATCACATGTATGTGGGATTTATCATATTATTTATCTGGCTCATGTTTTATCAGTGCATTCCGTGGTTTTTCGGGCGCCTTATTCCTTGTACTTCTTGTGTTCTGTGGTTTTTCGGGCGCCTTATTCTTTGTACTTTGTCTCGGCGGGCATAGGTATGCCTCCCCTGCCACCTTTAGCACAGGTACCACTTCATAGAGACCTGTTGCACCTGTAAGTCTCATCTCCTCAGGGTCTAGTTCTTTTGTACATCAGACACCATTACACTTCTCTCTCTCACTTCCCTTTATGATATCTAGTGATTGAGCTCTTACAACGTACTTCGGTCATACGATTTGCTCCTAACACTCGTACGTCGGGGGGGGGGCAATCTGTTACACCATTTTTTTGGTCATCTAACCTATTATTATTAGATGAACCCAAGTACACCATGTAAGACCAATTTTACCCTAAGTAAAATTTCTTTCACCATTTAAAATAACTTATTAGGTCATATTTAACCCAAAATAAGGAAACTAATTAAATAAATCCTCATTTATTTAATCATTTCCTAAGAATAAGTTATTTAAATAATATTCTTAGTTAAATTTGACTAAATCATCCATAAATAATTAAATAAATCATTATTTATTTATTATTTTTAAATAAAGGAATTGACCCAAGTCAAGAATCCTTTTCCCTCCAACAAATATAATAAAATATTCCTAAAAGGTGCTTCTCGAATTCAATTAATAATATTTTATTCATGCACCGAGTTCTAGACCACCCCAATATTTTGTTATAAATAGGGGGGTTTTCCCCATTCATTAGTCACCTTCATTGCATTAGATCACTCTGGATCTTCTCTTGGTCACCATTTTCCATTTTGTTTTGTGAACTCCCATTGAGTTCTATGTTTGCTTTCCCACATCCATAAGAGAGAGAAATGTTAGATCTGAAACACTGAGGACTTCCAAGAACCCATCCCACTAAGGAGAACTGGAAAACACCTTTCTTGTTTTCCTCTCAGGTGCCCCATTCTTTAATATAGTATAAAATTCTTTCATATACATTCTTCTTGTCTTGTTCATTGGATCAATGGAGTTATGTTATTTTTTATCTGCTTAATATCTTTTATGCTTAGATCTGAATGTGTGCAACAACCTTAAAGGTATTTTTGCAGCCATAATTGATGTTAGGGCTATTTTTTATGCGTAGCTAAAGTGAAATTTTACGACAAAAGATTCATACTAACATTGTTGACACAATATTCTTCTTTCCCTGTGAGCAAGTTGTAAGAAAAATAAATTTCCTAGTTTGGGAAACAATCTTACTGCATTGTTTTTCAGTAGTCAAAGAGATGAAAAGAGGCGGTACTACCTCTGGTATCCTATACAGCTTATTTCCCAAAGTAATAACAACAGCACGAGGCCTAGAATCATACATAGCATGTCGCCTCCACAAGTATGGTTGGCCCAATAATACATCAGCCACATCAAGAGGAGCAACATCACACAATACCTCATCTGTGAATGGCTTGATACTGTACGGAAGGCGGCAATGCTGGCGGATGCAGAGATCTCTCCCTAGGTGGAGCCACCTGATGGTATATGGTTGCGGGTGTGCTATGGTCAGTAGGTCGGGCCGCTTCACGACCTCTGTTGAAATGAGGTTCTTTTGGCTTCCGCTATCGACAAGAAATTGCAGCGAAAAACCCTTCACCCACATCTGTGAATGGAAGAGGCGCTCCCCCTCCTCTGGATCCTCTGGATCGTCCCTCTGGATCTTGGTGGTGGCAACAATGGCACTGGGATCTGCATCTATGATCTGCTTCTCTTTTTCATTACCTTTGTCTAGTTCTGACTCAGGATCAGAAAATGCATCTAATTCGGGTGCCTTTAGTTCGACTACCAATGACTGTTTGTCTGACACTCGTTTGTGCTGTGAGTGGGGCTATTATGAAATTCACGCCACTTCTCTGTGTCCTTCTTTGGATTTGTGGTGTTGTTCTGAGTCACACCGCTTTGGCCTTTCCCCTTGTTCTGCGGTTCGGGGGCACCTTTCCCTGGCTTCAGATTCACAGATCCAAAGTCTTGCTTCTTCTGCTTAAATTTCTACTCGATCTTGGTGGCATAGCGATATGCCGTGCCAAGCGATGTAATGTCGAGGAACTCCATTTCCTCCTGAATTTATTTATGCAGATAGCCATGGTACTTGAGCACCAAATGTCTCTCTGAATCTTTAATACCCAATTTTGTGTGCAGGGTATGGAACAAATTTGTTAGTTCGTGCACATCTTGGTCCCTTTGCTGCGGCATCGTGGTCCATCGGATGTATTTGTCCTTATAGCTCCTCACGGTGTAATATTGTTCCTTGATGCCATCTTGGAATGAATTCCAAGTGGGTGTGGCTGAGACCAGAGAGGGTTCCCCTTCGTTCTCTTGCTCACAGTAGGTTTCCCACCAGTCTTTGACATGGGGAGCGGCTTTGAGGAGTGCAAAAATAATCTTTTCTCAGTCGGAGAAATCATGGACCGAGAAATATCCTTCCAGCAAATTTAACCATCTATCTACAGCTTTTGCATCTATCTGGCCTTCAAATACAGGAATGTCAAAGTTTACCTGTACCTTGAAGGGAATGGTGCCTCCAAAGTGGCTGTTGCATGTAGATGCACCGTAGGTGGGTAGTCGTTGAAGGATCTGAGAAAAGTTATCCATCATCGCATTCCTTTGTTTCTCGAGGGCCTCCTCAAGCAATATTTTGATAGGATCTCCTGCTCCCTCATCTTTCTTTTCTTCTGCCATGGGAGGTCGTTGAGGTTTGCGAGGCTGATCTTGCAAGGGTTCAACCAGATCAATCCCTAACTCCTTATACCCTGACCGTGTTGGGGACATGCAAAGAAAAACAAAGAAAGAGCAAACTGCTCTGATACCACTAATCTGGATTTATTGAGGAACGCAACAGAATACAGAAATAACCATAACACGTCATTTCATTAATATAAAATTAAATGACGCAGTGAAAATAATGTGTCATTTCATTAATATCAAATAACATAAATATGCTTACAGACATAATGGAAATAATATAGCTAGGGTGCTGGTAGCGAATCTCTAAGAAGAGATGTGGTGGCTACAGACCTCTGAACTATGTTACAATGAGGCTCTAAGGCCTATTTATTGTTGAAAAACAATGGAAAAATTGAAACGTCCCAAAAACCTAACCCTAGGAGATGAAGCGCCAAAACTGTGGGCCCTGTTTGGGTAAATTGGTGTTTCAAGTTCCTGGGGATGTAACTTTGGCATCCGATCTCCGTTTGACGCGCTCAATAGCTCGTTAGAAAGATCTATCCAAGGACTACAACTTTTGAGTGAGAAACATCGCTCTATGACCCATGTTTCTCCTTGTTTTCCCAAAAAACGTCGTTTAGGGCCTCAAAACAACTCCCAAAGTTCAGGACTCGAAAAACTACTAAAAATAGTAAGTTGTGTTGCAACTTAAAAATTGAACAAACTGATGGTGGGGGTTCAAATGGAATAGGTGGGTGGCCACCAATATCCACCTGGATAATTAAGGCCCCAAAACGGCTTCGGGAGTGCACGACCCAAAAACCTGCTAAAAATAGTAAGTTGCTCTGAATGTGAAAAGATGCAAGAATTGATGGTGCCGGTCCAAATGGAATAGGTGGGTGGCCACCGATATCCACCTAGATCACCTTGCTAGAAAGTAATCACAAAGGAAAAAAAATCACAATTTGTTGGAAATTAACAACTCATGTAGGGAAGCGTGGCATATAGGGAATGGTGAAAAAGTTAGAATTGGCATTGGCCCTTGGGTAGGATGCAGAGAAGGATATGAACTTCCAAGGGAACTAAAAACAACCATAAACGATCAAGGAATCGTTTTTTTAAATTAGGTAGAATACTAAGAGGGCTCCTCGATATGGCATCAAGGTTGGAAAATGACTGAACAACTTCATTTAAATTCAAATATGGAAGCATCCTGGCAGGATTACATCAAAGAACTAAAAATAACACATGTCAGGATTAGGTATCGATATAATGAACTCAGATGGGTCCATGCTCTAGTTAGTTTTTATACACCTAAATTTGGTTACAACTATCAAATGGATAGGATATTACATGGTTTAAAGGCGTGGTGGTGGAAATCACTTTGAAAACTGGAATGCCCTGAAAAGTCTAGGCTATTCCTCTAGTTTCTCCTCAGAAATAAAGTTCCTACCTGGGAAAATATTCAGAAAAGTAACAAGCATGGTCTAGGTTGGTGCGTATTATTAAAAAATGCCAAAGAATCGAAAAATCATCTCTTTTTTAGCTTCCCATTCACCTTAAAAGTGTGGGAAGCATCTCTGAGTCTCTTGGGACTCAGCATGACTTGGAGAGGTATAAACATAGGGGAATCTTGGAAAATTTAGTGGAATATTATGTGAGATGAAAAATTAAGGAATGTAACACCAATAACTCTCTGAGGCATATGGATGGCAAGAAATAAAGGCATTTTCTAAGACACTTCTTCGGCTCCCTCTCTCATAACTATTAAAATTGCTGCAATATTCTCATTAATCCCAACATCCTTGTTGACTTTGGCTCGATGAATTATTAGATAAGAGAAAATCAACCCACAAATCCCGTGGGCATACTTCGATGGAGCTTCCGACACTCAGAATAGATGCGGGGTTGGAATGGTTATTTACATCAACAATCACAGAAAATTAAAATCAACAGTAGGCCTTGGAATTGGAACAAACAACCATGCAAAGCTACTCTTATTGAAATTGTTTTTATGTTGTGTTCGAGAAATTGGTTTATATTCAGTGCAAGTTTTTGGAGATTCATTAAATATTATTATTGGTTTAATGTGGGGCAGAGATGTGAAAATCATACTTTGATCCCACTCATTGAAGAATTTTTATCCATTAAACAAGATTTTGATTTTATCTTTGTTTTCCACATATACAAGGAACGAAATGAAAAGGCAGATCTATTACATAAAGATGGTGTTCAATAGTTTTGGGAATATGGAAAATTTGAGGGTCCATAGACGAGAGGATCTAGGAATACGATCACCCTCCTTTCATCACATCACAGTTTTTGTCCCTACATAAGAAGCGAACACATACCTAGGCTATTTATTTGTATGTAGTTCCAAGAGATGTTTTCTCTATCAACTCCTTATATTTCTGTTTATTTCCTGATGTTAGTATGATAAATTTAATTTAGGTGTCCAAAGTCTATCTATTTATTTATTTTTTATTTTTTAATTTATTTAATTTTTAATTTATTTTTTTTTAATTTTTTTTAAGGTTTTCAACATAGTGAAATATATGTACTTGAACATGGTTTTAAGAGGGTTGTTTTCTCTATGCTATGAGAGGCTTGGGTTTGTGTTTTCTTGGTGCACTACAACACAATGTAGAATTTGTCATAGTCTATGCATGTTTCTCTCTGTCTCCTGGGGACACAGAAACACTAATGATTTTGCATCTGTAGATGTAACTTTTTATTATCTTAATAAAAAGTTTGATATTTCTCTGGAAAAAGAAAAAAACTCATGTAGGGAATAAATCACTCGGTTAGAATTAGGTAGGAAATAAAGAGGTGACTCGAACAATCTAATTAATCATTCACTGAAAATTTCCAATGAAACATTCTTAGGTTAACAAAACACCACAATGTAAGGGGTCTATTCCAAAAGATGAATCACAAATATAGAGAATAGAATGAATGTATGATTCAATCAATTGACACAACATTAAGCGATAAATCTAATTATGCAATGAGTTGTGACAAACAATCAACTAAAAGTAACCGTTAGTGAATTGCAGTAGAAAATAAAAATTATACATTGTGTTTTAGATGCTAAATAAATTAAGAAACACAGTCAATAACCAAACCAACTAATTTTCAATTCAAATTATAACCTACCCTAGCTAATATTACAAGAAATCCCTCACTAAAGGAGGGCAACTACCTGCTTAGGTGAGACATGATTTATACTTACAACATGTTTTGATTACCAGCAAATCGCACACACAGGAAATGAGAACAATGAGAACAAATAACTTTTGTATTAACAAGAATCAAAGTACAACTTCAAGATTATCCTCTCCTCTTTGTTACTACTTCACTTGAGTAGAACAGGGGTATCTATACAATATCTCAATTTGTTGATTTAATCAAGGAATTAGGGTAAAACAATGAGAATATTATATTCTTAGGTTGTTTCCTCTTCATTACAACTAGAATGTCAAAAGAAAAAATTGTTGATTCATTCATTCAATACGATAGACAAGTAGTTGAGTCACAAATATGTTGGACGACCAATGTTTTTGTCTTTTCCTTCATTCAATGGCAAGTGTTTGATTATCTCACTTGATAGCCATTTAGTGGTAGTTGCACATTCAATGGTTTATTTTTTTTGAGCTATTATAGTGAGTCTACAAAGTTGTAGCAGTCAATTCTGATGGTTGTGCAACATTGAGAATCGTGACATATTGCAACATAAGGTGTTGAAACATCATTGTTTCCATTGTGTTGTAGCATAAGGTGTTGCAACATTGTTTTTCCCGTCATGTTGTAGCATAAGATGTTGCGGCATAAATGCTTTAGTCATGTTTCAGAATTGGTGATGGTGTTGTAGCAACACAAATGCGTTGCAAAAACATAAAGGTGTCACAACACCAATATGTTGGAGTTGAGTTGATGGTATGGTAGCAATGCAGAGGTGTTGCGGAAACACAAAGGAGTTACGACATTGAATATCCAATCCTATAATGATGCTTCTATGGGTACCTATTATAATCGCATCTACATTACTTATCATGCTTTCCTTGTTTTTTTTTTTCTAGGTAAGATTAATTCTATTAATGAAACATATGATACAGCTAGTACATGGCCTTCAGAGGCATTCAGTCAGCAAGATAACAAAAATTGAACCGCCCTCAAGGGAAAACCGGCCCGGACATCGTTTGAGAGCTGCCTCGATAGAGGAAACTAGCTTTGACATACCAAAACTTTACAAAAAACTGAGCCGCCCACAAGGGGAAACCGACTCGAACAACATTTTAGTGCTGCCTCGGTAGAGGAAACCAGCTTTGACATACCAAAACCTGTAGTAATCAGAAACAAAAAAAATGACATGGAGACTAATCGGAATTACTTGGGCAAAGACCTGTGCGCTAGAGTCCATAGTCTCCCGAGGGAGATTCTTCTTCAATTCTGCACCAGCAACCTTCCTCATCATCAGGGCTCGGGCCACTTTGAATTGCAGTTGCGCCTGCTTCACGACCTCCAACCCGCGTCTCAATGTCTTTTAGGATACTTGAGTTGCATTCTCCTGCTTTGCGGGAAGAGCCTTTGTCCATGGGTTGAGGAGCTTGCGCTGCAGAGTGGGGAGTCGGAAAATTGACCGGATGCACTGAGGGAGGGGGGTCAAGAAGCTCCTCAGGAATTTCTTTGAATGAAACTGAAACTGTTGTAATGACCATGGGGCAATTGGAATTGCACTGATAGTGAAAGATGGCAGTGGAAGGGCTATGAAGAGAAGCCAAGACCGCGGAGCGGGATACAGGAGGCGGCAGCGAGACTGAGGTGCCGCGCCTGGAGGAGGAGGGGGGGTGTCACCCTCGGCCTCTTCCACTTTGACTTCGTGAGGGAGGATAGTGGTCACTGAGGCTTTCAGAGGAAGACGACAGAGAACTTGAGGAGGGAGAGCGACATCGAATGGCTCTGGAGCTACCTCGTCGGCATCTCAGTCTATGCTTGACTCTCGGCATGGCTTCACAGAGGTGAAAGGAGAAAGCGGAATTGACAGGAGGCAACAGGGGGGTAGGGTGAAAAGAGATCGGGCGAAGAAGTGAAGTGCAGGGCGCAGAAGGGACTATGTGAAAAATGGAAACCAGGGAGGAAATTAACGCAACAGCCCAGATGGCATTGCCTACCCACAGAAGTGCGGAAGCTAGGCACCTCGACTTCCGGAGAGCACCTGGTTCCAACGGGCCGGAGTTGTAGTGGCATGGAGACCTCCAGGCTACGGCGATACCAGTCCAAGAACCGTGAAGCCAAGTCGAAAAACAAGGGTGAAGTACCACGCAGATACATATTGAATTTCTTGCCTTCTCGGCCTCCCCACCGGCATAAATTCCGCGTAGGGTGACGGCCTGATGAGTGGATCGCATCAAGGTTGATTAAATGAAGCCTGCGGGTGGCCATGTGGCCTCGTCACGCACCATCCTGCCGGCTCACTCCCATCAGATCAGCAGTTAACACCCGCATCTGGGGCATTGCAATCCTGGTGCACCAACTAAGTGCATTACTGAAGGAGTTTACTATCATTGAAACTGGAAAGGGGCCCTGCTAAAAGAGTTTGGGCACTCAAAACACCTTTGTTTGCCAAAAGATCTGCCACCTTGTTACATGTTCTTCTTGTATGCTTGAGACAGATGGCCCTATGTTGTTGCAACCAGCCAGTGATGAGCTCTAGCCTAGCCATGAGTATCCAGCTGTCGGCAACTCGAGATGGAGGGGAGCCTGAGAGAAGCTTATGGACCATATTGATGAGAATTTGCGAATCTCCTTCAATTTCGATGGGGAAGAAATTGTGTTGCTGAGCTAACTGCATACCCTGCCATAGTCCTTCCAGCTCCGCGGAATTATTGGAGTCCCATCCTATAGATCCGAAGTAGATGACCAAAGGGTTACCTTTGTGGTCACGGAAAATTCCCCCAAACCCAGCTTCCCTAGGATTTCCCTTGGAGGCTCCGTCAAAGTTAAGCTTCATGAAGCCGGATGGGGGAGGGACCCAGTTGTCATGAATGTGCCGCTGAGGGCCATGAATGCTGGTTGGAACAGGATCAAGGTTGAGCTTAAACTGCCAACTATCCCATATTTTTTGTTCAATTGGTAGAGTGGGGAGGTTGTCTTGATGCCATTTCTGAAGCACCATGGTTTCCTATAGGTTGTTGCAGAGGTTGTTCCATAGGACATCTTGTGGGGTGCATTGGTTCTTGAAGATCCGCTTATTCCTCTCCTTCCAAATGGTCCAAAAAGTGAGCCCAAGGATGAGCCTCCAGAGAGAGTTGAGGAGAGAACATCTATAGGGAGCAACGGGCCAGTTGTGGATGAGAGAATTTAGATCCCCGACGCTTCTACCATCCCTCCTGCACTTAGAGCTTAGATTTCCCCAAAAGAAAGCAGCCAGAGGGCAAGTAGTCATGAGATTTTGGATGGTTTCCTCCTGGCTGTTGCAGTTGGGGCAGCGGGAAGGCCCCGAAAATCCCCTCTTTATAAGATTATCCCAGGTAAGGATTTTCTTATGAAAAAGAAGCCACAAGAACGTGGAGACTTTCGGCCACAGATACGGCGACCAAAGATCTTTCCATATGGGATCAATGGGATCTTGATTCTGTGTTAACAAAGTGTAGGCTTCCTGAGTGGTGAACTTGCCTTTTGAGGTGTGACCCCATCGAAGGATGTCCTGCTTGTCAGAGTATCTAATTTTCCTGTTTATTAATTCCGCTTCCAGAGCTGGATGAGCCTATTCCTGTTGATGGTTCAAATAGTAGGCTGCCTTTTTCCAGTGCCTGTAGTCTTGAGTATGGTTCTCCTCCCAAAAATGATGAACCGTGGCTTCAAGAGGGGTGATCATATCTGGCTGAAGGGGCGGCTTAATGGTGTTAAGAAGATTGGGTTGTTGTTGCCAGGAGTCCGTCCAGAAACAAGCTGTTCATCCATCACAGACCTCCCAGAAGTGTGTTCTTAGATTAGGAGGCGGTTTTGTTTAGCAGCATTCCAGATCTGTGAACCTGCATCTGCTACTGTCAGTCAGATGAGCTTTAAGGTAGGTCTGTGGTTGGCATATTTGGCATTCTAAAGCCTCGCCCAAGGGCGCAGAGGGGAAGTTAACCAATGCCACCAAATATTAGCTCCCATGATGGCATTGCTGTGCTGAGGATCGCGGAGTCCTAGGCCACCAACATTCTTTGGCCTGCAAATCGTTGACCACTTTACCAGAGCCCATTTTCTGTTTTGTCCCGAGGCTCCCCACAGGAAATTGCGCTGAAGGGATTTGATCTGCTTGAGGACCCATTTGGGGGCTGCTAAAACAAAAAAGAGATAAAGGGGCATGGATTGTAGGACTAACTTGACCAGAGTGAGTCTACTAGGGAGGTTAAGAGAACGAAAGGTCCAGGAGGATAATCTTGCCTTGAGCTTGTCTAGGAGGTTTTTCCAAGTCGAGTGCTTGAGGGAAAAATCAATCAAGGGGGTGCCAAGGTATTTAGCTTGCAATTTGGCGATGGAGAATCCAAGGATTCTGGCTATGCAACTCTGAATGGGGAGAGCAGTATTAAAGAAAAATATTTGCTACTTGGAGGCATTGACCATCATACCCGAGGCTTCAACAAACAAGTCCAGTAAGCCTTTAAAGGTAGAGGCTTCTTGGGTAGAGGGAAGACCGAAGAGCATATTATCGTCCACAAATTGCTGGTGGGTGATGGCTGGGGCTCCATGAACTGAGATGCCCCGAAGTCGTTGCGAATGTAGAGCATGATTGATGGAGCGACTTAAACCCTCAGCCATAAGAACAAAGAGAAAGGGAGACAAAGGATCACCTTGACGAATGCCTCGAGAGGGGGAGAAGGGATGAGAGGGGATGCCATTGACTAAGACGGAGAAGAAGGAAGAGGAGATTAAACTCATGACCCATCTAATCCAAGGAGGGCTGAAACCATCAGCAGCTAACATTTGATGAATGTAACTCCAACTAAGTTTGTCAAAATCTTTCGATAAATCAATCTTCAAGAGCATACCTGGCTTTTTTTTCAGTTTCAGTGAGTGAATGACCTCATGTGTGAGGATAATGCAATTTAGGATTTGGCAACCCTCTACGTACCCTGTTTTCTCGGGTGAGATGAGCAGAGGAAGCATCGGCTTGAGCCTATTGGCGATGACATTAGAGATGATTTTGTAGATGACATTGCAGAGTGCAATAGGTCGGAATTTGTCAGGAGTGGCAGCTTGGTCTTCCTTAGGGATCAGAGTTATGAAGGTGGCATTGATAAACGGAAGGAGCCAGTGCATGGACCTGGATTCCTCGACCAGATGTGAGACATCATTTTTTATCAGGTCCCAGAAGTGATGGAAGAAATTAGAGGTGAAGCCATATAGTCCTAGCGCCTTTCCTTCTTTGTTTTGGGCCACGACCTGTTCCACTTCCAAGAGCGTGACCGGACGCAGTAAGAGTTGATTGTGCTCCTCCGTGATGAGTTTAGGAATGTGTTGCAAAACTTTATTAATAGCTGGCTACCTATCTCTTTGGTCTTCCTGTAGCACCGATTTGAAATGAGTGACAAGTTCTGCTTCTATATCCTGATGGTCTTCCAGTCTCTCTCCTGTTTGATTAAAGAGAAAACTAATGTTATTGCACATCCTACGTTGGATAGTGGAACGATGAAAAAACTTGGTGTTCCGTTCCCCCTCCTTTAACCATCTAATTCTGGATTTTTGCTTCCAGAGAATCTCTTCTTGCTGCCTCCTTTCCTCCAGCTATTTGAGCAGGCTTTTCTCTTTCATATCCATCGTCTCACTGCGTCCTTCTTGGATGATATGAAGCTAGAGTTCTGCCATTTCCTTTTCAAGAAGCTTTCGCTGGTGAAAGATATTGCCGAAGGTGGAGTGATTCCAGCATTTGATGCGAGCCTTAAGATCTTTGAGATGCTGCTGAAACTGGAACATCTTGGAGCCTGGAGGCGGGGTGAATGCCTTCCAAGCAGAATGGACCATTTCCTTGAAGCCTGGGTGAGTGATCCAGAAAGCTTCGAAGCAAAAAGGTCTTTTGATGGAGTCCCTCGGTCTGTACCATTTGAGAGAGATGGGCCAGTGATCCGAACTTGAAAAGGCAAGATTGAGGTCTAAAAGTCACCCCCGATGTGAATAGCATTGTCAGATAGGAAGAAGCGATCTAATCTAGAGCCTATTTGTTGCGGACTAGATCTTTTGTTGTTCCAGGTGTGCGTGCCATTTGCAAAGGGGAGATCAATCAGCCAATTCCGTTGTATAAATTCTTTGAAGTGGGTGATGTCTGCCTCAAGCTTTGCGTGACCACCTCTTTTCTTGTCTAAATTAGTTATCATGTTGAAGTCTCCACCCATGATCCAGAGAGGATGAGTTCTGGTAGAGTTGAGTAGTTCTACCGTGTTTAGGAGAGCAATTTTCCTGGCGATATCCTGAGGGAAGTAAACATTGGAAAGATGCCCATGCAGGTTAGTTCCATGAATGTGAAAAGAAGCCTAGATTAAGTTATGAGCTGCACGGGCGTCATTGATTGAGACGTCTTGCAGATCCCAAGCAATGGCGAGTCCTCCTGAGGTTCCAGAGGCATCGACTGCAACAGACTGACAGCCAGGCCAAGCCCTTGAGACAATGGGGCCTAGGGTGGTACTTGTGCATTTAGTTTCCTGCAGGAAAAAGACTTGAGGTCTTTCCAACTGTATCAAGTTCTTGATCATACGAAGTTTTGAGGGGATATTAAGACCCCTTATGTTCCAAGAGATGAGTTTCATTGGGAACTACCTTCACGGGGTGGAAAGAACTTGGTAAGTTTGGGATACCTACCAGATTCCATGAGCAGCTCCCCAAGAAGGATAGTCCTTTGAAGATCAGTTTTCCTTCCTCTTTTTTTAGAATATTTAAAGAGTTTCTTGCCATCCCATGGGCTTCCCTATTGAATACCTAGGGATTTTTGATGTTGCTGCGCTCGGGTGAGGGCCACAGTTAGGTTCTCGATCTGTTTCTCAGAGATCTGATCAAACTCCTTTTTCTTGCATGCCTGCTCCAGAGTGAAGATTTCCAATCTCAAATATCAACCATTTCAGATTCATCCTCCATAAGACTGATTTGGCCTGTATCAACCCCAGAATTTTCCACCTCCATGTTATTGGAAGGGCCTATGTTAGTCCCAGGCGGCGAGTTTGGCAGGGGTTGGGGTATGGAGTTCGGTTGAGGGATTTCAGAGTCAGGATTAGCAAGGGTTTCAAATCTATTAATGGTAGAGGGGGGATCAGGAGCTTGTGAGGGGGATTTAGAATTCAAAGGGGGGTGTTTCTTGTTATGGCGTCGCTGATTCTGTACTTTAGTAAAAAATTCTACATCAGGGGAGGAGGCGACCGCAGAGGGTTTGCTGGGAGGCACATTCAGAGGACAGTCGCAAAAGAGGTGACCATGGGTATGGCATTTCCGACATCTAAAAGGCACATGTTCATAGTCGATAGGCTTCACCCATTCAAAATCATCGTGATAGAGACTTACCGAGTCTGGAAGAGCGTGTGCTAGATGCATGAAGACACATATTCAAGCATAGGAGGTATACCGCCTGAGTTTCGTTTCCTCTGCAATCTTTATGAATTCTCTGAGGCCATTTCCAATGTATTTTAGGGATTCCTCGTCCCAGTATTCCAGCGGCAGAGAATAGAGCCTGATCCATACTGGTGCCCAGTTAAAATCTTCTTTATCCGGGTTGAATCGTTCAATCCAATCTCGCAGATAGAGGCCTGAGGAGTTGAAAAAGTAGGGGCCCTCATCCATGACACGGTTTCTGTCCTCAAGACAGTTGAAAATGGAAGTAAAGAACCCTTTAGGTCCAAGTTGAAGCGTAACCTAACCCTTCATCTTCCATTTAGACCTGATCCATCCATGTAGGGCTTTTTCAGTGGGCCAGAAACCCACGAATTTTCCAATCAACGCGTGGTCTCTCATGTACTGGATCTGGGCATTGATACAATGGCTTGGGAGTTCAATCTTGGGGTGTTCTACAGTGATTGGCCTGCAGGTGGCAGAGGTAGATTTGGGTACCGTTGTGGCGTCCGTTGAGTCCACATTTTTGTCTGTTTTCCCACCCAGTTCTTGCCCAGGAGGTTGATTGTGTCGAGTATTGTCCAACGGTTCTTTGCCCATGACAGAGCTCTGTGCATTGCCAGGAGGAGGCTGATTTGTGTCAGAAGGAAGCTCTTGGTTTACCGCCGCATTGACATTGGGGGAGGCTTTGTAAGCCCCCCCCCCCCCGTGACGGGTCCATGAGGGAAGATCAGCTAATGCAATGGCGGGTCGATGGTTTAGCACAAGGGACGAACACAAAGATTTTTGCAGAGGGCGGCGCCGTTGCAAGAAGGCTAGGAACCCTAGCACAGATAGTTGAAAAGCCCGCCTCTCGTATCCAAAACCTCATCATTCTTTCCTTGTTAGTTAGCATAAAAAGGTGGATTTTTTCATTAATGCATACGAATGAACACTAAAAGTGACATAACCAAAGAATGTTGTACCTGTTCGGGTTCCTGTGTTTTGGCAAGTTTGGAAATACCAAAAGACAAGACAACATCAAACCACTTAGGGATCTCAGGATCTAGCCCTCCTGCATCCAGAGAGGGATCTCTCTATAAAGGAAAATAAATGTGTATCTTTGAAGTTCAAATTTAAGGTCTTAGGCTAGTTATAAGGCGCAAGGGTTGTTGTTTTGTTTGTTTGTTTGGTTGTTGGGAAACATGAAAGAAGGGTTCAATGTAAGACAAGAGTGAGAAAAGAATATTTTTGGCTGTGGGAGACAATTCAAAGGAAACTCAAGTCCATTGGGAAATGGAGTCACAAAAGGGTTTACTTGTTATTCAATATCCAAGGCTTTCAAATGGGCTAGTCATCTAAAATAGAGGATCTTTTAAAGATGATAGTATGGAATGAAATGATAAGGAATGAAGGTGAATGACAAGGAAACCTTCCAAGGTGACCATTTAGGAGCAAATATAGGGATAGGGCATGCCTTAACCATCTATGATCAAACTCCTATGAGGCTGGCTCTTCAGACAATAGAGAACACTTAAGATTTAGACACAAATTGAAGCCTAAGATCAGAGAAAGGCTTTTAAATTTCAATGCTTTGACATTCAACTTAAGGGATCTTAGAAAAGCTTAACTGTTGGGAAAAAGGACCCTAGTGAGACAAAATCAGTTCTAAATCTCCCAGTATCCAAATTCTTCCAGCTAAACCAGACAAGAACATCTAAGAATAGACTCTTAAATTCACACATCAGTAAGCAGTGATAACCACCTACTATACTGGTTAAATCATCTTGAACTAGTTCTCAGATTGCACAATTAGTAGAAAACATCAAAGATAAGAAGAGTAGGAAGCATTAGGGTACCATGCAAGGGTATATTCTAAGCCAGATTACTGATTTCTTATCGGAGAAATGAAATAAGATGAATTACAGAAGGGAAACAGAGACAAAGATAGAACACATCACCACTGCTTTAAATTAGGATCTAATGAAAATGCTTGTCATATTAAAGAGCAACACCAGTCATATACAACATTGTCCAACAGCTTGATATTCAGTCTGAAATCATCTCCTCGTCCTATTTTACAACTAATACATAGAACTCTATCTCAAAGGAATAGCTTATGATCCACAGTTATCCGATCAACAACCTTTACAATGTATTTTTATTGAGTTTTATAGCTGAAAAAGAGGCAGAAGAGGTAGATAGAACTTTAAATGAAACATTAAAATAGAGGAAAAAGAGTGCTCGAGGCCCATTCTGTCTTAATATCCCTTCATTGACTTTCAGTACTCTTTGGGTGAAAGAGTGGTCTTTGATAGGCTGATTATAACTTCAGAGGTATGTTCTTTGTTGTACTTTTCAGCTGTTTTTACTCTATTAGTACCCCGGGACAGGTAAGGCAGATAATGAATTTCAGGTCTGCCATACTGTGTAACAAATGCTTTGGCAGTCTTAGGACTATTGTCAGGGTGGTGATCTTCTCAGGAACGTTGATGGAGAATAAAATATTATGAGAACTCGTCCTTTCTTGGGAAAGAACCTTATGCTGATGTGAAACACTGATAAGGTCTGTTTTTGTGCTTTAGGCCTCATTAGGCCTTCTTTGTCATTCATAAGGTCTTCAATTTGTACATTCGCCCTCTACCATTGGATTAAAGCTTTAAATCTTCAATAATAGGCTTTAAATCACTTTAAACCTTCACTGATACTCTTTTTCGCTTTTGTTGACTGTCTCTATCTGTGGAAATGCAGTTTTAATGGAGCTGGAGGTTTGATAGAGTTAAACACTGGCCTTTTAATGAAATATTTTGTTCAAAAACCTTCCTAGACGTTTTCTCTGCAATCTCTAGCTCGGAATAAGCTTTATCTACGCTCTGTGATTTTCCTGTCTGTGATGGTGAGACAGGGAACAATTTTAAACATCTGTGACCCTACAAAACACAACGAACTTCTTAAGAAAAATCCATGGGACCAGAGATGGATGCTGTGAAGGCCTGTGGAAAATGGAGGCGCAGGAGTGGAAGCAGTTGCTGCAGTGGAGAAAATGGTGGAAATCATGAAAGAATGGCGAGAAACTGATCTGATTGTGGCCTGGTGAAAAAATGGTTCTGGACCATTGGATTAGACTGGCAGATGATAATCGACGGTCGAGATTTTCCAGTGGGGTTGCTTTAGAAGGTTAGGTGGAGAAAATAACTTTTAATGTAAAACATAAAAGTTTAGCTTGGGGCAAATTACATAGGAACAAAGTTTAAATCAAATGAAATCAGAGGCTATTTGATGGTGGGACTAGGATGGCGGAAGGAAACTGAATGCGAACCGTTGAATCTCTATAGAAATCAATGGCAGAGATCTCTGACAAAGTCTTTTGGGAGGTTTGATGAAAATAATGTGAATGGGAGCATGATGGAATGTGGGCCGTGGATCTGAATCAGATCAACAGTCGAGACTGAATGGAAGATCATATAGGGGAGGGGCGGTTTTTAGGAGAAAACTATTGTTTTCGCTACTTTGGAGTAGTTTTGAAAATTTGCCCAAAAAACGTGATATGCTCTGCCGCCCGACATGTGTCCCTTTAAAACTGCTTACATTGTGTAAATTTGAAGTGTTAACCTTCGGGCACAAAAATTACGTGATATGCACCTCGGTCGTCGGATGCAAGACTGGGAGATCTGACGGTGCAGGATGGAGTGTGATACGAATAGATGCACGGTTGGTATGGTGGGGAAAAGTCAGCGGTGGTTTTAATGTGGGTCGTCAGATCTGATAATGGATGATCAGGATCAAAAGGAGGAGCGCTAATATTCCAAAGGGGAAAATATTATAATAGACGGGCGGAAAAAATCCTCACTGTTGGATCCATGGGGATGGACGGTGGAGATTTAAAGAGGAAGCAGAGGCAAAAGGGCTAGTGCATGAGCAGGGAGAAAGGGGAGTCGTCAGATCAATCAGATTGAACAGCTGAGATCCAATCGTGTCGGAGAAAGGCAGGGGCTGAGACTCTGAGGTTTGAACTTGCGATTACGCATGGACCGTTGGATCGGCGGGAGATCAACGGTGTAGATTGTTCGGAGGGGGAAATGACCAAGGGAAAATGAGTGGAGCGCAATTTGATCTGGGTCATTGGTTCTTGTGGATTCAATTGTCTAGATTAAAACTGGCGGGACAATGGCGGGCTCAGTGAACAAAGGCACGACGAATCCTAGCCGTTGGTTCTTGTGGATTCAACGGCCAGGATCTACTCGGAGAGTCAGCCAATCGGGGAGAACAGAGGGTGGCACATTAGATTTTTCGATTAGTGATCATGTGATGGCCATCAGATCGTGAAAGGGATCAACGGTCAACATTCAATTGGGGGTCGATGAAAGGTGTTGAGGGGCGCGATGAGACCTAAGCGCTGGTCGTTAGATCTATATAGATCAACGGTTGATATCACAGTGGAGGTCTACAAAACAAAAAACAATCGCATCGGAGAATTTTAATTAACAAAGGGAAAGCGCATCACAACAAACTTCCGATTGTGATTAGTGCCCGAGGGCTTAGCGCCTGGTCCTGGCACCGGGTTACATGTGGAATGGGGTTAAGGGCTAGGCTGAAAAGGGGCTTAAGCCTGTTATGGAAAAAAGGGATCTTCTAAGCAAAAATCAGTGTTTTCCAATGGTTTTCTTGGCTTCCGATAAAAGGGAAAAGGGTGATTTAAGCCTGTAAAAGGGGTTTTAAGTGGCTTAAAAGGATTTTGGAGGTTTTTTAGAGGGATATGGAGCTTCTAAAGGGGAAAGTAGGCTTAATGAAAATGAAGGGAAATGAGTGAAAATGGGGATTACGGAAGCCTTTTGAAGCATTCTTTTATCACAAAATAGTGAGGCTTTCTTGATGGAAACAACAGTGAATATCTTTTGAAAGGAAAAAGACACATAGAGGCTTCAAGAATGAGAGATTTTCAGAGGAAATGTATCTCTTGAAGGCTCAGAAATAAATTTAGCCACCTGTTTTCTTGACAAAAATTTATAGGTGGCTAACAGTGGCTCCACATGGGGATGGCATCTTCTTGAAGGTGTCAAGAATCTCAGAAAATAATATTTGGAGTAGGCGAAATGCCTAGTACTTGACACATTTTCTTTCTTTAATCAGCTGGCACAACTCATGAAGACATCCTATCAGCAGAAAATATTCTCCCAAACAATCTACTACCCATCCTATAGTCCTAATATTTTTTCTTCAAGGTGCATTTAAATTTGCAAACCTTCTTCATCATTTTTTTTTATTGAAAGCAGAAAACAAACTAATATAATTCTACCCTTATTCCTCCATAAGACTATATTAGACAGTTGGCCTCATAGCTTCTCTACCTAAACTAATATCTGCTAGGATTAAACTGTGTAGTAGATTTCATTCTCTACATTCTACAACATAAATTTAAAAACAGTCAAACCAAGATTATATTGTTTGGTTTGTTGTGGGTCCATGGCATAAAGAAAATTGCACATGAACTAAACTTTGCAGGAATAGAAGCAAAATGTGAAGGCTTGGAAATTCTGAAACCTTGAAGCATCCTTCTTTTCTCTGTGACTCAGGTTTTGAGCTTGTTAGAGTCACTTTTCTTCTTCATTTCAACTCTGGTTTTGGGCTTGTTGGAGCTGATTCTTATTTCTTTCTTTGCTGGTTCAGATTTTGGGCATATTAGAACCAGCCCTTTCCTTTCTTTGACTTGGCTTTTGATCTGATTCGATCCATTCTTTCGGAACTTGAAAGGTTCAAGTTTTGGGCTTGTCTGAACCTTTCTTTTCCCTCTTTTTTGGAACATTTTCTCTCTCATTTTTTTTTTTTAAACAAAACACAACAATGGTATTTACAATGGAAATGAAAGCTTTAAACTGGAACTCAGAAATAGTAATGCTTGAGCATCCTGCCATTGACAAGACCCCCAAATAGATTTGTGCCATCTAAATCTTGCAGAAAAAAGGCATTTGGACCAATGGTGGATTGGATGATGTAAGGACCCTGCCATAGACTGTCAAATTTGCCATGCTTTCCTTTGTCCTCTCTCCTAGAGTCCCACTTAAGAACCTTGTCTCCAATTTTGAAGTCACAAGCCTTTTTTCTCTTTTCAAACAACTTTTTTATGTTTTCTTGCACTTTCATAGCTCTGTTGTAGACTTCTACTCTAGTCTGTTGGAGATGTATTGTTTGATTAATCCTCCTTACCATGCTGTCTTATTATGACTGGATTTCTTGTACCAATTTTATCACTGGTACCCCTAGGCTGGTATGAAACACTAGCTCTGTTCCATAAACAAGCCGATATGGAGACATCCCTATGGATTTCTTTGTAGTCAATCTGCCTGCCCAAAGAGCATGCACCAACTTATTATGCCATGATTTTTTATTCTCCTCAAGCAGCTTCTTGATGATGGTCACCAAGCTTTTGTTTGATGATTTTGTTAGCCCATTACCTTGGGGGTAATGAGCAGTAGAATGACCAAGTGCAATCTGGTACCTGTGACAAAAATCAATCATCTTTTTGGAACAAAAAGCAGCAGCATTATCAGTAATAATCAGCTTGGGGTAGCCAAATCTAGATAGGATATGTTCTTCAAGGAATTTAATGATAACAGAATCAGTGGCATTCCTAGAAGGGATGGCCTCTATCCATTTTTTGAAGTAGTCTGTGGCTGTGAGAATCCACTTGTGTTGGGCAGATGAAGCAGGGTGGATCTCCCCTATGACATCTAGGCCCCACCGTTGGAAGGGAGCTTCAACAGTTATAGGTTGTAATGGTAAAGGGAGGAGCTTTCTTTTTCCCTCAAAGATTTGGCACTTATGGCAGGCAACTATCATTTTGTGGATATCATTAAACAGGGTGGGCCAGTAATAGCCAGCCCTAAGTATTTTGTTGGCAGTGGCTTTCCAGTTGAGATGGCCCCCACACTCCCCTACATGGAACTCATGTTTAATATTCTCTGCTTTGGTTTCAGGCAGGCAATTAAGTAGCAAACCATTTGCATTTTTCCAGTATAAGCATTCATTTAAAATGCAATAGTTTCTAGCCTTTAACTTCATAAACCTTGCCTTAGTCTTTGATAGATCAGGAGGAGCATTAAGATTTGTAAGCACATATAGGATGTCGTAATACCAAGGAGAGTTTTGAAATTGTTCTTCAACAGTAGGATCAGGAAATCCTTCATGTTCATCCAAGGTATCTACCATGTTTATGTCAAGGGCTTGCAAGTTAGATTCAACCATTAGTTGAGCTCAGCCCTGGCCTTTGATAAGTTTTGTGGGCTTTATTTCCATATCATACTCTAATATTATAGCAATCCATTTTCCCCTCTTTCCATCTGGATCTTGGGACAAAATGTCTTTTACCACTATGTTTGGCACGTAGGCAATGATGTGAGAATGCATAATATACACACTGAAGTCTTTCAAGGCCTTTACCAAGGCATAGGCCTGTTTTTCCATTATGTTATATTTCAAGGGTGCATCCCTCAACGCCTTGCTGAAAAAAGAAATAGGCTGTTCCTGTCCCTCTGGATTTTTCTGCAGCAGGACTGCAGCCACTGTATGCTCGGAGGCAAAGGAGAATATAAGGAAATCTTTCGAAAAATCAGGGTTGATTAAGACTAGTGCCCGAGTGAGTGCCAGTTTAACTAACTCAAAAGATTCTTTTGCCTCTAAAGTCCATTTGACTCCTACATCTTTTTTCAGCATGTTTTTCATATCTCTGAGGAGTTCCGCTAAGTTGGGAATAAACCTCCTTAGGAAGTTAATTTTCACAATAAAGGATTGCAATTCTTTAATGTTTCTTAGGTGACTAATCTGCAGTATTCCCTCAACTCTTTTCGAGTCTATTTTAATCCCCTTTTCTGATATAATATGGCAAAGAAGCTTACCTTCTTGAAGGCCAAATACAGTCTTCTTGGGATTTAAAGATAGACTGAAACTTCTACATTTCTCAAACACTCTTCTCAGATGTTTAAGGTGCTCCTCATCAATCTTGGAATAGACTGTTATGTCATCAAGATAAATGAAAATGAGGTGACCTATTTCTTCTGAAAAGGCTATGTCCATAGCTCTTTGGAAGGTTGCACCAGCGTTCATTAGTCCAAAAGTAATTTTCACGTACATGAAAGTGCCCCATGGAGTGGTGAAAGTTGTCTTGAGTTGATATTCTAGGAGTACTAAAACCTGGTTATGCCCTGAAAAGCCATCTAACAAGGATATCCTTTTTGAACCAACTACCCTCTATAGGATGTGTTCCATCTTTGGTAAGGGGTAATTATCTTTGAGTGAAGCTCTGTTAAGGTTTCTGAAATTAATGCACAGTCTGATCTCACCTGTCTTTTCCTCACAGCTACAAGGTTGAAGACCCAATCGGAAAACCTCACAGGCTCTATGATTCCTGCCTCATACATTTTCTTGATTTCTTTTTCTAGAAGAGGCAATTGTATGGGGCTAATTCTACGTAGTTTCTGTCTGAAGGGTTTTTGGTTTTCTTTTAGTGGGATCTTGTGCTGGATGATTTTTGTATCATAGGCCTTTAAGTCTTCATAAATCTAGGCAAACACATAAAAAAACTCTTTAAATAAGTCAATGTATTTCTTTTTCATGTCTGCTGGCAAGGATTTAGCCAATTTAATCATCTTAGGCTTCTCCTCAGTGCCCATGTTGCATTCCTCAACATCGGATTCTGTGTGTTCTATAGTGGGTTTCTTTGCTACATCGTTAAAATCGAAAAGGTCCTCTAGGGGTGCTAGTCCTCTAGGTATATTCTTGTCTTTGGACTGCAACACCTCTATTTCTTCTTTTTCTGTGTTCTTGTAATCTTCAGTTTGAGTTCCAAGTTCTTTAGTTAACATGTTTATTTCTACGAAACATGATGGTTTTTCTTCATCGGGGGGTTGTTCATTTGGTTAGTTTTCATCAGATTTACAGTCTGAATCAGATAATTCAAACTCATTCCTACTGAGCAGGAAATCCTCTATCTTCTTGTCGCCTTTAAAGACCTGCTAATACTTCTCATTATCTGGCACTGCATGCATATATTTGGTTTGAATGATGATCTGTTTGTTACTAGGTGATTTCTGATATGAACTAGCAATGCAGGCTAATCCATTTGCAATAACGTTCTGACTCTTAGGGACAAACACGAGCTCATATTCTACAAAGGTTTTCAATAAATCTATGGCATCATTCCTATGTGCCCTCAATCTAGGATGCTTTGCAGTGTGCTCTCCATTCAGTTGTTTGATGACTAACTCAGAGTCTCCATGTACAACTATCCTTTGGGCTCCTAGTTTTTTCAATAGATTCAATCCTAGGATGAGAGCCTCGTACTTTGCGATGTTGTTTGTGCACTTAAAATCTAGCTTGAAGGCATGACTCTCAACATAGTTACTCTCAGCATTGTGCAACCACACTCCAACTCCTGCATTCTTCCTAGTGCAAGACCCATCAAAGTTCATTCTCCATAAGGGGTTGTTTTCAGGTTTATCATCATTTTCATCCCTAATGCTGGTTTCACCATTATGTTGTATAATGGGGTCTACATCGTGGTGTGGAATGTTTTGTTCTTCATAATGTGCATGGAGTTCAGAGTGATGAGTAATCTACAGTTTGCAGTCTTGGTTTTGTTCACTCTGAGTTTCTGATTCAGTGCACTGTTCTAACGTTTCTCCCTCATTTCCTTCTATATCTAGAGTGGCCATTATGTTAAGATTTGTGGGCTCTACTCTATTGTTTGCATCTTTGTCTTCTGGCTCTAGCTCACCTGTGGATCCATCATTGAAAAGGATAAAAGAGTCCAGATCAGTATGGATAGAGTACAGATGTGAATTTTCAAGTTTTTCAGGGCTGCTAACCATAAACTTCATTTGTGCCTCCCTATATAGTCTCCTAAGCTAGCTAAAGTCGGGGATTGTGGCATATGACCCATCCATATACATTTTACCTTGCAGCTTGGCACCCCATGACCTTGATAGCAACATGCCATACTTAGGTGGCACATCAGCCACTACAACATCCATAACCATGCATTTGGCTGGGATCTGGGTCAGGTTTACACAGAGATCTTTGATTAGGCCAAAGCACTTTACTCTGCTAGAGTCAAATGAATATAAATCCTTATAAGGTCGGGTTATCTCTAGGCCTAACTTCTCCATAATTACCTTGGGTATAAGGTTGTGTGAAGCCCCCAAGTCATGCATAGCATTATGAAGGATCCTGTCATGGATATTGAGGCTGATATAAAAAGGAGGTACTACCCCATCCTGAAACTTCCCTTCTATCTTTGGACCAAACAGAAGGGCTGGTTGGTCATCACTTAAATTAACAGTGTCATTGTTTTCTCCTAGATTTAGAGCTTTCAAAATTTGGCCTTTATATACATCCTGAGTGGCCAGCTCAGAGAGTGGGACAGAAATTTTAATTTTAGCAATCTCACTCTCCAAATTGAAGGCGATTGACTCTTTTTAAGATTCAACTCTGTTTTATTAGCCACTATTTTAGTGGCAGAATCGGCGTGCTGATTCTCACTATGTACAGTGTTTGTAGCTGTTTTTTCAGGAGAATTAACTGTGATGCTAGTGCTACTAGTTTCTTGACTTTGTTTGCCAGTAATTTGGATGTCCTTTTCTGTGTTCTTCCCAGAACTCTCAGCTGCTAATTGGTTAATTTCAGCAGTCACTTTAGGAGTTTTCTCAGGTCTCTTCTTAATGGTAATTTCAGAGGCCTTTGGTTTGGAATTGTCTAATATTTTTTTTCTTCTGAGTTCATACTATTCTCTGACCTGCATGATGGCATTTTCAAATCCCGACCTATAATCCTTAGATTCTAACCCTTCCTCATCCCAATGTGATAATGAGGTCTGATTATCTTCTGTGGAAAAGGTATGAATTTGGTTGTCTCCTTCCACCATGTTTATTGTGGTTCCCTTAGACTCTTCTATTATCCCCTCATCTTCATCAAGGAAATTCTCTTGAAATGGGGGTATGAATTGTTGATCAGACTCTCGCTGTCTGTTTGGGGGATTTTTTCTCCCATAGTTCTGGTTCTGGTTTTGATTTTGGTTTTTGTTCTGACTACTAACCTAGACAACCATTTTCTCCATCATCTTCTCTAGCCTTTCCACATTTTTGGCTAGACTGTCATATTTGGGATCAGATGTGGAAGATGATGTGTCATCCCTGTATGTCACCTTCTTCTCAGTCCTCATTCTAGCTCTTTTTTCAATCATGTTTGCCTCTACACTCACCACTCCTTTTTGCACGTCTTCCAATGTGTTGTAATCTCTCTCCCTAAGCTGATAGGCCATGTTAGCATCAAAACCTTCAGTGTATTTCACCAAGGCCATTCCTTGGGAAGGTTTCATGTGTGGAGGAAGAGTGTTGTAAACACTGTTAAACCTTGTAGAATAGTCGTGGACACTCTCTCCTATATTTCTTTTCAGATTCTTATATTCTGCTAGTATTTGGAGAGGGTTGGTCTTGACTTCCTATTTGTTCATAAAGGTTTGATGTAATGAGGGAAGATCATGGGTTGTATTAGGAGGTAAAGCCTTAAACCACTTCTTCACCTCTCCTCCCAAACTCTGGGCAAAGATCCTCATATTAATGGTTTCATCTTCAGTTTCCATGTAGTCAAAGGCATCTTCCATCCTGTCCACATGATGTTGGGCTGTGGTGGATTCCTTCCCAGTGAAATGAGGGAATTTTGACTGATAATCATTTGGTAGTGGAGCCAAAGGCTGTGGTAGCACCAAGGGATCATACCATGCTGCCATGATGGTGTTTTTTGGAGGTAAAGGATTGGCTTGAGCAGCAGGTAAATGGATGACAGAAATGCTAGGACCAGCAACACACTGCTGAGCTGATTTAGGGTGATAGAGGCCCAATTTTTGAATGAAATGAATGTCCGGAGGTGTAGATGGAGGGGTCTCTCTGTCCCTACTACGTTGAACACTATGAGATGGTGAACTTGAAGGCTCAAAGTCTGACTGATCTAAATCACTAAATGACTTAGTTCTTGGTAGAGTGTTTGCTAAGTCTAAGTCACCCTGAGTGTATGATAGAGCGGTAAAGATTTCAGGGGTTGAATTTTCTCTATCAATGGGTCTGATAATAGTTGGCTTTCAGGGGTGGGAGATTTCCTAAGAATTTTCTCTGGATTGTTAACTATTTCAGGTGGTTTTGGATTAGGATAAGCTCTAGTATGAATGGTTCTTGAAGCTAGTATGTTTGTTTCTTACCAAAGAAGCTTAATCCTATGTGTTTCTTCTAATATGGATGATGTTGTAATGAAAACTGGTCTCCCAGTGGAGTCTTTAGTCATTAAGGAACTGTGGTGTCGCTAGGTGGAAGGTTCAGAATGTTACAAAAAGGTTTACTATCCACCACAGTGATTTACTTCCAAACTCAGGCTAATATGGTCTTAGTTCCCTAGTGGAGTCGCCATTATGTTGGGGTTCCTATGTTTTGACAAGTTTGGAAATACCAAAATACAAGACAACATTAAACCACTTAGGGATCTCAGGATCTAGCCCTCGTAGATCTAGAGAGGGATCTCTCTATAAAAGAAAAGAAATGTGTATCTTTGAAGTTCAAATTTAAGGTCTTAGGCTAGTTATAAGGCGCAAGGGTTTTTGTTTTGTTTGTTTGTTTGGTTATTGGGAAACATGAAAGAAGGGTTCAATGTAAGACAAGAGTGAGCAAAGAAGATTTTTGGCTGTGAGACACAATTCAAAGGAAACTCAAGTCCATTGGGCAATGGAGTCACAAAAGGATTTACTTGCTATTCAATATCCAAGGCTTTCAAATGGGCTAGTCATCTAAAACAGAGGATCTTTTAAAGATGATAGTATGGAATGAAATGATAAGGAATGAAGGTGAATGACAAGGAAACCTTCCAAGGTGACCACTTAGGAGAAAATCTAGAGATAGGGCATGCCTTAACCGTCTATGATCAAACTCCTATGAGGTTGGCTCTTCAGACAATAGAGAACACTTAAGATTTAGACACAAATTGAAGCCTAAGATCAGAGAAAGGCTTTTAACTTTCAATGCTTTGACATTCAACTTAAGGGATCTTAGAAAAGCTTAACTGTTGGGAAAAAGGACCCTAGTGAGACAGAATCAATTCTAAATATCCCAGTATCCCAATTCTTTCAGCTAAACCAGACAAGAACATCTAAGAACAGACTCTTAAATTCACACATTAGTAAGCAGTGATAACCAACTACTATACTGGTTAAATCATCTTGAACTAGTTCTCAGATTGCACAATTAGTAGAAAACATCAAAGATAAGAAGAGCAGAAAGCATTAGGGTACCATGAAAGGGTATATCCTAAGCCAGATTACTAATTTCTTATCGGAGAAATGAAATAAGATGAATTACAGAAGGGAAACAGAGACAAAGATAGAACACATCACCGCTACTTTAAATCAGGATCCAATGAAAATGCTTGTCATATTAAAGAGCAACACCAGTCATATACAACATTTTCCAACAGCTTGATATTCAGTCTGAATTCATCTCCTTAGCCTATTTTACAACTAATACATAGAACTCTATCTCAAAGGAACATCTTACAATCCACAGTTATCCGATCAACAAAATTTACAATGTATTTTTCTTGAGTTTTATAGCTGAAAAAGAGGCAGAAGAGGTAGATATAACTTTAAATGAAACATTAAAACAGAGGAAGAAGAGTGCTTGAGGCCCATTCTATCTTAATATCCCTTCATTGACTTTCAGTACTCTTTGGGTGAAAGAGTGGTCTTCAACAGGTTGATTATAACTTCAGAGCTATGTTCTTTGTTGTACTTTTTGGCTGTTTGTACTCTGTTAGTACCCCGGGACAAGTAAGTTAGATAATGACTTTCAGGTCTGCCATACTGCGTAAAAAATTCTCTGGTAGTCTTAGGACTACTGTCAGGGTGGTGATCTTCTCAGGAACGATGATGGAGAATAAAATATTATGAGAACTCGTCCTTTCTTGGGAAAGAACCTTCTACTGATGTGAAACACTGATAAGGTCTGTTTTTGTGCTTTAGGCCTCATTAGGCCTTCTATGTCATTCATAAGGTCTTCAATCTGTACATTCACCCTCTAACGTTGGATTAAAGCTTTAAATCTTCAATAATAGGCTTTAAATCACTTTAAACCTTCACTGATACTCTTTTTCACTTCTGTTGACTGTCTCTGTCTGTGGAAATGCAGTTTTAATGGCGCTGGAGGTTTGACAGAGTTAAACACTGGTCTTTTAATGAAATATTTCGTTCAAAAAACTTCCCAGGAATTTTCTTTGCAATCTCTGGCTGGGAATAAGCTTTCTCTACACTCTGTGATTTTCCTGTCTGTGATGGTGAGACAGGGAAAAATTTTAAACATCTGTGACCCTGCAAAACACAACGAACTTGTTAAGAAAAATCCATGGGAGCAGAGGTAGATGTTGTGGAGGCTTGTGGAAAATGGAGGCGCAGGAGTGGAAGCAGTGGCTGCAGTGGAGAAAATGGTGGAAATCATGAAAGAATGGCGAGAAAATGATATGATGGTGGCCTGGTGAAAAAATGGTTCTGGACCATTGGATTAGACTGGCAGATGATAATCGACGGTCGAGATTTGTCGGTAGGGTTGCTTTAGAAGGTTAGGTGGAGAAAATAACTTTTAATGTAAAACAAAAAAGTTTATATTGGGGCGAATTACATAGGAACAAAGGTTAAATCAAATGAAATCGAAGGCTATTTAGTGGTGTGACTGGGATGGCGGAAGGAAACTGAATGCGGACCATCGGATCTCTATAGGAATCAACGGCGGAGATCTCTGACAAAGTCTTTTGGGAGGTCCAATGAACATAATGTGAATGGGAGCATGATGGAATGTGGGCCGTGGAACTGGATCAGATCAACGGTCAAGACTGAATGGAGGATCATATAGGGGAGGGGCGGTTTTTAGGAGAAAACCACTGTTTTCGCGCTGCTTTGGAGTACTTTTGAAAATTTTCCCAAAAAATGTAATATTCTTTGCCGCCCGACACGTGTCCCTTTAAAACCGCTTACATCACGTAAATTTGAAGTGTTAACCTTCAGGCACAAAAATGCACGATATGCACTCGACCATCGGATGCAGGACTGGGAGATCTGGCAGTGCAGGATGGAGAGCGATATGGACAGATGCACGGTTGGTATGGTGGGGAAAAGTCAGCAGTGGTTTTAATGTGGGCCGTCAAATCTGATAATGGACGGCCAGGATCAAAAGGAGGAGCGCTAATGTTCCAAAGAGGAAAATATTACAATAGACGGGCGGAACAAATCCTGACCGTTGGATCCATGGGGATGGACGACGGAGATTTAAAGAGGAAGCGAAGGCAAAAGGGCCAGTGCATCAGCAGGGAGAAAGGGGAGCCATTGGATCAATCGGATTGAACGGCTGAGATCCAATCACGTCGGAAAAAGGCAGGGGCCGAGACTCCGAGGTTTGAACTTGCGATTACGCGTGGACCGTTGGATCGGCGGGAGATCAACGGTGTAGATTGTTCGGAGGGGGAAATGACTGGGGGAAAATGAGTGGAGCACGATTTGATCTGGGCCATTGGTTCTTGTGGATTCAACGGTCTAGATTAAAACCAGTGGGATGATGGCGGGCTCAGTGAACAAAGGCGCGGAAAATCCTGGCCATTGGTTCTTGTGGATTCAATGGCCAGGATCTAATCGGAGAGTCGGCCAATCAGGGAGAACAGAGGGTGGCACATTAGATTTTGTGATTAGCGATCATGCGATGGCCGTCGGATCGTGAAAGGGATCAACGGTCAACATTCAATCGAGGGTCGATGAAAGGTGTTGAGGGGCGCGATGAGACCTAAGCGTTGGCCATTATATCTATACAGATCAACGGTTGATATCACAGCGGAGGTCTACAGAACAAAAAACAATCGCATTGGAGAATTTTAATTAACAAAGGGAAAGTGCATCACAACAAACTTCCGATTGTGATTAGCACCTGAGGGTTTAGCGCGTAGTCCTAGCGCTAGGTTACATGCAAAATGGGTCTAAGGGCTAGGCCGAAAAGGGGATTAAGCTTGTTATGGAAAAAAGGGGGTTTTTAAGCAAAAATCAGTGTTTTCCAATGTTTTTCTTGGCTTCCGATAAAAGGGAAAAGGGTGATTTAAGCCTGTAAAAGGATTTTTAAGTGGCTTAAAAGGATTTTGGAGGTTTTTTAGAGGGATATGGAGGTTCTAAAGGGGACAGGAGGCTTAATGAAAATGAAGGGAAATGAGTGAAAATGGGGATTACGTAGGCCTTTTGAACCATTCTTTTATCACAAAACAGTGAGGCTTTCTTGATGGAAACAACAATGAAGATCTTTTCAAAGGCAAAAGACACATAGAGGCTTCAAGAATGAGATATTTTCAGAGGAAATGTATCTCTTGAAGGCTCACAAATAAATTTAGCCACCTATTTGCTTGAAAAAAATTTATAGGTGGCTAACAGTACCTTGGTAAAAAAATCATTGTTGTGGGAAAAATGGATTATAATATGATATGTGGATGGGAAAAAGATATAAAAAATGTGGTGAATGGTTTTCAAAGGGATGCCAATTTTGGTGCCCATGGAAAATGTTGATCACAAAAAAATAAGTTCCAAAATTCCACCTCCAGGATATGCTTTTGGTACTACCTAGGCCACCTTTATGTGACTTCAAGTGAGCATGTGAAGCTAATTTTGGAGGAATACTATAGTCAATTTGTAGGGAAATTTTGTCTAGAGAATATAGTAGTAGTATTTTTAGAAGTATTTCTACTACCTAAACCTTCCATAAGACATCAAATGATATATCATATTATGCAATGTTTGTGTCATTGCTAAAGAAACCATCAAGAAGCAAAGGTTTTACACTCCATTACCTATCCCATACAAGCCCTGAGAGTTTGTCTCCATGGATTACATGTCAATTTTCCCTCCTCCAAGCATAATATCAATTTTTTTTTTGTGGTTGTCAATTGGTTCTCTAAGATGGCCATTTTGGCACCATGCAAGAAGAGTATCATTGCCAAAGGAACTACTTAACTCTTATTTAAGTGTTTTTGGGTTCATTTTGGGATACCTACTACCATTATTTTAGATAGGGATAAAAAATTCCTCAATACATTTTGGTCTATCCTATGGTCTCTAATGTATACCAAGTTGACCATATCAACTACATTTCACCCCCAAATACAATGAAAAAAAAAGTGGTCAATGGGATGATTGTCCATATCTTGCATATGTACAACTCCAAGCATCAATGTATATGGGATGAAAATCCTTCCATATATTTAGGATATATATAATAGATCTATCCACAACTCTATTATTCATAATTCTTTCAAGGAGTGTTTGGGGTTCCATCCATTGCTCACCATTAATGTAGCTCTTTCGATTGTATTTTAACCCATAGATTCCTCCCACACTCGAGCTAAGGTATCTAGAGTAACCAAATTTGTTGAATGGATCTAATATTTCAAAAAATAGGTTGATGATATCATGTAGAAATACAGTTCCAATTACAGGTAGCAACATGACCATCATCAAGTTATACACACGTTTCAAGTTGGTGATAAGATGTGCTTGCATTTACAGGGAAAACACCAAATAGGCCCTGACATGAAGGTTAGAACACTCTAATATGAACCTTAAATAATTACTAAGGTTATGGGTGCAGATTATTTTTAATTTGGTGTTCCCCCTTTCCTTGGCTTGCACCCAATATTTAATGTGGAGCCACTTCAACCATATTTTTCACCTCTATTGGACATCTCAGAGATGGTTGAGTAGTTTGTCCCCACAAAACTTAATCCTTCCTACTTTGAGAAAGCTATTATAGATTGGATCATGGGAAAAAATATTAAGTAAATCTGCCAAATTTCCAATGTAGGCAAGCTTCCTCACCAAGGCAAGTGGCTCATGAGGAGAAAAATTCAAGGGATGCTTCCCTATTTGATGAAAAAAATTGTTGCAATGGATACCATTTCTTCCTACGACGGAAGTAATGATCTAGGTGGATATTAGTGTCCATCCACATTTTCCATTGACTCTATAATTATCTATCTTTATGATATATTTTTTATGTTTTTTCAAGTCGCAAACTTCTAGGGTTGTTTTGAGGCCCTAAATGATTCTTTTTTTCCATTCAAGGGTTGAATATTGCATTATAATTCCATGTCTCAACCAAAAGTTTCACTCCTTGGATTGTTATTTCAAGTGAGCTACTATGCACCCCAAATGGAGATTGTATGCAAAATTTTCAGCTCAGGGAAGTTGATGTACTAACCACCTCATGGCCCATAAACCTTTTGGAACTTCATATTCTAGGGTTAGGTTTTGGACCTGTTGTCATTGCTACAAAACCCTTCAAAATTTTAGCCTGCACTTAATTTTTTATCCTTATGTGGTCTTTCACATTGTCATCGCAAATTTTGGAAATCATTTCATGTGTTTTCTTGAAGTGTTTAGTCCCTTTTGCAAGTTAGGAAAAATGTCGTCTTTTTGCATGTTACAGTGAATCATCATGTATATAAGCATGTTTTGGTGGTTTCAAGAGGTCATATTTGTGTAAATGAGTTTTTCTAACCATTTAAGCATCCATCACACTTATTTCCAAAGTTTTAATCATTATCGCACAAGTTTTGTCACGGTCGCCGCAAAGTGTATCTTAAGTGTCTCACTCGTCGTAAGTTGTTGTAAAGTTGTCACACGAAGGTAAACACATTGTTCATGTGTCACAAATGATATATTTTTTTGTCTTGTTGATTATTATAAGTGTATGATCACAATGTAATTCTCATCATTGTTCACATCAGTCTCACCGATCCCACACTTAGCCATTTCTAGAAAAGCGTCCCTACCAAGCAACCTAGATTTACATGACCTCCCTAAATTGCGCATTGTGCAGTATTATTCCTCTATTTGTTACCTTTCCTCTTGAAAATGCACAATGTAGAGTTCCCACCTCTCAGGATTGTTGTACTGCCCAATTTCAGTGCTCAAGCCCCGACCTTAGCTCCAGAATTCTGCAATTCCTTTTCCTAGCCTAGCGTTAACTGTGCATTGTGCAGTCTCTAGCATCAAGCTCATCCCTTGAGCTCCTAAGCTTTATAATTTTTCAATGGACCAACCTCCCTTGTCTCTCAAAACTATTAAATGTGTTCATCTAGTTACCATCCCCTCGGCCTGTCTCATTGACCTCCAGAACTACACAATATTCTCCCTCGGCCCAGCATAAACTATGCATTGCATAGTCTCAAGGATCATGGCTGCCCCTTGGCTACTTGAACTATGCAACTGTGAATTCACTGAGCCCCTTTCCCAACCTTCCATCTAGTTTTGTCTCAGTCAATGGATCAATATGCACAATCTTAGACCAGGGGGTTTTCAGACTGATGTTGTCTCATCATGAGTGAATTGTAGAAACATGTACCCTGTCATGCCATGGAAAGATGATGAATAAAGAGGTGAAGGAGATAAAAATTTTGAAAGATATTATTGTAGCTGAGCATACAAGTTGATCAATCAAGAGAAAGAAAATGGAGACCAAATTAAGACCAATATTCAAAATTTGAGATCATTGAAGATTCCTTATCACCAACCCATGTGAAGGTGAAAACAAAACATTTCACAAGTCACTTTGCACACAGTACCGGGATTTTCTTGAAATTTCCACATCATCAAGAATCCTATGTCACCAATGTCATGTCATGTCATGTCATGAATTTTCCCATGCCGCACCATCATGTTGAATTATGTAATTCATGTTTCAAAAATTTATTGTAAAGTGAAAGTCCAAAGGACATGTGTGGAATATGAACATTCATGTAAAGTTGAAAATTCATAGGAAGTCAAACAATCATGAGGGTAGATGAAGAGTCACAAAGAAGGTGAAAAATCACCTCCTCACTGTTATAGTGACCCCCTCATTATAAGAGAAAAGGAATTTTTCACCTTGGCTCCTCCCACAAAAAATTAGAGAGATAAAATAGTTCTTTTGGGGAGCAACGAGTCGTTCCAATTCTCCACTATTGGAGCTAGTGATGTTCTTTGTATACATGTGTCTTGGAAATTTTACTTAATATATAAGCCTTCAAGTCCAACACATTCTTCATGCATGTATTATCAATGTTTGTAAGACTATTCTGCGGATGTTTGTATTTCACGTTTGCTTTCAAATGTGATAAAGTAGTTGAAATATTTCGGTTATTTTAGTACTTATCTTGTTAAGAATGTGTTGTAATGGTTGTTATTGTTGTCCCATCCTTGTGGACTATTCTGTGGGATACTAGACAAATTTTTCTTATTCATTTTTTGTAATTACTTTCGCATCTCTTGTGGACTATTTCGTTGGATGTTAGACTGATCCTTCTTGTTCGTGTGTGTCTCTTCTTGCTTGGTACTATTACCAATCTATTAGAGGATCACTTTCCTCACTCCATATATAGTAGAATAGCTTTGAAACATCTATAATTGAACACTCACTAGGCACACATTCTTGCTTTTTGAAGGCACCATTGCATCGCTCTCTCTTGCTAATAGTTAGTGCCAAGGAAAATATTTAATTATTTAGAAACCTGGCCATACTCTGGAATGGAATCCTAAACCAAATAGTGTGAGGTCTAATTGGGACTTTATATCGGGTAGATCCCCTAAATGTAAGCGGTTCCAACACCATCAAAATTTCTGGTGCCAGAAGGAGGGAAACCAATGTTTTATGGCTTATAACCTCACCAACCCCAATATTACATATTTTTTTCAAGGTAGCAACATTCACAAAACTTCCCCTACTTATATTCCTAAAGTTGGTGACTCTTCTTAGCCCGAGCTTGTACAAACTTATGAAATATCTTACAAGCAGATTCAGGCCATCCATCTTATAAACCGTCAGTTTGAAAAAGCTATTGGATTGATTCCGGGAGTACATAACCTTTCATATTATCCGAAAAAGAAACAAACCACCCTGACCAGGATAGTGGTTTCTACTATTGAAGATTTGGTTTTCGCCACCCTTGAGGAACTAGAAGATTCTGTGAAGATTGATGAAAACTCAAAACAACCTCCACTATACAACAGTGGTGGCAGAGATAACGTTGTACTCTCAGACGATATTTTTCGTGGGTTAGGTGGTGAAGAGGAAGAGGAAGAGGAAGAGGAGCCATCAAATTTTGATAAAGAGGAGGAGGAAAAAGACAAATAAATGGCAGACCAAGATCTGGATTGGATGTCTCAAGGCCTACTTGCACTCTTGGGTGTTCTAAACAAGATTCCAAGGCATCCAGAAAAGCTCCTAATGAAGTACGACCCTGACAAAGCAATAAAGGCGAAGGACCCTTCAGACAACTTCTACCTACATCTGCAAACATTAGAGGTACACTATGATGATGTTGCATGTATACTTTTTATGTTCACCTTAGATGGTAGAGCATATGTATGGTATTATAGTCTTCTCTGAATTCCATTCAGAATTGGAGGGGTTTTAAGAAAAAATTTATCGAAAAATTCATTGATGAGAAAAACCCCGACATGTTATTAAAGAGCTAGGAAACATCAGGATGGAGAAAAAATAAAAATTGAAATATTTCAATCAGAGGTTTAACCACATTTTGAATAAATATCTGGTAAACACAAAACCTCATGACTCCATCACCATTGATTATTACACTTTTGCCTTACCAATAAGCATTGTGTAGTTATTAAAGAGAACTACGAAACAAACACTTATAGAATTACGAAGAGGAAATCACAGTTGAAAAGGAATTGTGTGCGATTGGGGTCATTTTATATGATGAAAAAATAAAATACTCCAAAGACACTGGAAAAAGGTCTCAGTCCTACGTAAGCGATGCCAAAGAGAAAGAAACTCTCAATATGGAAATCTTGACCCGCACCATCAAGACTCTGTCAAACGGGTTGGTAGAGTTGAAACAAAGGTCAAGTGAGACCATCGTGAGAAGAAAGCCTCCCAATTTCAACCTTCTGAGAAGGATTGTTAATTCCGGCGGCAACAATAACCAATTTTCCAAGTCTGCACAAAGCTCAAAAGTTGTGTTGATTATTGAGAGTATGGGTATGGATGAGTATTGTTCATTTCATCAAGACTATCATTAAAATAAAACATGATTGCAATGCAACCACATCATGAACGCTCTTTCTACATACTTCATTCATACATGATTTTCTGACGATCACAATGAGACTATGGAAGAAAAGGAAGAAATTTTTGCTACCGAGGAAACTCCAACCATGGGACATGCAATGAACACATTCAGTTGCATACTTGTAGTTTAAAAGTGTGTTTCTAAGAAACAACCTCCGAGCGATGGCTCGGTCTAGAAGCAGAATAATCGGTATAGTTTGAGGAAACAAAGGGCTAACCACTGAACAAGAGTTGATGAATTACAAATTCAAAGAACACTTGTTATGAAAGATGAGTTTTCCCGAGCAATGGCCCGGTCTAGAAGCAGAATAATCGGTATAGTTTGAGAAAAAAAGGGCTAACCACTGAACAAGAGTTGATGAATCAAAAATTAAAAGAACACTTGTTATGAAAGATGATTTTGCCAGTAATCTTGGCATAGAATGCTCAGAGTAAGTATGGGAATGTAGTTGCAACAATAAGTACTTCTGCAAACATTAAAAGTAAGACCATCACCCCGAAAGTCGCAAACAAAGTTGCGCCTCCAGATACTTCGGCGATTTCTCTTGCTTTGGATTACAACATAGTTGAAGAGATGAATAAATCTCGTGAAAACATCTCAATTTTAAAACTAATGAAGATCCCAAGCTATTGAGACATGCTTTTACGCACACTTGGAAAATCCACCTCAGGTAACGATGATTATTCACATAAGGGATCTGGTTCCTCAAATTTGTACTTAATGCTTTAACGATACATGAAAATACACTTCACACTCCATTTTTTTAACTTTCAAAAATTTCAATTATCATATACAAAATTGCTTAGTTGATTCTATTGTATTGGTGAACATAATTCCATTATTTGTCACAAACATAATCAACACAAAATGGGATAAAAAAGATGCACAAACTATTCAGTTTGACAAGACTCTTGTCCATGCAATTGGTGAACCCAGAATGTGCTCATCCGTTTATCATCCAATGAATGAGTTCACTAATGTATATATTAATTGTGGACATTCTAGAAGCATATGGGGTATTATTAAGCAGAAATTGGTCTAATAAGCTACAAGGGTATTTTTCTATGGACTTGTCACATTTATGGCTTCTGCACAAGGGTAGAAACAATCATATCTGAGTGAACTCAGAACCATACATGAAACATATTGTTACTCCCTTGGATGGAAAGAACGATCCAATGGATTTCATAGATCTTATATTTGGCAGTTTATTTTTGGAAACTGAAATGGGGTGTTATCTTGCTCAGCCATCCCCAATCCCACTAGATACAAAACTAGAGCTCCTTCCTAGTCCAACTGGTGAAAAGGAAATTTGTACAGTTAGTAGTAATAATAATAATAATAATAATAATAGTACTAGTGTAGCACATAGTCCTTGTACATATGATATGTGGACATTATACTTTGATGGTTCCATAAAAAAGGAGGGCTCTAGAGTTGGTTGTGTTTTAATAGAACCATGATAGAGAAAAGATATGATCTCTAGCCACTTGGCATTTGAGTGCACAAACAACACTCCAAAATATGAAGCACTCATCTTGGGTTTGAAAAGATCCATCAACCTCAACTTTGTCATTCTCAAAGCAATAGGTGACTTATAAATTGTTGTATGACATGTATGTAATACCATACACTATGTATCACCTCATCTCAAAATTTACAACAAGAGGTATGGCGTTTTATTTCACATTTTCATTATTTTAAAATTATTTATGTTCTTAGAATACACGACGTAGTTGTGGATGCATTGGAAAATGTTGCTGCTAGGTTTTCACCGCTTAGGGATGGTTTTTCTGTAGAAATTATTTATAATCCATACACCCCTGACTCAGTTTCCTTCCTGAAACATGGTCAAGCACCTAAATATTTAATGTTATAAAGAAAGTGTCATGGACACAAGAATATTACTAATTTACGTGTTTTCAATGATGACTAGTTGATATTGCACTTTATGGTGAACGCTGATGCATTCAAGGATGACACTATTGACAAAGAAGAGCACGTGAAAGCATTACAGGATGCATCTAGAAAAAGCAAAGAAAACCCCATGCAGAAATGTGTGGTACCATTAGAAAATTTATATGACTTGCAGAATCATTTCCGAGGACTAGTCAATGCAAATACCCATACCTCAACGTTGTTGCACGAGAAAATGAATTTGGGAAAATAAATAGATCCAAAATTTGTTAATCTTGGTACTTGTTGCACACCATAGGAGCGATAATATTTTATTCGATTATTCAAGTAGTACCGAGATGTATTCGCGTGGATGTATGACGAGCTCAGAACTTATGACATGTGAAATATCCAACATGTGATCCCAATCAAAGAAGGGGCCAAGTTGTTCCAACAAAAGTTGTGGAAAGTACATCCGATGCATGATTCTTTCATTCAAATAGAGCTAAGGTATTTATTTGATGACCAGATCATATATAAATTGCGACATTCTACCTAGGTATCGAACTTGGTCCCAGTTATAAATAATTCTAGGGAAATCTGCTCATATGTTGATTTCCGCAACTTGAATTGCACCTCGAACAAAGACAAATACCTTGTGTCGTTGTTGGTGTTCAGGTAGGGATGATTTATCCACCCTAATCCGACATTAATCTTATCAATCCGGGGCGTATCCTTTCAAGGCAACGCTCAAGGTATATGCAGGAAAAAACACGCAATCCATTCAACCAAGGGTTTACAGTTAAAACTCAAAACATTGCCGTGAAGTAAGTTAATACAGAACATTCAACAATCTTAATCAGCAATAAATAAAAATAACTACCATAGCACAACAGGAATTAATCCACACATATACACAAACGCAGCACCTGATCAGAAGAGCAGGCCTAGCTCTCTGATCAAGGCTACATTGATTAAGAAAAGATTTTGAACAGAAAAACCAGATGTATTTTATTGATATACAAAATGTGATTACATTATTCTCTTTGGAACCCTGAATTACAGGAAAAATGTCCATTTTATACACAATACCAGGGAATAACATATTTCCCTGAAACATGATACCCGTGTGTTCAGAAATGGACTCTGGTTGAAACGACACGAACAACAGATATTTTGGACGGAGCGAAGGCCGAGAATAGGCCCAAGGAGTCGTGGTCCAGATGCGCGCTCTCCCTTTGGCTAGCCATTACCGATTCTTGTTGCGATCTGCTGGAGCGAGGGTTCCTATCTTTCGATCTACAACCAAACACAAACCCTAGTGCCGCAATTAGGTAAAACCCCGCGATTTTACTTCATTAATCAAAATATCCCAATTGGATAGGTCAGGGTATTTACCTCAAGAGTTTATCATGGAAAATATGGGTAAATTAAGCAAAAAGGGTCAAAAAGGGTCACAAAAGTGGGTAAAGAAATAGTTGAATTCGGTGCCCAACATCTCCCCCCAACTAGCCTTTTGCATGCCCTCATGCATTTTTTTGCCCCCGCAGATCTGGGTTCTGCAACTTGTGAGCTTCATGAAGCTCGGCAAGATCATACTCTAGAGCCATCTCTGTCCTTGGAACTTTAAACCCATCTGAAAGGAGGACCTCTTTCCACCGGTCTGCCAAAACATTATATGCAGGAGTATAGACTTTTGCATGCAGCCAAAGAACAGGATATTGAAATCAAAGCCCCATCCACCGGATTCCACACGTTTGGATACATGCCACATATCTCGGTACTCAAGTGAGTACTCGTGCAAAATTAGGTGCCCCAAAAGGCTCCCTGCTTCTGACAGCTGTTGGTGACATCATCCATCTTCTCTGACAAGCATCCAGAGCTTCCTTCTGGAAAATAGTTACTTGGTTGATACAAAGGTCAAGACACCACCTTTGTGTCCTCAGCATTATCGCTTTGTTTTCCTCCACTTCAGAAAGGCATGGTGTTTATTAAACACAGTGTCTGACCTTTCATGCTCTGCCCTTATTATAAATGGCTTAGTGACTTGGTTAGACTCAAAAGTGTCACAAGCCTTCCGCCAATGAATTTGATTGAGAGTAAAAGATGTGAGGGCCCTCAACTGAATGTCCCCCACATATGGGACCGGGTTAAATTCTCTATCCAACTGTAACAAATATCCATGCAAATAAAACTCACACATTAGATGTTGAGTGGGCACATCATGATTCCTCGTGATCTGGAGGAATTTTACACCGTCCTCAATCTCATAACTGATCTCATCTCTGATACTCTTCATCCAAAATAAAAGGAAACATTCATGTAAAAATAAAGAATAGCAAGAAGCAGGGGGGCGACATGCCATCACCTCTTGCACCAAGTTGAACATTTGTTCTTTATCCTTCTTCAGCTCGACTGCTTACTTCTCTAGCTGCTCCATCTTGAGCTGCTGCTTTGCATGCCTCAACCTCATAATATCCATGCACTCCACATACCCAAAAATAGTTGTGGAGGCTTTTTCTTCCATTCTTTTGATCTCTTTCTGGTATCGAGCCGCAATATCCTTCCATGTTTGTAGCTTGGCCGTTAGGGCATATTCTCTGGCCTCAAACAAATGCTCAATTGGTTCTGTCTCGGTTTCTGCTTCGAACCTATCAACCCTAGGTCTCTTGGCTCACCGTTTATACTTACTTATCTGCTTATGCATCTGATACACTTTTCTCCTCAAACTCCTCACTTCCATTTTTAACCGCATGGTTTCTCTGAACTGATGTTGATATATTTGCTTGATAGGGGGTCTTCGCAGCCCGCCCAATTCTACTTCCTCTTGCTTAACCTGTATCCTCTCAGCTTCGGCAGCTGGAGGTGGATCCCTCGGCACTGTCTCTGTCGGGTCGACAGTTGGTCCAATCTTTGCTACCTGTCCTTCTTCCATTCTTTCCCGTTTCACTCTTTTTATGCCTTCATGCGCCATTGATGTATTCATCGGGACTGCTCCGCTTGGTCCCTTCTCTCCACCAATGGTTGGTCTCTCATCGGGGATGTTCTCTTTAGACAATGGTGTCCCAATAAGATGCCCTTCCACCATGTATCTGCTGGGGTTTCTTCTGGCTGTAGTCTTCGTTTTAATTTTGGAGCCATAGGAATGGCAGCACCTTCTTCTTCTCTTTTCTGCAGGGAACGATTTACCTGCACTCCCTTAGGAAAAAATACAGGAAACTGAAATAGATTCTCTTCATTTGGTTCTGAGGTCGACGCTGGTTCTTGTGGAGCAGCATCGGCCTTACGCCTTAGCTCTTTCGCCATTTCCCTTGTAGTCTTTCTAGTCGGAGTGGTCATAACTGGTTCCTCCACAGGTTCTATATTAATGGGGGATCCTTGTCCATGGCACTATCTGTCTGCATGACTGGCTCCGTGGGGCTGGGCTGGTTCCTGTGGAGCAGCCTCAGCCAAAGTACCAGTAGGAATTTCTACGGCCTCCATCGATTCAACTTGTGTTTGGAGGACCGACTCTTCCTCGCACTCCTCAGTCTCCATCTCCATTTCCTCAAGCTCCTCCTGATCAACATAATCATCCTCTTCATTTCCCTGCACAGTTTCGCCTTCTTCTTTGTTCTCTTCTTCATCCTCTTCCATAGCCTCCGATTCCTCTGCCCTAGTGGCCATGGTAGCTTCTATTTCTTCCTCTGTAGAATTTTGCAAAAATTCCCATGGAATCATAATTTTATCAATAGCATTCAATACTAACAGCCGCACCAGCCCATGGTGGGAAAGGACTGCCAATAGCTGCCACGCTCCCTGAGCCGAGTTCACCATCAAATGCAAGCTTCTCAGAAGAAAATAAGGCACGTTCATTGAGAAGGCTTCCGCTTGAGGAAACCGCAAATGCGCGAATATGTGCAGATGGTACTTGAAAACAGTGGAGTACCTTCCCTCACATGTTATATATTTAATTATAGCTTCTGCAACTTTTCCCCATGGCGGCAATGAAGCTCTATCGTATCCTTGGCCCTTCTGTGCGATGTTTTCTTCGGCTTGAAGGAAAGCTTCAGGGAATTCCTAAAGAGGAGTCCTTCTAGAAAACCAGCATTCTCCACCCTGTGGCAATCCACTGACCTCTGTAATAACTTTCTCTGTGACTGGAATTTCTAGCCCGCGAACCCGAGAAATTCCTTCCTCCATATTCAATGCAAATTCCATTGTAATTTCTTCATCCCAACCACTCAACCTGTCAATATAAGTGTCCCTTCCTGCGTTCTCAAATATCCGCCATACTTCCCAATTGCTTCGAATTCCTGTTGAATCATCGGGCGCATGGCGCACAGATCGGCCACCCATTGCTATTGAGGTGGAAGCGGCACGATGACTACAGTCAGCTGACAGGGGAGAGTGATAGGGCTACGAACTATTGGTAACTATAATAACGTCATGGCCACCTTTGAATATGATATGTAAAAGGTACTCGTACATTTTAAAATTAATTGACAAATTGCAGTGGTATTGTTAGATATTCTTGGTTTTAATGCGGAATGTTTACGAGGTGATTGATATGACTCTTATGTGTACAAGTACGCATCCCAACTCAACAATATAATTACAAGGTACTTAAGGTCATTAAATTCGATTTAGTAATGGTCATGTGTCATAAGTACCTCCATTAAGTACATCGTCAGTAATTATGATGGTACCCTCCCCCCAACTTAAAGTGACGGCCGTCCTCGGCACGCTTTGACTGTCCTTTTGGAATATTTAATTAAATTCGTAAAAATTAGCGAAGACGTACTTGCGAACTTACCTTAAGGTGGAGTAATGGCAAAAATGTCTGTCGTGAATAGTGAGTAACAGCAGTGGCGAAGTAATAGCAGCTACGGAGTAACGGCAGCTATGGAGTAACAGCAGTTGCGGAGTAACGGAAGTTACGGAGTAACAGCAACTGCGAAGTAACGGTAGCAACGGTGTAGCAGCACTTCGGAGTAAAATCAGCAGTGTAGCAGCAACTTCGGAGTAACAACATCAACGGTGTAGCAGCACTTCAGAGTAACAGCATCAGCAGTGTAGCAGCAACTTCGGAGTAACAACATCAACAGTGTAGCAACACTTCGGAGTAACAGCATCAGCAAAGTGACACGAGATGTCACTTTTCTCCTTGTCATAAATCTTTTAACACAAGTAAGTAATAACCACATTTTTTTTTTTTCTAATGGAGAGTGAGAGTGTCTACTATTGCAATAATCATTAAGTCAGTTGAATGTGAAAGGGTTTTAACAAAGGCATCTTTGGAGGCTGGACGATGATATAGTTTTAGACGGTGTCCATTTACTACAAATGTAGTCTGATTCTCATCAATTGTAATTAATCTAACTGTTCCATTATCGAACACCGCATCCACTTGATATGGTCCCATCCAGCGAGTATGAAGTTTACCTTTGAAATCCTTAAATCTGGAGTCATATAGTAACGCCCAATCCCCTTCATGAAACACCTTAGTTTTAATAAATTTGTCATGCCATTTCATCCTCTGTTGTTGGACAACAGTAGTTCTTTGGACAGCTACTGATCGGATCTCATCTAACTCATTCAGCTATTCTAGCCGGTGCTTATGTGCTTCTGATAAATCCAAGCCTACTTCTAGAGCTGTTCTGAGTGTGCTAATTTCAAATTCCACTGGAAACAGGGGAGATTTCCCATAGACCAGTTCAAATGGGGAAAATCCTGTTTTATTCTTCCATGTTGTCCTATAGGCCCATAAAGCTTCTGGAAGTTTATGTGCCCAATCCTGACGATGACTTGCTACTGACTTTGTCAAGATATTTTCCAATACCTTGTTTCGCCTATGGATGATAGGGGGTTGTTATTCTGTGTTTGACCCCATATTTCTGCATCAATTTCTCTATCATATGAGATGTAAACTATGATCCTCCATCTGATACAATTTATCTTGGAGTTCCATACCTAGCAAAGATCTCTTCAAAAACGAAGTCTGACACTATTTTCTCTGTTGCCCTCGTGACTACTCTAGATTCCACCCATTTGGTTACATAATCAGTACAAACTAGGATGTAAGCTTTTTGATGAGAAGGTGGGTTAAAGGGGCCAAAAAAATCAATGGCCCATCTCTCAAACGGTTCAAGGAGTATCTGGGGTTGAAGAGGCATTTCATCTGCTTTCCCAGGTTGTCCCATCCTTTGACAACTATCACACCTTCGAATATAATCTCGAGCATCACGAAAAATGGAGGGCCAGTAGTATCCCATCTGCAGCACCTTATGACTTGTTCGTTTGTCTGCAAAATGTCCTCCACAGGGTCCATCATGTGCAGCCTTTAGGATTTCATAGATATCATCTCTTGCCACACAACGCCGAATCTGCTGATCAATCCCTGTATGAAAAAGATATCCTGCCATCCATGAATAGCAGGCACTCTTATGAATGATCTTCCTCTGCTCCTTATAGGATAGGTGACGGGGCACTTCACCTATAGCAAGATAGTTAGCAATATCTGCATACCATGGAGTATTAGTAGATACTGCAAAAAGATGCTCATCTGGGAAATTATCATCAACTGGTGTATTCTTACCATCATGTTCTAACCTAGATAAGAAATCTGCAACCACATTGTCCTTCCCTGGTTTATCTACTATAGTAATATCAAATTTCTGTAGTAGCAACAGCCATCGTGTAACACGACTAGGGGTAACAGGTTTGTTCATTAAATACCTGATGGTAGCATGACCAGTGTGCACAAAGGTAGAATACCTGGTAATATAATGCTGGAACTTATTGATGGCGTAAACAACAACAAGGAACTCTTTCTCAGTCTCTGTGTAGTTTAATTCAGCCGGAGCCAGATTTTTACTAACATAGTAGACTGCATAAGGGATTTTATCTTCTTGTTGTCCTAGTACTGCACCAATTTCTATTTGAGAAGAATCTGCATGATATGAAAAGGTAATGCCCAGTCTGTTCCTCTAAGAACCGGAGCACTACAGACTAATTCTTTAATCTTTGCGAAGGCTACCTCACAATCGTCTGTCCACACAAATTATGAATCTTTTGTCAGTAATTGAAATAATGGGTGGGTTACTTTTGCAAAATTTTCCATAAAGCGCCTATAATAACTAGCATACCCAATAAAACTACATACCTGTGTGGCCGTTTTAGGTGTTGGAAAATGCAGAATTACCCTTGCCTTTGCTGGGTCCATCTTGATTCCTTCAGCTGAAAGCAAATGTCCCAGAACAATTCCTTGTTCCATCATCATGTGACACTTTACTATACTCAGGGAAACACGCGCTTGTATGCACCTTTCAAGAACTTTTTCTAAATTCTTCAGCCCCTCCGAGAATGAATCCCCATATGGAGTGAATTCGTCCATATAAATTTCAACACCATCATCTATTAAATCAGAGAAGATTCCCAATATTTCCCTCTGAAATGTTACAGGGGCATTACATAGGCCAAAAGGAAGGACCCAGTATGCAAATGTTCCCCAGGGACATGTGAAAGTGGTCTTATCCTAATCTTCAGGAGCAATTTGGATTTGGTTGTATCCACTAAACCCATTCAGAAATGAGAAAAATTTCTTACCATCCAATGTGTCTAACACTTGATCGATAAATGGCAGAGGGAAATGATCCCTCTGCGTTGCCTTATTTAATTCTCGGTAGTCCACGTAGATTCACCACTTACCGTTTTTCTTAGGAACCATTACCAGTGGTGAAAACCATTGGCTGTCTGAGATAGGGTAGATAAACCCTGCATCCAGTAGTTTATGAAGCTCTTCTTTCACAATGTTTTTTAATGCTGAATTCATCATTCTCTAAGGTTGTCTTATAGGACGACAATCCTCTTTGATGTATATATGATGGGTGCAAAAATTATCAGGGATCCCCTTCATGTCTGAGTAGTCCCAGGCAAAAGCTTCCTTATACTTCTGAAGAACATCTATCAGCTTCTTCCTCTAGGACTCTGATAGACCTGGATTGATATTCAGGGTTTTCCCTGGTTCTATCTCCACTTCGACACTTTCATGAGGTGCATCAACATCTTCTTGTAATTCTTCTGCTGTCTCAATATCTTCCTGAGTCTCACAACTTAAAATAGATTCTAAGACTTGCTGATTCGATTTTGAAACGGAACAAGGATCATTCATAAAGGAAGTGATCACATCATCCTCTGATTCCATCTTCAGCTGAAGGGCCTGCCCGACAGTAAGGACCGGTCTCACCTCTTCCTCTTCTTCTTTGATCTCCACCATAGATACAGCCTTCTTGTTGGCTACTGACTTCTTGGATGCATCCGGTTCTGCCGGTGGGTATAGCACCAAATTCTTGGTGTTATGACCATATTTCCTTATCGGCATCCAATATAAGCATCTGCAGTAGCCAGCCATGGCCTCCCAAAAATCAAAGGGTGGCCTCCCACTGAAGACTGTGTATGCAGTACCAGGAAATCGACAGGGTAATGCCATGCATCTACTGAAATTGTCACATCCTCCAATTTCCCCACGGGCTTGATTATGGACCTATCCGCCAATTCCAACATTGTAGGTGTATGCTTTAAATTCTAAAGGCCTAATGTATGCATGGTTTCAGTAGTGATGACATTAATGGCAGCGCCCAGATCTACCAGTACGTTTGGAATCTCCACTCCATTAATCTGTACTATCAGGACTGGGTTCCCTGGGTCTCCATATTTCACTAGTGTTGACTTCCCCATGATGAAGTCTGATAGTTTTCCCATAACATGTATGGTGAGGGGGTCCTTAGTTTTCTTTGCAGGTTTCTTCAAAAAATACTCCCTAAGAGTCTTTGCATAAATTGGCACATCTTTCATGGCTTGCAACAAGGGAATTATAACAAATAAATTCTGCAATTCTCCTAATAAGTCAAATTCAACTTGTGGGCTTGGTTTACTTACAATCAGTCTCTCTAGGTAGGGTGGTTCAGATTGAGGTTAATTTACAGGAGGCGCCTTAACAGTTTGTTTTGGTTCCCTATTGGTTGGTTGTGCCTCTCTGTATTCATTATCTAGATGTTCAATGATGACCGGAGGGGGTTGGACATTAACAATTTAGCCAGATCGCAAATTCATCTCAAACAGATCTGCCGTAGCAATGCTATATGAAGCAGGTTAAGTACATCATCTTGGTGAGCTCTTTTATTATTAGGGTTAGGATTAGGTTACATTGGAAGCTAAGGATGGACAGGCTGGTTACCAGGGGGCACAGTGGAGGGTAATTGGATTTTTTGTGGTATCTGTTGTTGTGGCATCTGCTGAGGAAACTGCCCTATAGAGGGTCCTCGCCAAGTTGGAGCCCATGATGAGCTCATATTAGCTTGAGGGTTCCATTGCTGCCATAGTGGGTGCTGGTATTGTGGCCACATAGGGGGGCAAGGTATGGGTTGGGGATTCATATTATAATTATTAAAATACTGAGATGGATCCAGATACATACCTTGGTTTCCCATTGGTGGTTGAAATTGCCACGGCTTTCTGGTGCCCATAAGATATAGTTGCTCTGTGTCCTCCCCTGCTCCTTGAAACACTTCTTTGAGGCCCAGCAAGGAAGGGCATGAGTTGGTAACATGATTTAGCTCACAGATGTCACATTTCTCTATATATTTTAGTGGGCATTCTCTTTCTAAATGTTTCTTCTTGCATTTTGGGCAGAAGATCGCCATAGCCCTTTCCTACTCCAACTGCTTCTGCTTCACTTGCAAAGTATACATATATCTTGACAGGGTACTAAGAATATATGTCTTCAGGTTGTCTAACAGGTTCCCAATTTATGCTTTCGTAATACCCCCGCTAGATCCTTTTACTGAACAAACCCCTGATCTGTTTCTTGCAAGCCCTCTTGAGCACTAGATGCACAAATCACAAATATTTTCAAAAGTTTCCTTGGAGATGTCTCCTTTCCCCACAATATTCAACATTTCCATTGAATCCTCTCGAAAATATCAAAGGAGGATAACCTTCAAAATTTCTTTATCCAAGTCAGAATGTCTTGACCTCTGTAAGAGGTACTTAAACCTCTCCACCCAGTCTTCTAGACTTTCATCTTCTTTCTGTGTAAACTTGAAAAACTCCTTGATATTATGGGATTTACAATAGTCCTGATATTTCTCCAAGAAAGCTGTTCGCATGCCTTCCCATGTGGTAATGGATTTCCCTCCAAGGCCCATAAACCATCGCAGTGTCGTCCCCTTGAGTATAGAAGGAAAAAATTTCAATTTCTGGGCATCTGTCATGTAATCATACCCCTGGCACACTATATCAAACACAAACAGAAATGTGTCGGGGTCCTCTGAAATGAGCCTGTGGAAATTTGGCAAAGCTGCCAATGGGATAGGCTTTGTAGGCGCACCTCCTCCCGTATTCTCAATGGGAAATTCAATAGTAGAGGTTGTGGGAGCCATGAAAAATTTCCAATAGTCATTGGGGATTTCAACAGGTTCTGTAGAGGATGATTGGGGTCTCATTTTTGGAACTCGAGTGACTTTGGTAGTGCTCCCGTGGTCTCTCGGTGATACAAATATCGCCTCGTTTCTACTGCCTGCGTCCTGATGGCTCAATCCCTCAACGACAAATTCCTTTCCCTTATTGAAGTAGTCAGATTCTATCAATATTCTACTTGCGATCTCTTCTCCTTCTATCTCCAATGCAAGATCCTCTTGATCAAGTCTAATGCTATTTGAGTCTTTCGCTACTAGAGGACCCTGTTGTACTGAAACACCAACGGATGCTGTAATATGCACTGGTTGATCCACTGATTGTCCTTCGGATCGCACTCTCCTAGCCCCTAGCCTTGCGGCTGCACGAGAAGATGCTTCTGCCTTCGCCTTTTCTATGATCTGCTGGATATAAGTTTTTCTCCCCAAATCTAGTCTTCCCTTCTTTAGGGCTCTCACTCCGCCCCTCTTATTCGATTCTTTGTTCATACAAAAATTAATGTGATGGAGAGTCTTTGCATGAGCCTACAACACTTCAATCCTGAAGTAAGGCGTCAAAGGACCATTCCTTCCCCAAGACAAAAGGATTTAAAAAGACAGCAAGACTGAAACTAGGGTTCAGACCCAGAGCAGGGCGTCAAAAACTCCTCCCTCCCTGGGACAAGAACAAGAACCACACAACCCACAAAATGACCTAATACTTCCCAGCTCTGAAGCAGGGCGTCAAAAGACTCCTCCCTCCCCAGGACAAGAAGATGGCCCAAAACTAAAAAAAAAATAAGAAAAAACAAACAAACCAAAATCAAAATTTACTCTCAGGACCTGAAGAAGAGTGAGAAAACTCATTCTCTCCTCAGGACGAGAGGTCGACCCTCTGGTTGCTTCGAATCATTGCTTGCACCTTGTTAGCCTCCCCAGAAACAACGCCAAAATGTTGGTGTTCAGGTAGGGATGATTTATCCACCCTAATCTGACATTAATCTTATCAATCCGGGAGCATATCCTTTCAAGGCAACGTGCAAGGTATATGCAGGAACAAACACGCAATCCATTCAACTGAGGGTTTATAGTTAAAACTCAAAAAATTGCCATGAAGTAAGTTAATATAGAACATTCAACAATCTTAATCAGCAAGAAATAAAAATAACAACCATAACACAACAGGAATTAATCCACACATATACACAGAAAAACCAGATGTATTTTATTGATATACAAAATGTGATTACAGTCTTCTCTTCGGAACCCCAAATTACAGGAGAAATGTCCATTTTATACACAATACCAGGGAATAACAGATTTCCCTGAAACATGATACCCGTTTATTCAGAAATGGACTCTGGTTGAAACGGCGCGAACAGTAGATATTCCGGACGGAGCGAAGGCCGAGAATAGGCCCAAGGAGTCGTGGTCCAGATGCGCGCTCTCCCTTTGGCTAGTCGTTATCGATTCTTGTTGCGATCTGCTGGAGCAAGGGTTCCTGTCTTTTGATCTACAGCCAAACACAAACCTTAGTGCCGCAATTAGGTAAAACCCCATGATTTTATTTCATTAATCAAAATATCCCAATTGGACAAGTCAGGGTATTTACCTCAAGAGTTTATCATGGAAAATATGGGTAAATTAAGAAAAAAGGGTCAAAAAGGATCACAAAAGTGGGCAAAGAAATAGCCAAATTCGGTGCCCAACAGTAGTCAATGGCAGAGATACTGAAAACACTATCAGGGTGAGAGATGTTTTCTTTATTGGATGGGTATTTTGGATATAATGAGGTTCTAGTCTCAGATCCTAGCATACTAAAAACAACATTCTACACAAAGTGGGGTATTTTCGCATTCAAGAGAATTCCATTTGGGTTGATCTATGCCAGTGAAAAATTTCAATGCACCATGGACATATCATTCTATGGATTTATTGGACAGAGCATGGTGGTCTAATTAGATATATGACCACATACGCCATTTGAGGAAAAATTTTGAACGATGGCGTAAGTACGGAATATCCCTTAATCCCAAAAAGAGTATTTTTGTAGTGTCCGAGGGTAACCTCCTAGGCCACATCATTTCCAAAAGTGGGATTATAATAGACCTAGAGAGGGTCAAAGAAATTATGCAGATTCCCTTCCTGGTGAACAAGAAATCTATGCATTCCTTCCTAGGGAAAATATTAAACTTCCTTCGCAAGTTAATCTCTGATTACGCTCAGATTTTCAAGCCAATTTAGGAGATGGTAAAGAAAGATGCAATCTATAGAAGGGATAAAAGGGAAAAGGAGACATTTTCCCGTATCAAGAAAGCTATCACTGAAGAACTTTCTCTATACAACACAGATTTCAACAAAGATTTTTTGCTCTACAGTTTTCCTTCTTACACTTCTCTCATCGTTGTGCTTACGCAAAAGAATGATAAAAACAACGAGTGGCCAATATCTTTCTAGAGCGCTAGCCTTCAAGGACCTGAATTCAATTATCCTACCATTGATAAACCATAATATGCAATATACAAGGCGATAAATCACTTTTGACCCTATCTCTTGAAAAATCAATGTATTATCTTTGTTCCGCACGCAATAGTCAAATCATTGTTTTTAAAACAAGAAATGGGTGAGAGAAGAGCGAACTGTGTGACAGGTTTATAGGAGTGTGATTTAGAGTTAAAACCAATTCACATAATTAAGGACCATGGTCTATTCGACTAGAAATAGAAGGAGTGGATGAAAAATAAGAAGAAGGTCCTTTTAGATGGGAGCAGGAGATCGAAATGTATAATGTAGAGTGAACTTCCCCCACTATTATTGGGGACTTTTGGTACGCATATGTGCACCAATACCTTGAGCATGACATCAATCCCTCCCATTTATCCGCACAACAGAAAATGGCACTTGGACTCAAAGTAGTATCCTACCATTTGGTGCACGGGGTGCTTTCAGAAAGCACCATAATGGGGTGTCGCTCAAGTTCTTAGAAGTGAACGATTCAGAGAAAGTATTGCGTGATCTCCATGATGGACCAGCCGAGGGACATTTTACGGGTAACACAAATACACATCAAGTTATGTGTGCCGATTTCTGTTGGCCCACTCTATTCAAATATTCTCACGCTTATTCCCGCAAGTGTTTAGTTTATCAAAGGTTTGCCTACCAAAACAAGAATTCAGTGCCCCATTTCAACTTATCACAATGGAAGAACCTTTTCAACAGTGGGGCTTGGATGTCATTGGAGAAATATTTCCACATTTGTCAAAGCAACATCGTTATATTATCACTACCACATACTACTTCACGCAATGGACATAATCGTTTCTACTGAAATATGTGAATGATCAGGAAGTCATCAATTTCCTTAAACATAATATCATTTCCAGGTTCAACATTCCTACTTCACTTATTTTCGATAATACAACATACTTTTCATCGTTTAAACTATATGATTTTGCATTAGAAAATGGAATTTTATTGAAATATTCAACTAATTAATATTTGCAGGGGAATGATCTTGTTGAGTCCATAAATAAGAACCTCATTTGTATCATAAAAAAGACCATATTCTCTGAGCAGAGGAACTGGAACTTTGTTTTGGTAAATGCTTTATTGGTTGATCGAGTCACGCCAACTCCCTCTCTGAACACCTCCCCCTACTTTCTAGTGTATGGAAAAGAAGCTATCCTCCCTCCTAACATCTACTTTCCTTCTCTCCAACTTTCTCAAGAATCCCAAGGCAATCCATGGTTATTAGTGCAACGTAGGATGGACACTTTTCACAAGTTACAAGAAGAAAGGTTGAAAGAAAAATATTTTTTTTCACTTCATCAGAGTCATATCAAGAGGTGGTTCAACAAGAAGTCTATAGGGAAAAATAAATTTAGTGTGGGTGTCTTAGTCTTTAAGTGGAACAAATCACACAAGGACAAATGAAAAAACGCCAAGTTTCAATCCACGTGGATTGGATCGTTCACAGTTCACAAAAATATTGTCCAACACACATATCATCTTCAATAACTTGAAGAGAAGATTGAATATCTCCCTATAAATAGCCAAGACTTAAAACATTATTTTCAATGATGATCTAGGGCTCTGCCCTACACTATGTACATAGTCTCTCTTGTTGTTTGATTTATGTTTTGTTTTCCTCATGTGTATAAGTTTTTTGCATGAACATGTTTTGGCTTCTTAGTATGTGTGTGGCTGAAGTATAAAGATTATTATGACACTTCAACATTTGGCTAACACATTGGTCTTTCTTCCTTGTGTTGGTTATATATTTTGGTTGATGAAGTTTTGATGGAAAATATGATTCGTATTTGAGGAGAGTTTCGGTTAAACCATGAACTCGTGTCCATTCGAGAAACCTTATGCCTACATTTGGTTCTTTATGTTTTGGTGTTCTCACACTTATATAATTAGTAGAAGAGGAGAAGAATAAAATATAAATGAGAAAACCTAAAACAGATGTATCTATATACTTCTTTGAAGGAAAAATATCCCCTACTCTTAATAAGTCGGGATCCATCTTCCACCCAAAATGGAGAAGTGCCAATGCACAATCCTATACAAAAAAATGGTGAAACAAGAGAAATCTTCCTGCACAGAGAGGTGAAGCAAGCAACCTTGCTAGGGTACTGACCAAACTCAGTGGCAGCGGAGTAATGTTTATGTTCCTAGAGTGACTCTATCAAGGTACCGTCCAAGCCTGCTATTAGCGAAGAAACACTAGAGATGAAAATTTGTACTCTGGAAATCTTAAGCTCACGAACTTCCCTACCATTCCCAACTCGAAAAATTATGGTATTGTTGAATTTTATGTTGTGTTGAACTGAGAAGGAATAAAGGGGACCATGCCTATTCATGGGGAAAGTGGGGAAACCAAAGTAATCTACATGATGAATCAATACTCCCCGAAGAAACAAGGCCCTGCACAAAAATTTTAGCCAAGGCAGAGTAGTTGGAATTCTACCAGTGTGTCACCAAGTGTTTCCGTTGCTACTACACCCTCCAAAATTTTATCATGTGCTTAATTTCGAAGCCTCCCTTGGTATTTTACATTGTTGTTGCAAACTTTGGAACTAATTTCATGTGTTTTATTGAAGTTTTTTGGTACCTTTTGCAAGTTAGGAAAAATGTTGTATTTTTGCATGTTAGCTATCACATCATGTATATAAGCATGTTTTTTGGTTTCAAGAGGTTGTATTTTTATAAGAGTTTTTCTAACCATGTAAACATTTGTCGCACTCATTTCCAAATTTTTAAGCATTGTCACACAAGTGTCATCACAGTCGTTGCAAAGGGTATCTTAAGTGTCACACTCATCGTAATTTGTCATAAAGATGTCACACTGAGGGAAATGAACTGTTCATGTGTCATGGATGATCTATGTTATTGTGTCGTCAAGTATTCTAAGTGTGTGATCACAGTCGAAGTCTCATCATTGTTCATATTAGTCTCACCGATCCCACACTTAGCCATTTCTGGAAAAATCTTCCTGACCAAGCAACCTAGCTTCACCCAACCTCCCTGAACTATAGATTATGCAATATCAGTCCTCTAGTTGTGACCTTTCGTTTAAACACTACACAATGTGCAGCTCCTACCTCTCAGGACTGCTGCACTACAGAGCTTCAGTGCTCAATCCCTGACCTTGGCTCCCAGAATTGTGCAATTCCTCTTCCTATGCTGGCCTTAACTGTGCATTGTGCAGTCTCTCACCTCAAGCTCATCCCTTGAGCTCCTAAGTTGTGAAATGGCCCAACCTCCCTTGTTTCCTGAAACTGCACAATGTGTTCATTTAGTGCCCATCCCCTCAGCCTCTCTCACTCGCCTCCAAAACTATGCAGTCTTCTCCCTTAGCCCAGCTTGAACTATGCATTGCGCAGTGTCAAGGCTCAAGGCTCCCCCTTGACTGCTTGAATTGCACAACTGCACAGTCACTGGGCCCCTTTCCCAGCCTTCCATATAGTTCTGGCTCAGTCAATGGATCAATATGCACAATCTTAGACTAGGGGGTTTTCGGACTAACATCGTCTTGTCATTAGTGAATTGTAGAAACAGGTACCCTATCATGCCATGGCGAGATGATGAAGAAGGAGATGAAGGAGGGAAACATGTTGAAAGACATACTTGTAGAAGAGAATACAAGTTGATCAATTAAGAGAAAGAAAAGGGACACCAGTTTGTGACCACTATTCAAGACTTGAGATCATTGAATATTCCTTATCACCAAGCCATGCATAGGTGAAAATAAAATCATTCTCGAGAAGACACTTAGCACACAGCAGCAACAGCGGCTTGACATTGCCACATCATCAAGCAACCTATGTCAGCAGTGTCATGTCATGTCATATCATGAGTTGTCCCATGGCACACCATCACGGTGGATTATGTAATTCATGTTCCAAAAATGCATTGTAAACTGAAACTCCAAAGGACATGTGTGGAATATAAAGAGTCATGTAAAGTTTAAAAACCATAGGAAGTCAAACATACATGAGGGTAGATGAAGAGTCACAAAGAAGGTGAATCATCTCCTCCTCATTGTTATATATACCCCCTCATTGTAAGGCCAAATCACTTTTTCACCTTGGCTCCTCCCACAAAGAAATAGAGAGATAAACTAGTTCTTTTGGGGAGCAAGGGGTGGCTCCAACTCTCCACTATTGGAGTTAGTGATGTTCTTGGTATACATGTGTCTTGGAAATTTTACTTAATACAGAAACCTTCAAGGCCAACACTTTCTTCATGCACAGTTTATGAATGTTTGTAACAAATAATGTAAACTATGAAATGAGAACTCTAGCAAAAAATCCCCAAAAAACATGAAAAAATATCTCAAAAACGAAAAGGGTTGATGCTGGAATAATGGATTTTTTCCTGGGGTAAATTTTTAACATGTTTTAAAAATGGTAGTGAAAACCAATTTTTTTTTTAGCAAAAAACACCCTGAAAACGAAAAGTGTTGATGCTGGAATGACTTCAACATTTTGAAATATTGGCGAAAAAGATAAAATATCATGACTTCGAAAAACCTTAAAATTTTAAAAGAAAAATGAAAACAAAAATTTACAAATAAAAATAAAAATAAAAACAATGAAAAAAACAGAAGTTAAAAATAATAATAATAAGTAAATAAAAAAAATTATAGGAAAAAAAAAGACAAAAAATTAAAAGAAAAAGACAAAAAAAATCAAACATAAAAATGTAAAAACAAAAAAAAAAAACAAAATTAATCTATAAGATATATATATATATATATATATATATATATATATATATATATCAAAAACAATTAACGAAAGAAACAAAAATAAAAAATAAAAAACAAATAAATAATACTTTATTGAATAATTATAAATAAAAAACAAAAAAAAGAAAACATCAAAATAAATCAATAAATAATACATTAAAAAAACACATTTAAAAAAAATAAATAAATAAAAAATAAAAAATAAAAACTTTAAAAAAAAAAACATAATAAAAAAATTCAAAATAATAAAAATAAAAAGCATTAAACAATTTAAAAATAAAAAACATTTAAAAAAACAATTATAGAAAATACTTTAAAAAATGCCGAAAAATAAAAATTTAAAAATTTAGGAAGTTAAAAAATTAAAATAACAAAAAAAATTAAAAAAAAAAACATAAATCCAATTAAAATTATAAAAAAAATAATAATAATTATAAAAATAAAATAAAAAATTCGACCCCTTGCACCCCTAGGTGGGCTGAAGCCGATTCTGAGAATCGTCTTAAGCCCGCCCAGGCACCATGAGGGGTCGTTGCCCTGGGCAGGCGAAGATGTGCAACTCTACCATCCCAGGGTGAGTTTCAACTTAAACCCGTCAGGTGGCCCAAGTTGCCTCTGCCCTGGGCTGGCGGAGCTTCACATCTCCCCCACCAGAGGGTGGAGGCCCCTTAGGCCACCTAGTGGGCTGAAATTAGCTTCATCCCACCGGGTGGCGAGAGAGGCCTCCTCCCAAGGCTGGCAGAGCTGAAATCGGCTTCACCTCGCCAGTGCAGCGCCACCAGCCTAGAGCGGAGGGCCCTCAGGCCATCCAACGAGTTGAAAGCTGATTCACCTGATGAGCTGAAAGCTGATTCACCCGATAGTCTAAAAGTCGATTTTGAGAATCGAATTTCAGCCCGTCGGATGGCTTTAGGGGCTTAAAAAAAAAAAATTTAATTTTTTTTTTAATTTTACTCTTATACTTTAAATTTTTATATTTAATATATGTGTGTGTGTGTGTGTGTGTGTTTATTTTGTTTTTGTTTTTTAATTTATATATGTTTTTTTTAATTTATTTTTTCTTATTTTATTGTTTTTATTTTTATTTTTTTTCAATGTTTTATTATTATTATTATTATTAATTATTATTCTTTTATTTTTAAAATTTTGTTTTTATAACTTAATTGTATTTTTTATTTTTAATTGAAAGTACATCTATGTTTAGATATCTGATGTATAAGAAGAAGCTTGACAACATGGAATAAAAAAGACTGCCTAAAATTGCTTCCAACTGTAGTCAAAACCCTCACCTTTGCCTCAAGCGTGGGTGGCATAAGGATGCACTGTTGAGATTCAACAAGATGATGAGCTTAGTGAAAATTAAGCACCTTCACTAAGTGGGGCCCACATGCTATTTTTAGGTGTATGTCTATTTTAAGACATGGTGAGCATATTCTATAAGTTTCGGGATGCTATTTGTAGATGGTTGATCAAGTTGGAAAAATAGATGAAATTGTATTTTTAGAAGATTGGGCAAAGTCTATTTATAGATCGCTAATCTAAAAATAGATTCATGTCGATTATTATTAGTCCTTAATAATAATCCAACAATAAATATCAACTTATTCTCTTGGAGCACTTTATTTCAGTGAACAGATTTGGCAAATCAGTGGGTTGAAGGAATTACGCAATTCCTAGGGTGGTTGGTGAATCATGTATGGAGGACTCAGTTAGAACTGAAGTGGCAGAGTTGGAAGAGTAATTATGGGAATTGTTATTTAGATTAACTCAGTTATGTGAGTTAAACTCAGTTGTGCTAGTTGTATCTAGTTCTAATTGAAGATATACTAGTGAGAGTTTAGTGAATTAATTAGTTAATTAATTCACAACTAATAACTCACTTGCAACTGAACAAATACAACAGTTAACTACTTGCATGTCAGTTCCAGTGGAGACCCAGTGGAGAGATAGGTGAAAGGGTGAGATGGACTATTTGTTGTGACTATAGTGATGCATTCAATGCATCTGTCACACATTGGATATGCCAATGAGGATCGCGCAGTTAAGGCAAGACCAATTTGAATTCATTCAGAGGTATTCTTCAGTGGGGATTGCGCAGTGGAGGCAGGCTGTCAAGAGGCAAGAAATTGGTGCGTAGATATGCAAATTTCTGCATGACATTGTGTGACGATTCTATATTATACCAATAGCTTGATGTACTAAGCTTTGTATGAGATTGTTACATGATTCCATTGATATACATAATATATGATAGTTGGGGTTTTTAGCTTTAATATTTCCCGTTAAACAACTGTGTTTATGTGCGATTGATTTTCTTCATGTGTTTGCAATTGGCGATTTAATTTCCGCAAAGAATTAAGTGGAAGGATTTTGTATTTAACATAATATTAATTTGTTAGATTAGGAGAATCCAGTAATACTATCAATATCAATAAATTTCTACATGGTATCGGAGCAGTGTTAATCACTGGAGATTGCAATAGTGAAGCGGTGTTGAGTTTTGTGCTGGTGGACAATTTGAATTTGCTGCAGAAATTTCTTGGTGTGACAATTGAGTATTCATTGAAATGGCTTTCAATGGGTTATGGTTGTAGTATGCCCTTGAGGGTAGCTTGAACTACATAGCTTGGAAGAACAGGATGGAGGCGGTGCTTGAAGATAATGGATTGAAGGAGTTCATAGATAGCGATGTTCCTAAGCCTAGTTCTAGTGATGATGCATTACTTGACGCATGGCAAAAGAAGGTAGCGAAGATAAGAAGAATTCTGTTGGAAGGTGTGAAAGGCCATATTGTGTCAAGCCTTCATGTGAAAGCCACTCCATTTTCAATGTGGAATTCTTTGACAGATATTTTCCAAAGAAACAGCAGCCATAGGAAGATGGCGCTGAAAGATAAGCTCATAAAAATCAAAATGGAGAAGGGCGACAATATTCCAAAATATCTCACAAAGTTTTTCCAATGTAGGTATGAGTTGGGGAGTGTGGGAATTATAGTTGCGGATGATGATTTGGTGAGCTTGGCTCTCCTTGGGCTTCTGAAGAGTTGGCACAGCTACAAATACTCTATCAATGGACGGGAGAAACTGCCGGATTGGGAGTGACTTCGGTCGGATCTTGTGCAAGACGAGATAAGGTGGAATACCAGGGATGGCTCTTCATTGAAGAATGATGATGAAGAGAATTGTGCTTTGGCTGCCAAAGCAAGGAAAGGGAAGGGGAATAATTCCCATCCAAAATCTGAGGCTAAAGGCAAGAAGTTGGATTTGTCCAAGGTGAAGTGTTTTCACTGTCACGAACATGGGCATCTTTCCATTAAACGCCCACAGAAAAAGAAGAACAAGAAGGTTTCTGGAGCTGCAGCTGGTGAGGCCTTAGCCTCGCAATTTGAACTTGATTTCTCCTTGATCACATGCTTGGTTTCAAGTGCAATGGGATCGGTGTGGTATCTTGATAGTGGTGCTTCCTTCCATATGATGGGAGACAAGGAATTGTTTAGTGACTTGGAGGAGAAGGATCTCCAAATGCATATAGAGATGGGTGAAAATGGTAGATACAGTGCGACCAGAATTGGAACCATTACCTTTGAGAGGGAGTCAGGTAAACCATTTATGTTGAAATATGTTATGCATGTTCCAGGTCTAAAGAAGAAATTGGTCTCGATCGCGATGTTGGAGGATAGAGGTTATGACGTTGTTTTCAGCGAGGGAAAAGCCTTCCCGCGACATAAAATAATGGGTCAAACCAAGAGGATAGGGATTCAAGCTAAGAATCTCTACAATCTGGGGGTAAATGGTTACACTGCAATGATGGGCAAAGAAGAAGAAGTGGTGAGACGGGATGAGGGCGAATTATGGCACAGGAGATTGGGCCATCTTCACCATGGCACCTTGAAGATTTTGTAGCAGATTTCTACTGGACTTCCCAAGGGTACTCTTTCATATTCATATCAATGCAAGGGACGTACTATGGGTAAGTTTGTAAAGACCACCTTTCATGAGAAGGAAAATCGTTCTTCGGTGATCCTGGAGAGAATTCACATAGACGTGTGTGGACCTTTCTCGATTTCTTCAACATCAAAACACAAGTATTATGTAATATTTGTTGATGACTATTCTCGTAGATGCTGGATCTTCTTCATGCAGAAGAAGAGTGAAACATTCTCAAAGTTCTGTGAGTTTAAAGCATTGGTGGAGAAGGAGTCAGGGAAGCAAGTGAAGGCTCTGCAGAGCGATAATAGTGGTGAATATATCTCGAACAAATTCAAAGACTTTTGTAGCAAAGAAGGAATTCAAAGAGAACACATGGCACCTAATAACCCATAGCAGAATGGGGCCGCAGAGAGGAAGAATAGAATGATCATGGGTGTTGCACGAGCTATGTTGCATGACCAGGGCCTACCGATGCACTTATGGGCAGAAGGATGCAACACTGCGGTTTATGTGCAAAACCATTGTCCTCATAGAGAACTTGGAATGAGTACACCTAAAGAAGCTTTTATTGGTAAGAAGCCTGATATTTCTCATTTGAAGATTTTTCGCTCATCTGTTTACATTCATGTGACAAAGGACGCTAGGAAGAAGTTGGAGCCAAATGCAGAAGTTGGGATATTTGTGGGGTACACAGAAACACCCCATAATTATCATGTGTATTTTCCAAACAGTCGGATGATTGTGGTCCGACGGGATATAAAATTCAATGAGGTGAAGGCCACGAAGTTGTCACTTGAGAGGGAGCTACACTTGCATGCAGAGGAGGAGCTACTTTCTCCCAAAGATGAGCCTCTAGATGTGGATCATCTGTAGGAGGAGATTCATGGAGTGGAGGAGTCCACTCATGCAGAACCAAACATCAGAACAGGCAAAAAGTGTACCACATCAGCTGAGAGACTGAAGCTTGATGCGGCACAGAATGTAGGAGTCCCTACATTATAGCGCAGACAGAGACAAACACCTAATCGATTTACTAGATCCATGGCTCTTATGAGAAAGTGTATCGTGACAAAGCCATCTTATTTTGAAGAAGAAGTGCAGGAGCCCACATGGGTATATTCCATGGTGGATAAGTAATACTCCATTGTCAAAAACAGTGCTTGGGAGATTCTTCTAAGGCCAGTGGGTAAATCAGTGGTAGGTTCAAGATGGATCTACAAGGTAAATTAAGTTGTTGATGGGAGTGTCGAGAAGTATAAGGCAAGATTTGTAGCCCGAGGCTTCTCACAGATCGAGGGGATTGATTATGAAGAAACCTTTGGACCTGTCGCATGGTATTCTTTCATAAGGACCATCCTTGCTCTCTCAGCGTAGATGGGTTGGCACATTCATCAGATGGATGTGAAGACTACGTTCCTTAATGGGATCATTGAGGAAAAAGTGTACATTGAGCAACCTAAAGGATTTGAGATCTTCAATTGTGATTTGCATGTGTGCAGACTCAAAATAGCGTTGTATGGGTTGAAGCGAGCACCCCATGCTTGGTACACTCGGATCGACAGCTATTTCACTGGACTTGGCTTCACCAAGAGTGAGGCGGATGCAAACCTGTACCAAATTGTGGTGGAGGGTAAGCTTTTAATCATTTTTCTTTATGTTGATTATTTAATACTAATGGGTGATGAGCAGTTGATACACTCATGCATGGCAGATCTTGCAAAGGAGTTTGAGATGAAGGATTTGGGCCTCCTTCATTATTTCCTTGGATTGGAAATATGGCAGCGAGAAGGTGAATTGTTTGTGTCTCAAGGCAAGTATGCTCGAGAGATACTTGGTAAGTTTCACATGGAGGATTGCAAGCCCATGGATACTTCTCTTCCAAGAAATTGGAGGAAAGAGGATGCTACATCGGCAGAGGTAGTGGATGCCACTGTTTATCGACATTTGGTGGGTTCACTCATGTATTTAGTTAATACAAGACCAGACATATGCTATGCGGTGAACCAACTTAGTCAAGCGATGGTTAATCCTACCAAGCTCTTTTGGAAGGCAGGCAAGCATGTCCTGAGGTATCTCAGGGGCACATTTGAGTATGGCTTATGGTACAAACAGACAGATGAGGTGAAGTTGCATGGCTTCATAGATGAAAATTGGGTAGGAAGCCCAACGGACAAAAAGGCACATCAGGAGGGGTTTTCAGTATCATATATACAACATTTTCTTGGTACAGCAAGAAAAAAAGATATGTGGCACTCGGTTCAGCGAAAGCAAAATAAATGGCAGCAATTCAAGCTGCATGTGAGGCTATCTTGATGAGGAAGATCTTGGTTGGTTTGTTCGATTCTCATTTAGATCCTACAGTGATACATTTTGATAATCAAAGTTGCATTAAACTCTCGATTAATCCTGTGTTTCATGATAGATCTAAGCATATAGATATTTGGTATCATCATATCAGAGATTGTGTGCAGTGGAAGTTCATGTTGCTTTAGTACATTCCTACGGAAGATCGGGATGAAGATATTATGATGAAGGTGCTCAGCAGGAGAAAATTCGAATACCATATAGGCGGGGTCGAGGTGAAGGATAATCCAATCTTGTTGAGAGGGAGTGTTGAGATTCAACAAGATGATGAGCTTAGTGAAAATTAAGCACATTCACTAAGTGGGGCCCACAGGCTATTTTTAAGTGTATGTCTATTTTTAGACATGGTGAGCATATTCTATAAGTTACAGGATGCTATTTGTAGATGATTGATCAAGTTGGAAAAATAGATGAAATTATATTTTTAGAAGATTGGGCGAAATCTATTTATAGATCGCTAATATAAAAATATATGCATGTCGATTATTATTAGCCCTTAATAATAATCCGACAATAAATATCAACTTATTCTCTTGGAGCACTTTATTTCAGTGAACAGATTTGGAAAATCAGTGGGCTGAAGGAATTACGCAATTCCTAGGGTGGTTGGTGACTTATGCATGGAGGACTCAATTAGAACTGAAGTGGCAGAGTTGTGACAGAGTTGGAAGAGTAGTTATGGGAGTTGTTATTTAGTTTAACTCAGTTAAGTGAGTTAAATTCAGTTGTGCTAGTTGTATCTAGTTCTAACTAAAGATACACTAGTGAGAGTTTAGTGAATTAATTAGTTAATTAATTCATAACTAATAACTCACTTGCAACTGAACAAATACAATAGTTAACTACTTGCATGTCAGTTTCAGTGGAGACCCAATGGAGAGATAGGTGAAAGGGTGAGATGGACTATTTGTTGTGACTATAGTGATGCATTCAATGCATCTGACACACATTGGAGATGCCAATGAGGTTTGCATAGTTAAGGCAAGGCCAATTCGAATTCATTAAGAGGTATTCTTCAGCAGGGATTGCGCAGTGGAGGCGGGTTGTCAAGAGGCGAGAAATTGGTGCATAGATATGCAAATTTCTGCATGACAGTGTGTGACGATTCTATATTGTGTTGAGAGCTTGATTTACTAAGCTTTGTATGAGATTGTTACATGATTCCATTGATATACATAATATATGATAGTTGGGGTTTTTAGTTTTAAGCTTTCCCATTAAACAATTGTGTTAATGTGCGATTGATTTTCTTCATGTGTTTGCAATTGTCGATTTAATTTCCGCAAAGAAATAAGTGGAAGGATTTTGTATTTAACATAAGATTAATTTGTTAGATCAGGAGAATCCAATAATACTATCAATATTAATAAATTTCTATATGTGTAGTCCTGGCTCAACCACTTGGGAATTAAGGAAGAGCTCAGTATGGGAAGCAAAGATAATATCAAAAATAATATTACCTCCAATTTTAAGGACAAGATATGGGAGGATCAGGAGCTGGAGGGTAAAAGGAAGCTAAGTTACTATAAGGAAGTGATCAACTCCACCCTTGATAATCATAATTATCTCTCTGTGTTGTCCAGCAATAAGAAAAAAATGAACATCGCTAAGATAAGAACTAATTCCCATGAGCTTTGGTGTGAGACCAGGCGGTGGTCTATTCCCAAGGCCCCTTCAAACGATGGAATCTGCAAGATTTGCAATTCTAAGCAGGTGGAAGATGAAAAGCACTTCCTTTTAGATTTTCCAACTCTTACTTTCATTCGCTCTCAATTCCCTACCATCTGCTACACTTCTAATATTCTTGATCTATTAAGCCAACCCACCTATAACGATCTTGGAGCACTTATTTCCCTTCTCTTTGACCATATAAACAAGATTTTGAAGAATCAAACTTAGATTCTTTCTCCTCTCTTAAGGTCTGATAGACTACATTGGTCTTAACGGACGGTAACCACCATCATCATCATCTTCATCATTGTTTTTTTAAATTGTATGTTTATTTTATTTTTTAAATTTTTTAATACTTCAAATTTTAGTGAATAAATTTTTTTTTAATTTGATTTTTCAAATGTCATCATTTTTTATATAAAATTTATTATTTTTTCAATTTGTTTTATTCAAAATTTCCATAATTTCATTTTATTTAACATGTTATTTTTAAGTATGAAGGGTTTCCGAATTGCATTACATTAGATATTATTTTTGGGATTCAACTGCGTTAAGTCATTCATCTATGACCATTACCATGAGTAAGTGTTATTTTTAGCGAATACGTCGTAAAGTACATATTTTTTTAATTATATCTATATGCAAAATATATATTTTTGTCGAATTTTTAAAATTATTATTTTTAGTGACAATTATTTTATGTGCATTGAAATATTAATTAACGATATATAAATATAAAAGAAACTATAACCTCAAGATATTAATTTTATTATTTATTTTTTTAACTTTGGAAAATAAAAATAAAAATTTCATTATAAAAAGGCATTGTAAAGGAAAAATAAATAAATTGGAAAACCCTTAACAACCAAATATCTTAGAAAAAAAACTTGAAGAGGAATAAGACAAATTGAAAAATGGTTAAATAGTCAATATTTAAATTAAAAATAAATAAATGTTTACTTAGGACATAAGAAAATTTAAAGTGTCAAAAATATGCCTTAAAAAAATTTTGTTGATGTTCTTCAAAATCCGCATGAAAAATCACCAACATTAAAAAAAAAATCCACACTTTATACATTAGAAAAGTTAAAGTGTCAAAAATAAGCCCTCTAAAAAAAGGGGCTGATGTTGCATCAACACTTTTCAAAATTAGCATGAAAATCACTAACATTAAAAAAAAATATGTTCATACTTGATACATAAGAAAATTTAAAGTAAAAAATATGCTAAAAAAAATAAGGTGTATTTCGAATCAACACTTTTCAAAATCATATGACTTTTTGCTACCTCAAAAAACGGGTACTCGTTTCAATTCTTGTTTCAAAGCTTACATTGTTATAGACTATTATGCAGATGTTTTCTTTCATATATGATAAACTAGTTGAATTATTTCGGTTATTTTACTACTTATTTTGTTGAGAATGTGTTGTAATGGTTGTTATTGTTGTCCCATCCTTGTGGACTATTCTGCAGGATACTAGACAAATCTTGATTATTAATTGGTTTTAATGGTCGTTAAATCTCTTGTGGACTATTTCGTTGGATGTTAAATGGATCCTTTGTATGTCTCTTCTTGGGCAGTATTATTACATCTCTCTTAGAGGCTCACTTTCCTCACTTCCTCCACGATAGAGAACTTTGACACATCTACAACTGAACACTCACTAGACACACCTTCTTGCTTTTCGAAGGCACCATTACATCCCTCTCTCTTGCTGACAATTAGATCCAAGGCGGATCTTTAATAATTCGGCAACCTACCATACTGTAGATGGGACTCCTACACATAACGGTGTGAGGTCTAATTGGGAATTCATATAGGGGAGATCCCCTAAACGTTGGTGGCTCCAGCACCATCAGCGGGACCTTTAGGGATCCTTTCTTTATGTTAATATGACATTTTTGCCTTTTATAATAGTTTTTTCAAATTATCATAGCCACCATCTCTCTCTTCAAAGATAAGCTACCAGTATTCTATCTTATTTGTGTTCGAAAATATTCTATTATTTTCTTTATTAATAGAAGTTAGGTTATCACTATATTATTATTCTCTTTATTATATTTCTTTTTGTGTGTGTCATATCCCTTTATTTCTTTTCATTTCATTCCTTGCACAACTCAGATTAGAAAGTGCTTCTACATAACAATAGTTTTTGGACACTTAGGTTGATATAGGTGGTATTGATTCCATCTATTTATACTTGTGACTTTTGTAGATCAGAGCAATAATTGATGGTATGGGGGCTTCACTGGGGGGGAGAAATACCATACCACATGTGTTCATATTGGAGGATATATATTGAGGAAAAAATGGCATAATATATTGAAAATATAATAGGGAGTAAAGGGTTTTTATCTTGGCAGGTATAAAAAATGGAGCTCAAAGTAAGTGAAAAATATAAAGGGTATAAAAAATGTTAATGAAAAAATGGATGCCTACAATATCTAATGAAAGTAGGGGTTTCTTAAATTGATAAGGTGTATTGGGTTCATATTGGTAGGGGGTAAAATAATTCGATTTTTAGAGATATTTTACAATATGTAGTCAAATTAAGGGTAATAATAGTATGTCGGGAACACACGTGATATGTCAAGTGTTCATTGAGTGAATCCCACATGAATGATGTGTGTCAAAGAAAAGGGGATACATGTGTAATTTCAATAGGTAGAATTTCAATTATGATTTGTTGAGGTGGACATTTTTATAGTAAGAATCATTTTATAATTGGAATGTCAATTTTGCATTAACAAAATATCGATTAACAATGAATTCATAGGGATTTTTCTTATAAGAACAATTCTTGACAGACATAATATCTAAGTCCTCAAAATAAGGAGGAAAGTAGATTATGATTGCAACCATGTCTCAAGGGAGACTTATTGTATGTTTATTATGTTTGTATTGATCATTATGTGCATAGTTTATCAATAATATTTGGTTTAATATTTCGATGAGAACTTTCCTACTTATGTAAGATTAGTAGGACAATTTGTTTCTCCATAGGGTCCATGTTGTTCCATATGGAGAGATATTGGCCATTTTCTCTTTAATGCATCTAAAGCAGTATGGCTTCCTTATGAAATTTGCACTTGTATTTTTTGATATGGTTCATTTTAGATTAGACATCTATGGATATGAGTTGATTTAACCTTGCATGAAATTAGTGATGAAAATGTGTGATGGTAGTGCTACATTGTTTGGTGAATATGATGGATATCAAGGTTTGGTAGATGAATGTTTGACTAGGGAATGGAATTTGTCAAAGAAAAAGTAATATTGATATGAAAATTTGAAGTGATAGGTTCAACATAAATTTTGAGTGTAGATGATTGTTGGTATCTATTAAGAATAGTATGATTGACATAAGAAGTGGGAGAGGAACGGATATTAGAATATGTATTTATTTGTTATTTTCCTTCAATGTTAACTGCATTCCTTTTTGGTTGATAAAGACACTCTTTACAAGAAATAATGTGATATTTGTTTTTAGCATAATATACACAATTACATTATTTGAAAAATTCATATGGCAGCTCTAATATGTCGATTTGTGTAGCTTGGGAGGTACTCCAAGCCCTAGGGTTCAGGGTTTGGAGGGAAAAGCACCACTAGAGCAGCTTGTGGGCTTGGAACCTAAGTGTGGGGTTTTTCAACCATAGTGATTTGTGCCAAAACCATGATGAATGTATGACATGTGATGGATTAGGATAATAGTGCTCAGCAATAAAATTCCAACGCATCAAGAATCGCTCGAATCTAAGTTCTCGTTAGAGAAAAATGAATTTTTGAAGGTGACAAGGTAATTATTGGTTACCAAGTCATGTAGGCTTGGTGTAAAAGTGGTCAAATAGATGTGTCACTCCAAATTATTCATGGAGCCCTTAAAGGTCTATAAATTAAGGGTTGATGATCATTTTTTAAGCATCCATTTTGGCAATACATCACCAAGGATAGATTTTCATGGAGAAGAAGTCGCAGCTAGAAGAGTTACAGGGATAACGTGAGGAGGTCTAGAAGGCAGCGTGATATTCTATGTTTCTTGTAGGTGAGAGTGTGGTGAGAAAGGGTTGTTTGAAGGTAAGATCGGGGTTGTTCAAAGTGTGTATTGTTGGGAAGATTAGGGCAAGGAATAACAAGTGTGGAGGTTGAGGAGCAGCGTGGAATTTCTGGAGGAGAAGTCAAGTTGTTGTAGGTACAACAGATCTATTTTAGGGATTCACAACTATTTTTTAAGGGATGTATTGAAGGGATATAGGGCCATAGAGCTTAAGTTCGTATTGATGTTTTTTTAGTGTAGTGTGGTGAAGGATTAGAGGGAGGCTGAAGGCTACAACAATTGTTTTACTTGGCCGCAGGCCATAGCCAACAGTTGACCCATTATTTGGTGTTGCGCTTGGGTGTAACCAAGCACAAAGAGGAAACTTCGGAGTGGAGGACCTCTCCCTTGGAGGACCACAATAATTTTTAGGGTTGTTTGATGAGTTGCATGGAGGAGTAGGGATGTAGGTGATTCCCTAACCAGAGGTGCAACAGTGTAGCGTGGTGTAATAGTAGCATTTGTGGAGGTGTATTAGGTCAAGGTGTGACCATTTTGGATCAGGATTTGTTGCAGCTTGTTGATACCATGTATATGACCTTCCGAGGTGGTGAAGTGTCATATTAGGAGCCAACTCAACAATGATTGGATTGGGTGACATAGGTATTTTGGAGGGCAGCATGTTGGCAACCCAAAGTAGCCCTATACCAGCTATCCTAAAGGGCGAAGAGCAGTTGAAGGTTGGGTGAAGTTTAGTGCCAAAGTGAAACACTTTGATGGAAGAAAGTTGTTTCTAGCCTAGCATTTTGGAGCTCGAGAATTAGGCCTACCTAGAGATCAGATTGGATATGCCCATGTACACTCTATAGATGGACTTGCAGCAGTGTTAGGTGGCATCCCTCCTAGAGTCTCTATGTGTATATACCTTGATGGACTAAGGCACTACTAGTGAGCAGTACGAAAGCAAAGGACCAACAGGATGAGATACAACATTGTGTTTGTCATTGTATCTTGTATACCATAGACTATTGTATTATTCAAGTTTGGTTTAATATAAATGAAGATCGGTGATTGTACATTATTGTACAATTTTGTTTAAAATTGTGTATATCATGCATATGTGATTTAATACTTTATATTTGTTGTTCTAAAAGATAGTTTATGGTTGAGATTCTTGGTTTGGTAGTGTTAGTGATTTAAGACTCTAACCTAGACCTAAGGTCGTGGAAATTCAACATGGTATCAGAATGTGTCTGAGCTACTTTGGAAGTCAGTAAATCAGAGTTTTCGTAGCGAAGTACAACGTGAGAGGGAGTTGGTCATATTTTGAGTGAAGGAGTCACTACAATGTTGAAGTTGCATGTAGATTTCTAATATAAGGATGAGTTGGAAGGGTTGTCCAGCTACACTCTTTGGAATTAAAGAATCAAGTTGGTCTTGTAGGTCAATAGAATCTGGGAGTTCACTGAGAAAGAGATCAAGCAACCAACTGACCCTAAGGAGGGGGGTATATGGGAATATTTGGATATGAAAGCGAGGTTGATTGTCCGTGATGGTGTGAGGGATTCCTTAATACCTAATTTTTCTCGGAAGAAAAATGCACATGATATATGGATGTCTCTTCAGAATTTGTTCCAGAATAAGAACGAGAACCGATTGTTGGTATTACAGGATAAGTTGAAGTCCACTAAGATTTTAAAGGGTGAAGGAACGACTTCATATCCGACAAGGTTTTCTAAAGTTCGAGATGAGCTTGCTGTCGTTGGTGTCAAATTTTCATATCCAAAGATGGTTAGGATTGCCTTGAAAGGGTTCACCAAGGAATGGAAGCCCTTCATCAAAGGAATCATTGCCAGAAAGATGCTACCAGACTGGAATAGACTGTGGGATGACTTCATTCAGGAAGAGTTGTGAGATGAGGATCTTCAACCACCGAGAAAAGAAAATGAGGACATGGCACTTAATTCGAGAATGAAGGGTTAGATGAAGAAGGCCTTGACTAAAATCAAGTGTTTCAAATGTGGCCAAATGGGCCATTTTTCATCAAGATGTTCGTTGAAGACAGGACATGATGAGAAGAGGAGGAAAGGAAAGAAGTTCATCGGAGTTTCCACTTCAACAGATATGGATGATCTCTCCAAGAGATTGGAAGAGGAGGAATTTGCTATTATTTCTCATTTCTCATAGGTTACTATCAAAGAGGATGGATGGTATGTGGATAGTGGTGCAACGAAGCACATGACAGGGTCACTAGAGGTTTTTGAAACTCTAGCTAAATGGAAGTCAAAGTTGCACATGGTGTTGGGCAACAAGAGTGAGTTGGAGATACAAAGATCAAAATTTGTGTCATTCAATATGGAGACAGGACGTATGATGTGGGTCCAGGATGTGTTTTTTATGCCATGACTCAAATAGTGTGATTTCAGTCTTGATGATGGAGAGGAAAGGGTTTGAGATATTTTTTCCAGGATGGGAAGGCAAGACTCATGCCTAGAGGCTCTAAATCTGATGGGATTATGCTTGGAGTTAGGAAGAATGGTCTCTACAAGTTGACGATCAAGCCTAAGGATCATGGGAAGAAATAGGGGCAGGTATAGATTCCAAAGAAGTAGGATCAGGTGCAGATGCAAGCTTCAGAGGAGAAGGTATAGGTTCCTGAGAAGAAGGTACACTTTTCAGAGAAGGTCCAAGTTTCAGAGGGTCAAATGGAGTTGAGTTCTAGAGGGAGCTTGCAGATTCAGAGGGAGACTCTGCAGCCCAAGAAGAGTGCTTGGCCAGTAGGAAGCAGGGGTGCTTCCACATCTATCAAGAAGGAGTCATGGCAAGATTAAAAAGTGATATAGGAGAAGAAAAATAAGCAGGAGGCTTCGAGTGAAAGCGACACTTCTGAGAAGGGTGTATTTCATTGTACATGGATTGTTGAGATTGTGAGCACTAGGAGTTGGGCAAGTGTTGCGAGTAGTGATGACGAAGACAAAGTACTTCCTAGTTGTGGAGGTATCTCCCTTGCTCAGAGGGAGTGTTGATTTGTGTAGCTTGGGAGGTACTCCAAGCCCTAGGGTTCAGGGTTTGGAGGGAAAATCACCACAACGGAAACTTGTGGGCTTGGAACCCTAGTGTGGGGTTTTTCACCCATTGTAATTTAGTCAAAATTGTGATGAAGGTATGGCATGTGATGGATGAGGATGATAGTGCTTATTGATATGGTTCCAACACATCGCAAATCGTCTGAATCAAAGTTGCTGTTAGAGAGAAATGAATTTTTGAAGGTGAGAAGGTAATATTTGGTAACCAAGTCATGTAAGCTTAGTGTAAAAGTGGTCCAATAGATGTGTCACTTCAAATAATTTGTGGAGCCCTTAAAGGTCAATAAATTAAGGGTTAATGATAATTTTTTAAGCATCCATTATGGAAATGCATCACCAAGGATAGCTCTGAAATGTTCGTGGAGAAGAAGTCGCAGCTAGAAGAGTCAAAGGGACATCGTGAGGAGGTCTAGAAGGTAGTGTCATATTATTTTTTTGTTGTAGGTGACGACATGGTGAGAAAGGGTTGTTTGAAGGTAATATCAGGGTTATTCCAAGTGTGTACTATTGGAAATATTAGGCTAAGGAACAACAAGTGTAGAGGCCGAGGAGTAATGTGGCATTTCTAGAGGAGAAGACAAGTTGTTGTAGGTACATCAGATTTGTATTAGGGCTTCACAAGTGTTGTTTAAGGGATGGATTGAAGGGTTGTAGGGATGCAAATATTAAGGAAATATTGATGTTTTTTTAGTGCAGTCTGGTGAAGTATTGGAGGGAGGTTGAAGGCTACAACAGTTGTTGTATTAGGCCACAGGCCATATCCTGCAGCTAAGATATTCTTTAGTGTTGCATTTGGGTGTAACCAAGCACCAAGTGGCAACGTTGGAGTGGAGGACCTCTCCCTTGGAGGACCATAGTCATTTTGAGGGTTGGTTGTTGAGTTGCGTGGAGGAGTAGGGTTGTAGGTGATGCCCTAACCAAAGGTGCAGTAGTGTAGCAGTGCAACGTGGTGTAACATCAACGTTTGTGGATGTTTATTGGGTCAAGGTGTGACCAATTTGGATCAAGATTTGTTGCTGCATATTGATGCCATGTATATGACCTTCTGAGGTAGCGAAGTTTCATATTAGGAGCCGATTCAACAGTGATTGGATTGGGTAACATAATTTTGTTGGAGGGAAGTGTGTTGGCTACCCAAAGTAGCCCTAGATGATCTATCTTAAAGGATGAAGAGCAACTGAAGGTTGGGTGAATTTTGGTGCTAAAGTGCAACGCTTTGATGGAAGAAAGTTGTTGTTAGCCTGACATTTTGGAGCTCGAGAATTAGGCCTACCCAAAGAGCATATTGGATCAGTCTGTGTACAATCTATAGATGGACTTGCAGTAGTTTTAGGTGGTATCCTTCCTGGAGTCTCGATGTGTAGATGCCTTGATGGACTAAGGCACTACTAGTGAGCAATACGAAAGCGAAGGACTGAGAGGACGAGATATGACATTTTCTTTTTTAGTGTATCTTGTATACCATAGACTATTGTATTATTTAGATTTGTTTTAATATAAACGAAGATTGGTGATTGTACATTATTGTACAAGTTTGTTTAAAATTGTGTATATTGTGCATATGTGATTTACTTTATATTTTTCATTGTGCAAAGTAGTTTATGGTTGAGATTCTTGTTTTGGTAGCGTCGGTGATTTAAGACTCTAACCTAAACCCAAGGTTGTGCAAATTCAACACAATATAGTAGCTTCAATTGAATTTGAATATGGATTTTCCATTGATATACACAAAGATGTTACATAATTTGTATTTGATCTAGGAGGATCCAAGATGCCTCAAAATTCAATATCCCCAAATCAAGATGAAAAGGTCGTCATAACGAAGAGTTGGGTGAGATCTTTCCAATGCAACTTGAACAAGCTTAAACAAAATTCACATGAGAAAGTTATTGTGTTCTGAAGTTTTATAGGAAGGATAGAGGTGACACATGGCAACCCTTAGGGTGACATGTGGTAGGTTGTACAAATCACTCATGGTAATGTACAAATGATGATGTGGCATATCAAATAATGACATGGTGATGACGTGTCATCTGAGCTAGTAAGCCAATTGGTAGACACACGACAAGGTTAGAAAAAGACACGTGACATGAGGCTGACATGGAAACATTAGAAAATGAAGCAAAGGACATGTGACGAGATTTCGACGTGGCAAAATTAGAAAAGGACATGTGGAAAAGACAATGATGTGGCAAAGTGACGTGGAATTTTGCGTGGCATCCAATGTGGCATGGTTGATGGGGCATAAGGTCATTGATCAATCAGATGCCACCACGTAGCATCCTCCAAGTGGCTAAGTATGGACCAAAAACAAACCTACGAATGGTGTGGTTAGGCGAAATCAAACCCATGGCCTCATGTAAGCCATTACAACAACTTGTCGTTAAATGAAAAAATTTCCATCGAAAAGGAATCAAGACATTCTATTTAAAAAAATTTGTTATAACAATATGCAAAATATGGGAGGTATGTCGGTTTGACAATGCGTCCTCCCCATGACCAATAGAATTTCCATAAAGTGGTTAACCAATACACATGACATAAGAGTTATAATATGTCTGACAACTGTTATATATCAACTTTATGTGTGTTGGGTAAAATGGAATGACGTAATGTCCAAGTATTCAACCCTCGATTAGGCACACTTCAATTTTTTATAAGGAAATCGTCTATTGTTATGCCACAATTGGTTTTGTTGTATAAATGGTGGAACCCATGTCTTTTAAGCAATACGTTATATGTAATAGAAATCACAAATTTTCCCCTTTTGGAGATCAGAAAGAGGGAGAGGTTTATGTCTGAGGTTCATAGGGCCATTGTGCAACTACATAACATTATTTTGGGAATATAAAGTTAAACCCTTGGTTTATATTTGTGGTTTAATCACTTTATATGTGGCAAATACACTCATTTTGAGCCCTTTTGGAGATCAAATAAAGGAGAAAGTGTTTTATAATGTTCTTAGAGGCTACTGTGCAACTACAAAGCAGAGGGCCAACTTTAGAGAATGAGGGTTTTGATGCAAATTTGTCATTTTGCATCATAATAGATGAGGCCACTCCATTAGAAGTGGACTTGGAGACGTAGCTCACGTTGGGTGAACTCCATTATAAATCTCATCGTGTTCTTATTATATCTTTACATTTATTTCCTTTTGTTCATAAACCTTTTTATCAAGTTTGATATTTCACATTATGTTTAATGAAGACAAATTACTAACTCATAAACAAAAGATATAAATCAACATTTTTATATGATTGCTATATATTCTTTATTAATGTTATAATATATATAAAAACTAAAACTATAATTAAAAAGGAGTTAGTGTGTAACATCATAAATGCTTTGGAATCAAGAAAATAATAGAATGTATATATGACATTATTTAGAGCACAAAACAAGGTAGAAAATGTAAAGCTATTTAAGATATTAAAGATAAATTGCATGTATGTGTTGTGCAATACTTGTAAGAAATGAAATATGAGTGCATGTATTCAAAATGAATGTTTGCATATGTAGAGACATTATACCATTAGGTAAATACAAAATTTCAGTACAAAAGTATACATATGAGCCTTTTGTACCTGATGATTTTTTTCGATTTCACCAATTGGAACCTTGTTCTCATATTCGAAGTCGTGCTAATCTGAAATTATTATGTTGAATTTTACTTACTGAGTTTCTTTAAATGTGTCTATCTTCACATATAGTCTGAATATGAATTTTTGTATTCAACTTTCCTAACAATTTGTTTCGTGAAATTTACTTACCACGCATTTGGTGCAAGTATTTTATTGCAATCCTTAGTGGTTATACATTGCGACTTGAAAAGAAATCGATGTCTAATTCTATGGTGTGGTATTTTCAAATTAAGCAAGTATTGTCATAAATGCATTATGACAAGTTGTCATTATATTTGGGGTAATGCCAATGATTGTTTAGATTGTGCATGGCTTATCGTTGACAATTCTGGACATGGAAGAATGTAATAGAAATCATTTATGCTTATTTTTGTTATAATAGCTTAGACTAAAATCGTTTTCAATTTCTCATAGATCCCATACTTGAAATCTCAACGATTGTTTTTATTTATCTATTAGTCCACCAATAACAATATATTTTCTAGTCTTGAGAGTCTTGTAGTTGTTGTTTGCTACTTTAAAAAAAATTCCTTTATTGCAATGATGGGTACTAGGTTTATGTAAAACACAAATTAACAAGTTTTCTCCACACGATCACATCCATGTCATACCTTTAAATGTTGTTAAGGTAGATTGTTTTTTAATACATCTTCCCTATGTATAGAGGAGGTAGGGGAAATGTTTGTCAACTACAACACTAACCATTGTTGTTATGATTTCTTTGACGGAGTTAAAGTGAAATAATTGTTAGGGTGTTGATGTACCATCCACTAGGAAATGTTGTGTTGTGAATGCAACATGAAAAAAGGTATCTCCTTGAATATCCTGTAGGTTTTAACTCTGTACAAAAATTATCTGCAAACGAATCTTAAAGATAGAAAATAAACAGTAGCGAGAGCATAAAACATAAAACAGATAAACACAGAGATTTTCCCTTGGATCCCAAATCGGGACGATCAGCTTGATTTTTCATTATATTCCTTTTAGTGTTACAACACACATATATACATGCCAAAGCATACATATACCCCAATCCATTAACCCTAGATTAGAACATAACCGTAGTTCCCTTGACCAGAGCTACAAAATACCAGGGGCCAAAAACCATCATGCCCCAAAACCATGTGCAAACCCATGCACAAAACCATGGGCGGGTCCGCCCACTAGAAAATAAGGACCAAAAAAATTTTTTCAAGGCACTGCCCCGAACCTCAACAGGGGGGGCTACTGCCCCCCCTGTGGACCCCCCAATGTTGCACCCAGCGCAACGTACCACCCCCCCCCCGGTGCGTGATTAGTCATGGAAAAAATATAACAAAAACCCAACATTCTCCCACTTGTTGTTTTCTTTCCGCAGGAGGCCACAAGAGAGCTAAGTCATTAGCCCAGCTTTGAAACACCCATTGTCTCTCTACACAAAGAGAACTTCTGAGTGCTCACAGACTTTGTCAATGCATCTGCAACATTCTTCAAAGTGTCTACCTTTACCAGCAACACCCTTTTAGCTTCAACCATATATCTCACAAAGTGATATTGAACATCAATGTGCTTTGTCTTTGAATGATAAGTAGGGTTCTTAGCCAAGAAAATTGCACTTTGGCTATCACAGTCTATCCTTATAGCTTTCTGTACCAACCCCATACTTGAACACAATCTATGCAACCAAACTGCTTCCTTGCTTGCATGAGTGGCTGCTATGTATTCTGCCTCTGTAGTTGAAAGCGCCACTGCAGACTGTCTTTTACTCATCCAACTGACTGCACCTCCAAATAGGCTAAACACATACCCACTTGTAGATCTTCTTTGGTCCATATCTCCAGCCCAGTCTGCATCAACAAAACCATGAATGTCCAACATTATTTCCAATCCTGGTCTTCCCTGGTAGCACAAGCCATAATCACTAGTGCCACGTAAATATCTGAAAACCCGCTTCACTGTTGTCCAATGCTCCTTCCCTAGGTTTGACATAAACCTACTCAATACTCCCACTGCATGTGCAATGTCTGGTCTAGTACAGACCATTGCATACATCAGGCTACCCACTTCACTTGCATATGGAACACGGGACATATCCTCCTCTTCTTCTTGTGTCTTGGGACACTGTTCAGCAGACAGCTTTGTACCTACAGGAATCGGAACATTCACCGGTTTACTATCCTGCATATTGAACCTCTGCAATATAGTCTCGACATACTTCCTCTGGTTTAACCAGAGCTTCCTCTTTTCCTGATCTCTCTTAATTTCCATGCCAAAAATATAGTTTGCAGCACCAAGATCCTTCATGTCGAATTTGGAGAACAGTTGGGTCTTCAAATCTTGGATAATTTCTTTGTCATTTCCAATCAACAACATATCATCCACATACAAGACCAAATAAATAACACGGTCACCATTTAATTTAAAATAAACACAGTGATCCTCCTTGCTTCTGGTGAAGCCAAGTCCCCGTATATAGGTATGAAATTTCTGATACCACATCCTTGGTGATTGTTTTAACCCATACAGAGACTTCTTTAACTTGCATACCAGCTCTTTCTTCCCCTTCACCATAAATCCTTTAGGTTGTTTCATGTAGATATCTTCTTCCAGATCTCCATGAAGAAATGTTATCTTCACATTCATTTGTTCTACCTCAAAATCAAATGCAGCAGCAACAGATAAAATTAATCTAATAGAAGTAACTTTGGCAATAGGAGAAAAAATATCACCAAAATCAATTCCCGACACTTGGGAATAACCTTTTACTACCAAACGAGCTTTGTATTTCTCCACCTTGCCTTCTACATTCATCTTCTTCTTAAACACCCATTTGCTCCTGATGGGCTTCCTTCCAGCCGACAACTCCACCAGATCCCATGCCTCATTTTTATGGAAGGATGCCATTTCATCAACCATGGCCTCCTTCTAGAGTTTTCCATCCTCTGAATCTACTGCCTCCCTGATGCTTATGGGATCATCATCAGTTATAGTTAAAGCAAAATTTGAACAAAAATCAGATGGACTATACCTTTCCGGTTGTCTTCTTTCCCGAACTGATCTTCTCACAGCTGGGGTTTGTGGCTCTTCCTCTTCTGAGTCTTCTTTTGTTGTAGAGTCTGATTCATCCTCCTTTAGCTCAAAATCTATCTTCTCAGGTTCCTTTGGTAGGACTTCATGTTTAACAATATATTTCACCTCTCTAAACACCACATCTCGGCTGTACACAACCTTCCTTGTTTCTGGGTTCCAAAGCTTGTAACCCTTTAAACCATCCTTATACCCAATAAAGATGCATCGTTCAGATTTATTATCCAACTTGCTCCTTTTATCCTTTGGAACATGTACATATGCATCACATCCAAATACCCTTAAATGTGAAAGAGAGGGTTTCTTACCAATCCACACCTCATGTGGAGTCTTATCCTCCAACGATGATGAAGGTGATTTGTTAACCAAGTAACATGCAATCTCCACTACCTCTGCCCAGAATTCTTGTCCTAACACGGTACCACTGAGCATGCTTCTTGCCTTTTCCATCAACGTTCTGTTCATTCTTTCTGCAACTCCGTTTTGATGAGGGGTGTATGGAGTAGTCTTTTTCTGTGCTATACCACACTTCTTACAGAACTCTTCAAATTCCTTCTTGCAGAACTCCCCACCATTATCTGTCCTCAGCACCTTTATCTTCTTCTCTGTCTGGTTTTCCACCAGAGCCTTAAATTCTTTAAATGCAGCAAAGACTTGATTTCTTCCTCAAGAAATATATCCATGTATTCCTTGAGAATTCATCTATTAATGAAACATAGTACACGAGACTAACCTTGGTGATGGAATCGACACAGGTCCAAACACATCACTGTGCACAAGCTCTAATATCTTGTTCGCCCTCTTAGCACCAGAAGTAAAACTCACCCGATTCTGCTTCCCATATACACAATATTCACAGAAATATAAATTCAGAGAGCTAATATACATACCTTCTACCATACCATTTCCATGCAGTATCCGAAGGCCCTTCTCTCCAATATGTCCAAGCCTTTGATGCCATAGCATGGTATTTTCTCCACAGACTGCTAGGCTTTCCGCTTCACTTTCGGGAACCATAGAACTGTTGCAACCAGTAATAACAGTGTTGCCCTGAAGCTTGTACAGAGTTCCAATCCGAACTCCCCACATTAATACCAGTGCTCCCTGAACCATCTTACAGGTATCTTTCTCGAACATTGTTTTTACACCTGCATCATCCATCTTGCTTACAGAAATAAGATTTCTGGCCAATGCAGGAATGTACAAAACACCAGGAAGTGTTCTAATCCTTCCACCTTGTAGCTTCAGCTTGACTTTTCGACGTTTGACGATTCTGGCCTTCCTATCATCCCCTAGGAAGACATCACCGCCATCATATTTCTCATACTCGCAGAACCACTCCCTATGGGGAGTGAGGTGAAAATATGCACCCAAGTCAATCAACCATGACTCATGATCTACATGTGTGTTTAAAGAAGAAGCCAAATACACATCCCCACCTTCATCCAAGGTGGTTTTTGCCTCTGCAGAAGGAGCATCATTAGATCCCTTTCCTTTCTCAAGAGCCTTAAATCTGCAGTCCTTTTTGTTGTGCCCTTCCTTTTCGCATTTCCAGCACACCTTTACAAACTTTCCAGGAGATTTAGATCTCCCACTCGAAACCTTATTCTTGTTTCTATTTTGGGACCTTCCTCGTACAAATAATGCATCTCCATTCTGACCCTCCATATTTCTCCGTCTCATTTCCTCTGACAGCAAGGCTGAGACAATATCATCAAAATTCAAGGTAGTTGTATTGCTACCTATTGCAATAACCAGACTGTCCCACGAGTCTAGTAGAGAACACAACAAACTGATGCACTTATCTTCATCTGAGATTTTAATATCAACAGATGACAGCTGACTTACCACAATATTGAAGGCGTTTAGATGCTCTGTCACTGAGTCTCCATCCTTCATCCTCAGGTTATACAAATTTTTCCGCAGGAACAATTTATTCACCAGAGATTTAGATTGGTACAAGGTCCCTAGCTTGTTCCACAAGGTCTTCGTCATAGCTTCCCCAGATACATTCAACAATACTAAATCTGAGACACACAACTGTATTGTGCTCTTTACCTTCCGATCCAGTTTCTTCTAGTCTTCATCTGACACTACCATTGGTTTAGTACCTGGATCTACCACGATCCACTAATCTTTATCCACCAGAAGATCCTCCATCTTGAGCTTCCACAACTAAAAACTATGGCCATTAAATTTCTCGATCTCTATCTTCCTGTCGCTCACCATCTTCTTTCACCGCAAGAATTGATCTTGCATATCTCCCACTGAACAGGGTCTACCTCAGGCCCGAGAAAAAAACCCCTCAGCAACAAAGGCATCCCCTTGAAGCCGAAACTACTCCGATACCAAATGTAGGTTTTAAACCTGTACAAAAATTATATGCAAACGAATCTTAAAGACAGAAAATAAACAGTAGCGAGAGCATAAAACATAAAATAGATAAACACAGATATTTTCCCCTAGATCCCAAATCGGGACGACCAGATTGAGTTTTCATTATATTCCTTTTAGTGTTACAACACACATATATACATGTCGAAGCATACATAAACCCCAATCCATAAACCCTGGATTAGGACATAACCATAGTTCCCTTGACCGGATCTACAAAATACCAGGGGCTGAAAACCATCATGCCCCAAAACCATGTGCAAACCCATGCACAAAACCATGGGCGGGTCTGCCCACTGGAAAATAAGGACCAAAAAAAAATTTCCAGGGCGCTGCCCCAGACCCCGACAAGGGGTGCTACCGCCCCTCTATGACCCCCCCGACATTGCGCCCAACTCAATGTACAAGGGGGCTATCCCCCCCCCGTGCGTGATTAGTCATGGAAAGAATATAACACAAACCCAACATATTCAAACCATTATTACACTTCTGGTGCTAGCTTGCCATTGGATTGGAGATAAAGTAGACTTCTCCATCTTGGACTTGATCATAATAAGTGTATGTTAAATTATTGAAACAATTTATATGTATATATGCATTGATAAATTATTGAAACAAGTTATATGTATATATCCATTGTTGAAGTCAACAAAGCCAAATCTAAAAAATCCTTTGTATTTTTTTGGTTGTTTAATTGATGAAGGGTTGTTTTTACATTTGCTCAACCCTCAGTCGATTAATCTTTTTATTAGTGCGTTATTCCATGATAAGAATAGTTATTTCTACGACTATAAAGTAAGGGATTATTAATGAATTTCCATGGAGATGGTGAATAATGGGGATACAACAAGAGGATTTCTAAGCAGGGCTATGTTTGCTTTGATGACGTGTACGTCCAATATAATACTATAAGTGCAACGTATCAAATAAGATAATTAAAAAAGAATGAATAACAATGTGATGCATGTGGAAATAGTCAAGATATTTAAGTGCAATAGGAAAACAAATATTGAGCTTATATGTAGCCTTTGAACAACTCTTAGAACCATTTAGTACCTTATATAATTAATCCTTTTTATTGCTCTTATAACACAATATCAAGAAATAATAAGTCAATTACATTTAGTTAAAGGGTGTAGTCATCATGAAAAATGGTATTCTTGAAACAAATAATAGTAGATGTAAGAGAAGACATATTATAGTTAACCAAAATGACCACATAAATTTCAAATTTCAAAACACTATTACCATATATAGTTATGAATTCAATGTGTCATGTAAGAAGAGATACAAGAGTTGTCATTGGCTAACCCACCCCTCATGGCTACCTTGTGATTACACATGAGAAGGTTAGTTAGCCAATAACAATGTTATTATACACACACACACATAGATAGATAGTAGTGAAAAAAATGATATTTGCATCACACACATAAAACTTGAAGTAGCCTTGGTGAAATAAATAGTCTGAAGCTAACATAAAACTTCCATTTTTGCACGACAACAATTTCTTCAAAATCTTGACAACACTTGGTTTAACTAGCTTATAATAAACTCATGACTAGATATCTCTTTGGAAATTACTTATTGTCATAGCTCATAGGAGTAAATCATTGGTTCATTGTCATACTTATCACTCTAATTGCTCCAATTGATTAAATTTTTTGAGAGGTAATCTCTCTTGATTTCCAATTGTAGTTGAAGCTAACATAGCATACAATATATGACTTCACTCCATGCAAAATAACAAGGGGGTCATTATTAATGGTGATAGTAAGGCTTATTGCTCATTGTGACCAAAGTTTTTGGTTAACACATCATTGACCAAAGCAAGGTTAACTCAATCACCAACTAGATGTTTAGAGTTTATTTATTTATTTAGGGATTCCCATTCCTCCAATTAAATGGGGCATGCATTTCATATGCAAGTATATTGTCACCATGAAGGGTTAGAAGCTCATCATGTTTTCATTCAATAGGTTAAGAATTGTACGCATTTATTCTTTGTCCTAATTTTTAACTCTTTTTTCATCAATGGTGCCTATGTCATTTGAAATATTGGAGAAAGGTTTGTATAACCTTAGTTCTGTTGGGAAAAATACTGAGAGGGGGGGGGGGGGGGGTGAATCAGTATTTACTGCATAATCAAATCTTTTTACTTTTTCATTCCTTAAAACCCATACGCTACTTTCCTTCAGTAAACTAGCGTATATACGCGGATCCCCTTTATGAAACTCGCGTATACACAGAGATCTAGATATGTCATTAAATCTTCACTTCTATTATTCCATCATTCATTCATCAGATGTTTAATAAACAGTAAACATGTGCAGTAAGAACAGAATAAACTATCACACAAAGCATCACACATGAACACCAGGATTTTTAGGTGGAAACCCAAATCGGGAGAAAACCACCGCTGCAGTTGCTCAGCCTTCAATATTTTATTATAGAGAAAACATCTTACAACATATGTGTCGCGCAGATTGACCAAAGACGTTACAGCACCCACCGCGCTCACACAAACTCCGAAGGGGAGCTACGCCTTAATCTCGTTTACCACCCTTACCAGCCTCACCTGGAAGGGAGCTACAACCCCCTGACTGAAGGCTACGACCCTCAGCACCACCTTGGACCACGTTTCATCAATTTTCACACTGGATCCCACAACTTCAATAGAACATCACTTGCAGGCCACATTTCATCATATTTCCAGACTGAACCCTTTTCATACTTTTAAACTCACACATACATCACCAACAGATACTTATCAACACAGATCAGATAGCAGAAACATAGCAGAACAGATCAGATATTTCATACCCTTTGCTTCAGCAAACCCTAGTTTGCATACGCGCTTTTCCTTTACTGATGTCGCGTATATACGCGCTTCCGTCCACACAAAACAGCGTATACATATGTATGTATTTCATTGCGCATACGCGCTTTCTCTTCAGCGAAGCCATGTATATACGCGCTTCCTCCGCGGCGAAGTAGCGTATAGATCTTCAATCATTATAGAGCAGCATACTTCTTCAGATCAGATATTTAGTTTAGATTCAACCCTTTACATTAGACAGATGTTCGCCTCATCTCAGATCTAATCACTCCATAAACAGATCTAGCAGATACAAGTACATTTCAGATCTAAAGATCCCGCTTCATCATTTCTTCATAAGTGCTTCATAGATTCAGATCTATCATCAAACCTTTACCCTTTCCATACAGATATACTTCACAGAGAAGTATTCATTCAAGCTCAGACATCTTGCTCTCACTATCACAATTTGCATAATGAATTTCATCTCTTTATATAGGTTTATCCTTTTTCAATACCATGAGCCCCTTTTTCAATACCATGGGCCAAAACAATGCCATGAGCCCAAAACTACTTTAGACGGGGTCATTTAGATGAATCATTACCCAATAAAATGGGTCAATACCATGGTGGTTACCCCTGGTTTTGCACTTTTAGAGCGCTTTAGCTCATACGCGACTTGGCACATTCTTTTCCGCGTGCATACGCGACTTTCCCTAGGCCAATCCGCGTATACTAAGAGACATACTCTTTTTCATCATAGAATTAGCACATGCTGAATTCCTTTCTTCATTTCCTTCTGTACATACTGTAGATACATCATATTTTCTTCATCAAGAACATATTCTCTCAGGCACAACTTCATCAATTAAGTTGTCATCATCTTCATCAAATGGGTTGCCTTTCAGGGACAACACTCAACATCATAATATCAACAAGCATCATATCACATCAGATTTACATCATTTACCAAGCCCATCAAGTCAAGCATAACTTCATCAGGTGGATTGCCATCAAGGACAACACATGTCAACAGTCACATGTCTTCATCTTCATTAAGTGGGTTGCCATCAAGGAAAACACTCTGCATCATATTGCCAACAATCTCCCCCTTTGGACTTGATGGCAACCACGATGGTGTTTGATCACCACAACAGATAGGTACATTAAGAATACAATGACACCATGTCACTCTCCCCATTCTTTGACACCATTCTTTCTCTTCATTCAAACACCATGTCACTCTCCCCTTTGACATCAAGGGCAAAGGGCGGATCAAAACCAGCTGATATCAAACCAATACACTACACTCTCCCCCACATCAAGGGTAACCCGCATCAAAAACCAACATACTCTTCCCTTTTCTCCTCATGTATTAGAAGCGTTCTGCAGATTCGATATGCATCAAGTGGCCAAGCCCCTGAGTTCATGCTGAATGTTCAAACATATTTTTCAATGAAGTACATGACTCTATGACCTTCCTATCACCAAGGACTCATACTTACATCAAAGATCCAACCAAGTTGATTTACATATGAGACTCAAATACCCAACCAAGTGGGTTTACACAATTTGACTCAACTACCCAACCAAGAGGGTTTACACATTTTGACTCAAGTACCCAACCAAGTGGGTTTACATATTTTGAACAAGTCCTTTACATGACTTAATATTACAATTTACATCATAGGTCACAGCCTTTTTCATCAAATTACACATATGAATTTTTATAACCAATACCAAAAAGTCCTCAAGAAAGAGAACATATTTCAGAACCATCATAATGCCAAAACTGCATTATAGTCAGCAAAGCTAATGCTCCCCCTGAATCTGTGCAACCAAGCAATCTTTTCAAATGACTAAAGCTCCCCCTTAGTTTGTACATCCTGAAAACTTCCACCAACAAATCATCAAGGCATCTTCATCAAAACATTAGAAACAGAATTAAGAGAACTGAAACACCACCAGAGATACCAAACAAGATTTAGATACCAAAACAAAGATCAATACAAAGAGAGAAATGACTTCCAACCAAAAATTTGTCAAAGAATCACCATACGCGGTTTTCAGAACTCGCGTATACGATCGTGTTTCCGTAAAACCCGTATCCCAAGCCATCTTCTAAATTTCAAACTGTATCCGATTCTCTCGTGAGGCAAAGATGTTGTTCAAATTTCTTCGAGACATTTGAATGCTTCCCTGGACTGCAGATAGATAGAACAATGTAGTTGTGTCTTCAAGCGTCATCCAATGGTTGTAGCAAAGGTACATTAGTAACCAAGCCTTCAGATTCTTTGCAGCATCAATACAATCTTTCCAAGAAAGTTCGTCATACCAGAACAACAACTTCCCATAAGTGTCAAGCAATCATTCATGTGGTCCAACATCACCATGATCTTCAAGATTTAACATGAAGTAACATATGTAGGCAAAAGATCTCTCAACCATAGTAACAAACTCTGCATGATTTATTTCTGAATCAAATGACATCCAACTTATCCATGTGGGAGTACAAAAGATACTTATCAGCAACCAGGGCTCAAAATCTCATCATAATAAACAATGTACCAAGTCATCATCATTTGAGCATGAGTATAACAAAACCAAAGAATAAGCAGTCATATTGCCAACAATGCAATCATTAGTATTCAACCTGCTGCTCCCCCTAAACCAGTGCTCTTCCTTAGCTTGTGCAATCTGAAGCACCTTCAACAGCAAATCATCAGCTACAATCTCTGCATGATCTATCCTAATCTCTGAATTATAAGACTTTCATCTCAACTACGAATGCTCTTCATCATAAAGCAACCAGGCTTCATCCATAATCTTCAACACCAGAACCCATGTATCATTTTATTATCATGAGTATAACCATAATGATGCTAACAGTGCAATCATCAGCAGTCAGACTGATGCTCCCCCTGGACCTCTGCTCCAGATCTTCAGCAATCAGATAAACTTCCTTATCATCAATGCATACGCGGCTGTGTCAGCTTGAACTCGCGTGTATACGCGACTTTGGTGAATAGAACCCGCGTATGGAAAGTGAAACATAGAAAATTTTCATCTTCCTTCATTTCCTCCTGAGTTTGTACCTCCTGTACCTATCCTTTCCACATCAGATGCACTGTCAGAAGTAAACATAACCAGAATAATCAAATCAACCATGAGAGTCATCATGCATTGCTCCCCCTGTGACGATACATTACTAAATCTCATAATGTATCCCACATCATTCCTGCAGTCAATAAGAAAAGTCAGCTTCAGAAGCGGATGACTGCAGTAGGATCAGAATTCCCTACGTTTCTGATCGGTCTTCTATCTTTTTCCAAATTTGCTTGAGCTTTCCATCTGTGTGCTGAAAATTGTCCACTTCCCGCATCTGCTCTCATCCGCATTCTTTTTCTACATTTTCATACTTTGTTACACACATAACATCTCATGGGCTGAGAAATAAGCATAAGAATCATAATGAGTATTTCTATTCTTCCTCCTTTTACAATCAGCTGCTTTGTGTCCATACTTGTTACATGAAAAACAATATCCCTCGAAGAAACCAGAGTACCTTTCTGTGTAGGAACTGTTTGTTTGAGGCTGAAATGATCTGCTCCTGCAATTTGCTGCAACATGTCCATAATTATGACATTTAAAATATTCAACATTCTTGAATGAATTCCTTTGAGAATTCATGATTGTTGGTTGAGCTTTTGTCTCTTTCAACACTTCAGGTTTTACATTGACTTCCTCTGAATTTTTAGCACTTCCTTGTGAGCTAGATTCTCCTTTAACAGTTTCATGGAAACCAAGACCATGTTTGATAGCAGGAGACCTTTGATTACTCAGAATATTGTCCAAAATATTAGTACTATCATGAAACCTTAAAAGTTTTACCTTTTCTTCTAATTTACCTTTGAGAATATTTACCTCAAGCTCCAAGTCTTGACATTGCTTTGTCATGCTTTCTTCTTTCCTTCTTCCATCTTCTACTTGATGATTCAGATTTAGAATCTCTTCTTTCAACCCTTTTTCTTGTTCTTCAAAAGTTTGCACGAGTTCCTCATTCTTTTTGTTTGATGCTTCGAGATCTTCTTTGAGGGAGACGATTTCTGCTTCAAGTCTTGCATTCTTCTTGTTTGATTCTTCAAGATCAGCTTGTAGAAGTTCTTCATGTTCCTTGTATGATTCTTCTATGACAGACATGATTTTTTCTCTAAGTTCTTCATCATTCTTCTTACTTGATGCTTCAAGTTTTTCTTGTAGAGATATTTTTTCCTTTTTAACTCTACTCTGCAGATTTTCATGTATTTCTATCTGTTTCTTCATTCTAGAGATCATCTCTTTGTAGATATCAATTTCTCTATGTTGTTCTTCAACTTTGATCTTAATGGCTTCCTCTAGATCCAAAACATTACTTTCACAATCTTCACCATTGCATGCACAGGAAAGTGAATCACAAGAATAATACTCAATACCTGTTTTATCTTCTTTATTTTCTCCTGCACATGTTTTCTGCACTATCTTCATTTCAGTGGCCTTCTTCTTTTGCTTCTTTTCCATGAGTGCTTGTAGAGCTTCGTCAGAAACTTCTGGACCCCAATCACTATCTGATTCATCTTATTTGACTTCTGGTATCCATGTTCTCTGAAATATCTCCTTTCTTCGAGTAGGCTTCTTCTTTTGCTTCTTTCCCATTATGACGGATCTCCTTCAAGCGATCAAGCTTCTGCACAAGGACCTCCTCTGATACCAATTGTTGGGAAAAATACTGAGAGGGGGAGGGGGGGGGGGGGGGTGAATCAGTATTTACTGCATAATCAAATCTTTTACTTTTTCTTGCTTCTAAAACCCATACGCTACTTTCCTGAAACAGACTCGCGTATATACGCGGATACCCTTTATGAAACTCGCATATACACAGATATCTAATTATGTTATTAGATCTTCACTTAAATCATTCCATCATTCATTCATCAGATGTTTAATAAACAGTAAACATGAACAGTAAGAGCAGAGTAAACCATCACACAAAGCATCACACATGAACACCAGGATTTTTAGGTGGAAACCCAAGCCGGGAGAAAACCACCGCTGCCGTTGCTCAGCCTTCAATATTTTATTATAGAGAAAACATCTTACAACATATGTGCTCGGCGAGATCGACCAAAGACGTTGTGCACCACCCGCGCTCGTTTACCACCCTCTCCGGAAGGGAGCTCCAACCCCCGACTGCTTACTGTGTCTCTCTCTCCCCGGAAGGGGAAGGAGGACCTCTCGATCTTGTTTACTAAATTTTCACGTTGATAGAGCTACAACCCCCTCGACCGAAGGCTACGACCCCTGCAAGACCACCTTGGACCACGTTTCATCAATTTTCATTAATCGGATCCCACAACTTCAATAGAACATCACTGTTGGCCATTCTATCATATTTCCGCACCGAACCTTTTCATTCTTTTAAGCACAAACATACATCACCAACAGATACTTAACAACACAGATCAGATAGCAGAAACATAGCAGAATAGATCAGATATTTCATACCCTTTGCTTCAGCAAACCCTAGTTTGCATACGCGCTTTCACTTCACTGATGTCGCGTATATACGCGTTTCCGTCCACACAAACTAGCGTATACCTCAGTGTATATTTTATTGCGCATATGCGCTTTCTCTTCGCTGAAGCCGCGTATATACGCGCTTCCTCCGCGGCGAAGTAGCGTATAGATCTTCAATCATTACAGAGCAGCATACTTCATCAGATCAGATATTCAGTTCAGATTTACCCTTTTTCTTCAGACAGATGTTCGCCTAGATGCTCGCCTCATCACAGATCTAATCACTCCATAAACAGATCTAGCAAATACAAGTACATTTCAGATCTAAAGATCCCGCTTCATCATTTCTTCATAAGTGCTTCATAGATTCAGATCTATCATCAAACCTTTACCCTTTCCATACAGATATACTTCACAGAGAAGTATTCATTCAAGCTCAGACATCTTGCTCTCACTATCACAATTTTCATAATGAATTTCATCTCTTTATATAGGTTTATCCTTTTTCAATACCATGAGCCCCTTTTTCAATACCGTGGGCCAAAACAATGCCATGAGCCCAAAACTACTTTAGACGGGGTCATTTAGACGAATCATTACCCAATACAATGGGTCAATACCATGGTGGTTACCCCTGGTTTTTCACTTTTAGAGCGCTTTAGCTCATACGCGACTTGGCACGTTCTTTTCCGCGTGCATACGCGACTTTCCCTAGGCCAATCCGCGTATACTAAGAGACATACTCTTTTTCATCATAGAATTAGCACATGCTGAATTCCTTTCTTCATTGCCTTATGTACATACTGTAGATACATCATATTTTCTTCATCAAGAACATATTCTCTCAGGCACAACTTCATCAATTAAGTTGTCATCATCTTCATCAAATGGGTTGCCTTTCAGGGACAACACTCAACATCATAATATCAATAAGCATCATATCACATCAGATTTACATCATTTACCAAGCCCATCAAGTCAAGCATAACTTCATCAGGTGGATTGCCATCAAGGACAACACATGTCAACAGTCACATGTCTTCATCTTCATTCAGTGGGTTGCCATCAAGGACAACACTCTGCATCATATTTCCAACAAGTTCACTCCTACAAAAATCAACAAAATAATTTGAATCAATGGAGGGCTATGGTGAGTTGCATGGTAAAAAATAGACAATGGTTTTGGGTTCCCTATTTTCCATTTGATTGTACATTTGAAAATTTGTTTGAAACATTACAGAGTTGTCCCACGACCAGACTTATCTGGTAGAATAACTAGTGAAGCAAAAATACCCAGTTGGAATTAGTTATATGTGTTTCTTTCTTAGTTGCACAAAATTAGATCATAACTAGAGGTCTTTACTTACCTAGGCATAGTTTAGTGGATAATAAAGATGAAAAACACCAAGGAATGGAGCATCTACTTAGATAGTGGAATAAGGATTGGAGCATATGCACTGCACACCCTAAGTATATCTAAAAATTCCCACCACCAAGTATGATGTTGGATAAATTTTGTAAATATTTTACAACAAGTAGGATCAGGAGAAAACTAATTAAGAATAAATGGAAACGAGGAAATAATTTTAGAAATTCCCATCCACTGTATATCCCACATCTCATATATGGGAACTAGTGAATGATGTTGTCATGTTGGTGGGTGACTTATATGGAAAATGAACAATTCTCAATTATAAGAACACTAAGTACTATTGATACACCAAGTGTTGACCAAGGTGCATATGTTCACTTGGGTGGAAATATAGTCAAATGATATAGATATGATTTTCAAGATTTTTATTAAGAAGTCAAATGAAAAATACCATTATTTTATATGGTATAAGAATTCCTACTAGATATAGAATGCACCATGAGTGATTTCCCAATCTTGCGTGATATGTGGCATCATTATTTTCCTCCCTTGCTAGATCAATATTAGAAAATGTGGAGATATAAGTACTTGAAGCACTATGAGCATCTAGGTGAGGTCTTATTGGCACCTATATATGCTATCCTCTTTGATAAACCATGCCTAGGGCTCTACATAGATGTTTTAGTTGTGTTGATTTGATAGGAGATTGATAGATAGAGAAAGATAGAAACTACATATGTATTTATGGGTTCACCATAACTCCACTTATATTTCTTATGGATGTTTCATATATGTTATTACTCATGGTAGAATATTTTTAGAAAACCAAATTTGGATGTTATTACAAGCTAAAGGAATGCAAAATGGGCATGTTCCCAACTTATCCTTTCATGATTGGGATGTTTATTATGGTTGATAATAGCCTTGGAAGAAGTAGATGAGATGGAATTTTACAGATTATAGCTCATTAACCTTAATTTCCATAACCTATTAAGCAAAATTTATAATTATTTCAAGTAGCAAGGTTTTATTTGGCCATACTATCATTTGGTATGCCTAAAATACCAATCTTACATGAGAGGTCTAGTTTTTCATTCTATCCAAACATAGAAATGAGGGGATCAAGCAAAGTGAAAGCTAATTGAAATTTGCTAAGATTAGTTCAAGAAGCAATGGGGATGTCAAATATAGGAAAATAATCCACAATGGTAATAGAGTTTAAAATACATCAAAATGAGATACTCGAGGTCACAATGGGAAACATATTGGAATAAAAGGGGTGCATGAGTGTAATAGAACCAAAAGAAATAATAGAAATCAATATTGTTTAAAAGGAAAATTCTTGTTGCATCTATAAATAATCCAAATATGATAAAATAACCTGTAGCAAGCAGTCAACAACAAATAGTTGTGCAAGTGAACATAAGCACAATAAGTGAAGGACAAGAAAATGGTGACTTGGGCCTTGCCAATGGAGCATCCAACAATATAATGGCAACATTCTAGGTAGAATATTTACTTAGAAATTTATCAATAAAATTGATGATGAATGTTGAGTTAATTTTGATATGATTAAAGAGTAATTAGATTAACCTTTATTATATCAATGATGGGTTTAACATAGGTAGCTTATGCCCCCATGGTATTCGCCCTTGGTATTTTATGTAATGAAGCCTATTTAAAGGCTTGGTATACACCATTGTAAAACACTTGAATTAATCATCTTAGTTGGAGTGGCCAAGGTAATTAATATCTCTTTGAGGTTAATTTTCCTAGTAAAAGGATTCTAGGGTAAGAATTAGTGTTTGTTAGGTGTATTCTTCTTGTATTTGATGTTTCCCTTACTAGGGATTCTAACATGGCATCAAAGAATGATTTTCCCAGACTCTCCAGAGAGAGTGGTCCGATGTTGGGATATATTGAGAGAGTGATTAGTATGAAATCAAAAGATGGGAAATAAGGGATTTGTTCACATATGAGAAATTTTTTTGCTTTGATTCCTAGATCTATAAAGAGAAGTGTAGATTTGTTGAGATTTTTCACAACTATTAGTTAAAGGAATAAACATGAAGTTGTGGATCTATTAGAGGTTTTTGTTCCATGGAAATATACCTTACAATTGTTTCACTCTCAATCAAATTGCCAAAGGTTGTGTTTTCGAGGCATGCATAAATTGGTATATGTACATTATATATGTCGTGAGTCTCACAAAGGAGTGCAAGAATATCTATCGGAATTCATTGTGGATGGATTTGGAGGTTTCCAAAATCTACGAATTCCATTTGAATCTCCAACCATGAAACCATGGGAGGTGATATGTTATATGTTTTTAATCCCTAGGAACATCGTCTCCATATCTTGATCTAAGTGAGTAGGCTTCAAGGTGGAAATGATCGAGTTACTATCCAAAGTCTATGTAGAGCTTGCAAAGGGAATCCTAATAGTGACTTTCGGGAGGTACGACAAGTAACAATATCATAATTCTAATGGAAGAGTGGTGCAAAAGAAGTGATTAATTTTAAAGAAGATTTAACAAGTTCAATCCAAAATCTATAAATATGAATGAAATTTCTTTATATAACATTTGAATTGGCCACTCCAAGAATATAGATGAGATATTCATTGTAGGTAAAAGACAGTGTAGCTAATACACTCATATGAAATTTTCTTTAAATATTTTTTCCAAAGATAATGTGAAAATTATATCGATCGAAAATAATATAAAAGAAAAATGTATATGTTTTCCAAGACTGTTAGGGATGTTGGTACTACTTGTTTTTCTCGTGCATGATATAACTTACTTGTGTGAATTTGGAGGCCTATGAGGGCATGCACATATAATATGTAAATGATTTCCTAGTTCATATATCATGGGAGCTGAAAATGATTCCTTTTAAAAGCTTGTTCTAGTTTATTTGCAACTTGGCATCAATATTTATAACAAAGATACTTGTAGCATGTCAAACTAAGAATTTTAAATGGATTAATAAGAATAAAATCCTATACTTGTTCCTTGAAATATAAGCATAAATATTAAAAAGGGTTGGTATTAGAGCTCAATTAACCTTAACTCACTCCTCAGAGTGGCTAGGGTATTTTATATTGATAGAAATCAAGATAATTGGAGTTTCCGAAAGCAATAAGAGGATGCATCCTCATTACTATTGAGAATGTCATTGTTTGAGAATTTCTACATGATAGTATCAGGTTTTTCCATTTTTTAGGAGATTGAAAGTCGTTATAACTCTTCATAATGATAGAGTTGTTATGTTTGTTGAGCTCATGTATAGGTTTTATGATATTTGTTAGATATGAGCAAATATATTTCTTGTGTTTATTGGAGGTTGATTGGTTTCTTTCCTTATTTCTTTGTCACTAGATACAATGAGTTGCATCCTGACGTTTTTCTCTAGTACATATTTGTAGAGAATTCAAAATGCAAAGTTAAGTATGATACTTAAATTATTAAATAGGTATGAGAGATGATATATGTTATGTTTGGAGAGTCTATATCATTGATTAGAATTTGTCTCCCTATTAATGTTCAAAGCACGGAGGAGGTAGAACTACATGATCATGTCCACCATATATACTAATTAGAGTGGAACTTGCCATCTTGATCACCTTTTTTTATGTAGTTGTTTAAACTAGTGTCAAGAGGGAACTAGGCACACCCTAAGTGTAAGGTGCTCTAATCGAGGTGACAATATTTCACACAATAGTTCTAGGCAATGGTTGAGAAAGATAGGGTAGGAGCATCCGCTATGACAGTGTGGCCCATGTGATGGATGGAGAGGAAGGTGAATATAGAGATAAGTATTCAAGGACTATTTTTCTTCACTACATTGATTGCATTGATTTGCTTCTTATGCTAATGGAGATATTCGTTAAACAAATCCCATGTTAGAGAGCATCACAATTCAACTAGTTGTTGAGTTTTGGAACCATTGGAGGTTAATTGTTGAGCTCAAAAGAATCCCAACCCCAATTAATTGCTATGGATAAGGATGTTAGATCTAAGACTTTTGTGATCCTTAATGTAGATGAATGTCTTTCGAATTAATCACATCATTAGGATTTGGTCAACGTTTCGAAACAACTATTGTGGTTCATCCTCAGGACAAGGAGGAGAAGCTAATTGATCTTAATGAATAAATAGGGATGCATCATTGCCCGGTAATAGTTGTTAAAACTAGTTGTTAAAAAGTTAGTTATTAATTTTCTTTAAGGAATAGAATTAATATTAATTAATAAATTAATTATTTATAAAAACTAATACTTTTTATGGATTAGTGGTTAGAAATTTAGTTATAAAAAATTATTATATTTAAGAAATAATATTATTAATTAATTATAAATAAGATTTTAATAGAAAAACAAATATTTAAAAAAATTTCATTAAAAAGGGAGTTTAAAATATTTATGAATGAGGGAGGGGTAAAAATTTTGTGTATATATATATATATATATAACAAAATATAATATAATGTAATATAAAATAATTACATGGTGAGAATCGGAGTCCAGCTCTTACTTAGCTTTCAACCATCATCACAGTTGAGATTCTTAACATGCCTTTCAACATGAAATGAGTGTACATGATTCATTGTTCCTGTGGTACTCCTTATATTGGAGAAACAAGTCGTTCCATTAGACAGAGAATCTGAGAGCATGTTGCAGACATTAGGCACAATCGATCTCGTACCTCAGCTCTTGCTGAGCATGCAGAAAAATCTTGTCACCATGTTTGTATTGAAGATTCCAAAGTCATTGCTAAAGTTGACCATTTTCACCATAGGAAATTAAGGGAGGCGATTGAAATTGAAAGACATGCTCAGAATCTCAATCGTGATGATGGTTGGAAGCTAAGTAAGAGCTAAACTCTAGTTCTCGCCAGACAATTATTTTATATTACATTACATTATATTATATTATATTATTTCTATTTTATTTTATTTATTATTAGTATTATTATTTTTTTTTTTGTATGTTTGGTAGTTCCTTTCAATTTTCACCTTTTTTTTTTCTTTTTTTTTTTACTCCATATTTCATGAACATGTCCAGATACATCACCCCGATTGGGGAAGGGAATTGAACCTGCGATGAGTGCTATAACAGCCCGCCTCATCACCGTTTAACCAAGACCCCACTTTATTATTAGTATTATTATTTATTCACACACACACATATATAATTTAAATACAAAATTTTACCCCTTCCTCATTATAAATATTTTAAACTCCCTTTTTAATGAAATTTTTTTAAATATTTGTTTTTATTTTATAATTAATTAATATTATTTCTTAAATATAATAATTTTTTATAACTAATTTTCTAACTGCTAATTTTAAAAGGCTAGTCCTTAACAAAATCTTATTTTTATAATTATTTAATTAATTAATTAATATTAATTCTATTTCTTAAAAAAAATTAATAGCTAACTTTCTAACGGCTAGTTTTAACAGCTATTTCTTAACTGCTATTATCAGGCAATGATGCATCCCTATTTATTCATTAAGATCGGTTAGCTTCTCCTCCTTGTCCTGAGGATACCACAATAGTTGGTTTGAAACGTCAACCAAATCCTAATGATGTGATTAATACGAAAGACATTCATCTATATAAATGGATGTTCAATTGCTTTGTATTAGAGGAATCTACTTTTAATAATTAAAGATTCAACCAACTTTAAATTTAAAACTAAAAACCAAGATTTATTAGTTAAACATTGAACCACATTGAATTATTATATAATTTGTCATCTATCTTAATACATTTTGGATTAAAAAATAAAGTAACCTTCTTATAAAACCATTTTAGATAGTTATTAATTAATTATAAATTTATATATTTTTAATTTTAAAATATTATAAAAATTATTATTATGAATTTTTTCAATGAAATATCTACATTAACTTATAAATCAAAGGTATATTATTATAAAATTAAAATTAACAATAAAATTGAAATAGTAAATATTCAAAATAATGAATCAATATTAATATTGAAATTGTAAATGGTTATTGTAAAATCATGGGGAGCCAATTGAGTTGCTCATGTATACTTTATTTATTGGTTTTTGGTATAGTATTAACGCCTTTATTGGAAACTGCAAAATTTTATAGTAGCGAAACCATGGGATTTCACCATATGGAACCTTGATTTAGTTATCCATTTGGTTAAGGTTGGAACTACAGTTTAGATGATAGAATTAACGGCCTGGATTCTCCAATAAAATTTTTAAGACGAGATATGTGGTTTATCTCGAAGTTAAAACCCTAAATGGCTGTTGTCAAGTTAATTTATGTTATTGGTTATAACAAAAACTTAAGCATGGCAGTGGCTGTAGTTTAGTGGTGAGAATTCCACGTTGTGGCCGTGGAGACCTGGGCTCGAATCCCAGCAGCCACAGATTATTTTATGGCTTTTGGCGGACTATAAAATAACATTCTACTTTGAAAAGTAGTCGAGATTATATATGGTTAATTCAATATTATTATAATAATTTATTTATATGGTGTATAAAAGGTTTTCATTTCCAATTATTCTATCAGCACAAGCACATTTATAACCAATTTTATTTAAATGAATTAATATTGATTATAATATGTAAGGAGATGACTTAAATTTGTTTATCAATTTAGTGCATATTTGTTTATACATGATATTTATACACGACTATATATTGTTATCGTCCTTAATCTTTAAATTTGAATACCAAAACCATTAAAGTTGAGAATCACATAAGAAAAACTCCATTTTTATTTATAGATAACAAGAATATTCTAATTATAACAATTGCTAATTTTTCTTAGAGGACATTTTTTAATGAGACTGCGTTACATTTATTTAATACTAACCATTATAGTAAATCTTATTTAATAATAATCAATAGAGTGGATCTAATTCACCTTACATTAAATGGACTTGATGACATTATTCTAATGGGATTTTGACCTTTGTCTTTTCCTCTATCTATTTTTACCATCACCCATAAATCATTACACCCATAGGGAGGATCCCAACACTTACAAGTGTTTTCCTCAATGTTTGTTGTGAAGAGATACAACCATAAATTGCAGTTCTATGGATGAATGTTGACTGAAATGTTGAAGGAAGCAAGGAAAACACAGTCTCGTATACAAGAACTAGCCTCCATGCTAAAGTCACAAGAAATTGACCTTATTAACCAATATCATACCACGTTCATTCATAAAGGGGCTTTTAAAATTGTGAGAAATAATGTTGATATATTGTAGGTACATGATTTTTATAGGTATTGTGGGGTGTAGGAGTATTCAAAAAAGAAGAAGTGGGTATCTATTAAAAATTAGGGTTGTTTTTATTAAAAATATGTATTGGGAGGAGGGTCCAACAAAAGGATTTTTAGAAGGTTTGATCAATATCTAGCAATGTTAAGGGTATACTTTAATATCTCATGAATGTAGGTTCTATGACACAAGTTGATTAAGTGGAGACCCAATGACTAAAGTAACCAAGAAACTCCACCATAACCTTAGGTACCATGTACAAGTGTTGATTGCAATGTTGAAGTAGTCAATATCCCATTCACAAATACTAACTAGAATAATCCAAGGAGCTCATCCATAAACCCTAGTCCCATGTTGAAGTGCTTATGTTGACTCCCCAATGAATATATCTATGTTCAATACCTTACAAAAAATTATGCTCGAAATGCCTAACATAATCATGTGAATCAAAAAATATAGATCCAACCAGATAGACTAAAAAACTCATCTATATAATTCAAAATCTAAGGCATGGATCTAGAAGGCATGTGACTATTAGAGAATTGGAAAGTTGAAAAATAGTATTCATAATCTGCTCTTGGGTTCTTACAACAATGTTCTCTACATAAGGTGGAGTAGAGTCATTGAATAGAAGGTGGAGGTAGTTTTTTTCGTAGAAATTACAGTTGTCCATATACCAGTCCTCATAATCATCCTCCAAATCTTACAAACATATATTTTTTGGTGATATTCTTCATTGATCAAAGAACCAACTTTGTTAACGATGTCACTCTCCTTAATTCATTGAATTTCTCCTTAATCTTATTTTTCATATCTTTTTGATACATGTTGAAGCTATTTATTAGATCTTGCAATATTTTATCTTTCTCCTCCAATGTCATGTTCCTCAACATTGTCATTCTTCAATTATGTTAGGATTTGAGACTATAAATTTGCAAGGGATGTAGCACATTGGATATTAATTGGAAGCATAACAAATAATATATTAAATCAAAACCTAAAAGTCCTCTATCCAATGGCATTGGTCGCGTTGCAATCTAAGAACCCTATTAAAAGATATGTGCACTGCAATATATGTAGTCATCATAAAAAAAACTCCAAAATGATTGATTTAATTCAATGATATATTCAGTTTTCGATTTTCGATTTACATTTTTTTGCTTTTGTTTTTTCTTAACCCTTTTTTGGAGAATTTTTTTAGAGGAAATCAAATATATAATTAGTTTCTTCAAATTATACTCAAAATATTATAGGAATTGATCGAAGTGTCATGTCTTGATTTTTCTATTTGAAAACCTATAATATAGAAGGAAAAAAATATCTCTTTTACCCCTAAGAAAAAGCTTTAATAACAACTGTTATGATCCTTAATTTTTAAAATTGAATCACAAAAGAAATGCCTAAAATGGTCCATACGTATTAAGACCAAAAACCTTAAAGTAGGAAAATGTCTTACAATGATCATTTTATGCAATGAATTCACTCTATTTCACTTGTGGTTCACTTGCCTTTTACAAGGAGGGAAACCTCCTAATGAGTTAAGCTCCAAATACAATAAAGTCCACATCTCCCATATTGAGGACTCCATCCTTATATATAACTAACAAGAAAATCTTAATCATAACAACTTCTTAACTATCTAGTGGGCCTTCTTAAATGGGGTAAAATTACATTTATTCAATACTAATTATGGCAGTGGACCTTATTTAATAATAATATAAATGGTGGACCTAGTTCACCTTACATTAAATGGCCTCCACTATTTTTACTCTAATGGTCCCTCTAGGTCCTAGTTACACCCTTATTGAGGATCTCAACATATATTCAAGTTACATGATTATTCATTGTTGACTTGAACCATCTCAAGGGATATAAATACCTGAGTGATCATTGTCACCTCCGTGTACTCTAGCCTCATAGAGTAGTTTGAGATGTTTGCATGAGAATCAGTTATGCAATCAACAATGCCTTTGCTTTTAAAAAATTGAAAAAATAATTGTTACATTGCTCAATAAGAATGAGAAAGGTTGGTTGACATTGTTCCTTTGTGTAAGTGAATAGATCAAGAATGAATTCCATTTACTACTTACTTCTATTGGACATGTGTGTGAGACTCTTATACCTCGATTGATAATGAATAAAAATATTCAATTCTCATTAATACATTATACATTGTTCTCAAAGGTCAAAATATCATATTAATTCAATTTTTTTAATCATCAATAATTAGCCAATACCATCTTCCTTGACTTTAAAAAAAACTTTGAATTTTATCGTAATATATATATATATATATATATATATGAATCCAAAATCTTTAGCAAGCATTGAAACTATACACAACAAACAAAAATGGAGTGATTGTTCAAAGAAATAAGCACATTAGTTTTTCGAAAACTCGAACTTTAGAAAATAATAAATCGTTAGTAGCAAAGTTGCAAGAAAATTGTGTAGGGTTAACTCAATGCATATGAATCCCAATCTTTAGCGAGGGTTGAAACTATACATAATAAATAATAATGGAGTGATTGTTTCAATGAAATCAACGCACTAGTTTCACTTTAGATTTTCACAACCTCAAACTTTAAACACTAATAAATCTCTAGATACGTACCCATATTCTAGCTAAATAGGTAAGACTGAACCTACTCAATCTCTTGGGCACTGAGATTTACAAGTAAAAAATATGTAAAAAATCAGATGTGCATCACCATGAATTTGTAAATTATTATACATGAAATGGAATCATCGACATTGAAATTATTGTAAAGGTAAAAAGAAAAATATGAACAATTCGGCTTATTTTCAAAGAAACCCATATTCTAGCTAAATAGGTAAGACTGAACATACTCAATCACTTGGGAATTGAGATTCACTAGATAAAAATATGTAAGAAGTCAGATGTGCGACACCATGAATTTGTAAATTATTATACATTAAATGGAATTATCAACATTGAAATTATTGTAAAGTTGAAAAGAAAAGTATGAACAATTTAGGTTATTTTCAATGAAAAACAATTATAATGGTTACAATTTCATATATAAATATGAATTTTATTATTTTATAATTTTTTCCTAGAGTCTTCATTGTTAGTGTAAATCACAATGGTGTATGTAACCCTTCACATTTTATGTTTTGGTGAGAGAAAAAATGAGTAATATTTTTCAGAGTTAATGCTAGTTCAGTGAACCTTTATTCTTTTCCATGTGAATTAGTAACATACAACTAGAGCTCAATTTGTAGGGTGATCAAAACATTTTGCAAATTTTGAATGATGTACAACTCAAATTGGAGCTTGAATCCTTGGAAGAAATTCTAGAACCCATGAAGATACCTCTACTTGTAACTAGTAGGGTGCTATTTAGAAACACAATCATTTTTTTCCTATATCGAATCAAAGTTGACCCATGTGCCTCTTTCTCTTTGTAAATGAAGGTCCTACTCTCATATAATTCCTAAATACGTTGCTCTCCACATTAGCATCATTACCATCTCCATAAATCCTCGTCATTTACTAAGAAGTAGAAAATAACCTCACTTAATTTTATAAATGGAATCAAATCCATTATAATATTTTGATTCTTACTTGATTCGTAAACTACCATGGATATTCCATTGGACAATTTTTCAAAACAGATTTGATAAAATTAAGCTTAAAATCCAAAATCTACACTATGAGGGTTTATTTCTCTTTAGATTTTTTGATCTATAAATTAATGTTTATTACATATGCATGCAAATTATAATTATGCAAAAAAATAGAGAACAATGAAACAAAACTAATAAATCACAAATTAACGTAAGATATAACCTAAGAAACCCTTTCGAGAGAAAACCTAGCTAGAAGGTGAGGTCACTTTGCTCTTTTTCGTTGAATGTAAACGCATGCACGTACAAAGAAGTGAGACATGCGGTCTGTGGGCTACTACAATGCACTAATCCTATCTATTTTCTCTCACCTTATCCCATCTCCATCTACTCTATTAAGTTATGGAACAAAGTACACTCAAATAGAATGAAACCCATGTTCCTACTAGTGACTTGGTTATAACATAGTCTAATAGTCTACTAGTGGTTTATTTTGACTCCTTCAAATCTTAACTAGAGTTATAATATTGAATCTTCTTGAATATTATTTATCATGATCTTGTGGCTAGCCCATTTTCCATGAATAATTGGGTCTAACATGGAATCCTCTCAAATTATGATGGTCAAAATAGGAAGGTCACTTTCCAAGTGGCTTAAACTTTTCATATGGACTCCAATTGAGGTGATTCTTGCATTGTTGGAAATATTTGTGTGTAGAATAACACAAAAATGTGGTATGCTTAAGTGAAAAAACGTTATCACCCCCCTCCCCTGAAAAAAATAACATCATTAGATGTCTCAAACTGCTCCTAGAAGGTTTTGAGACCCAAATTTTGCAAACTAGGGCTCGTAGGTAAAAATGGTTATGTGAGTTGATTCCTCCACTTTTTCCACTCTGAAAGAATTAAGATGGATGAAAAAAAATATATTGATCCAATCTAGATCAAACCTCCCCATTTTAGGAGGATTTTAGTCCCAAAGAACTTCTACTGAATGGGGAGAGGGAATTTTTTCCTCTACGTTCTCTCGGATGTACCATTTATCATTTCCTGGAAGTTTTCCTTTCATTCCAATCAACCAAAGTTCATACCACCTATTGTAAATCCTAGAGAAAGTCCCCAGATTGATTTGAGACTAGTGACTAAGACATCTTAAGTGAGTGCTTCAGGTAGTTTATCTGAATTCAATATCACACTAATCATCCATTCAATACACTTTATGGGTTCAGGACCATCCTTATTTGAGACAATACATTAACTCAGAAATAAATGATTATTCAAGGAAATAGTAACATATAAAACCACAGAGGTCGGTCTCACTAGCGTATGTAGTCCAAAATTTAAATCATAGATACAGATGGGTGATAGAAGAACAATAGAGGGGAAAACTTGATGTAACATGCTTAAGAATATAAGAATACATTAAATCTAGCTCAGAGCAAGAAATTTGTAAGGAGTGAAGGCAGAGTGTGAAGGCATATGGAGCACCATTAAGGATTTCAAATCTTATCAAACATGGGGGGCATTGTTTATCAATTATTTAACTAAAATGAATCCTTGAGTTTACCAAGAAAAAATCTCGCAACTTCAACTACATAATACCCAAGAAGAAATATGGATACAAATATGAAAGATACACAAAAGAAACACATATTGTAAAGCTCAGATGAACCAGAATCGCCATAGTTATACATTATTCTTCCTTCAAAGAAACATTCAACAATGAGACATCACATTCCTCTTTCAAGAGCAAAATTTCTTGCCAAAAATTATGAACCTTTTTCCAGTCTTGCATTGTTCTTCATATAGGCCCTCAGAGAGGGTACGCTATCAAAATATTCTTTCTTGATTTTTGCAATACATAACCATTAACAAAATCAAGCGTGATTCGTAGCACAGTTGGGCTAACTAAGACATAAAAAAACTAATATAAAACTGATTAATTACATGAAATATAAAATATAAAAGTAAAAAAGTGTCTTCTAGACACGATCTAGAAATTCTCACTGGTGGTGGTGAGGCTATAAAGTTTTTGTTGAAGGCTCAATGATCTGAACCATAGGCAGAAAGCCAAGATCTGAACCATAGGCGGAAAACCAAAATCCTCCCAGTTCCTTTGCCACTTGAATGAATATGTCACATGAGCGTGTGATTAGGGTTGATACATGATCCGAAGATGATTCAACTCGGAATAATACAACCTGGAATATAAAAAATTCTTTAGAAACCCCAAGAGGTGAAACTCCCTCCTCAGGTAAGTCACCATCATTTTGCATTTCAGCATGGAATTTTTCTCGTGACAAGAATCCAACCTACTCTTTGCTTCAACTATCCTATCATTGTACTTATCCCATAACATTAATCCTCCTCTTTGATCCCAACAGTTGGGAAATCCCACTCCCATGATCCTCGCGAACTCAATGTTGATAACCCCAACACTTTTGACCACTGCGTTCAAGCATGCCTCAACTTTAACCCTAGCCTCCTCTTTGTATATGGCCCTCATGAATTCCATGAAAATACTCACTCAATCTACCACGTATATAGGCCTTAAGTCAATGACTAGCCTCTCATTGACGAATTGGATGTACTTCTCAACGATCATGGAGTTCCTCACTCCAGCCTCCCTGTTCGACACAAGATTGGATTCAAACTCCTTGATAGTGGCCTTCTTTTCATTCATCAATGTTATGTATTCCCAGTTACACTTCATCTCATCAATGATCTCATCCCATACCAATTTTTTATCTTGTAGCAGGGAAATATTCCCTTTTAGCTTTGCTCTTAAGTCCTTTATTTATTGCTCAATAGCTTGTTGGTTCTTGGAGGTGAACTCAACATTTGTGCTAGTCATTTCGAGAAACTTCTCTTTTTGAACCAAACCTTCTTGAGTAGCATCCAAGTCGCTCTGTATCTTCATGAGTTGTCCTTCAGAGAGTTCAAGTTCGGTCAAATCCTTGGTGAGATAATCAATAGGATTTGGGGATCTTCAGGAAGAACTATTGTGAATACATGTGTATCCATATTATGCTGAATATTTTTCACTTGTTGTCTGAGAGATATAATCTCATCGTTCCCGTCGATGATTTGTTTGGTGAGAACCTATTTTTCTTCTTCTACTCGTGCCAATTCCTGGGTGTGCACATGTTCGCTACTAGGAATTTTGAGCTTATGCATCAACTCTTGGTTCTCTTGTTGGGACCTTTTCAAGATGGCTTCCATAGATGATTTGTATTATGTGTTTACCCCCATATCACAATAATTTATTTGTAGGTATATTTTTGCATGGTGAGGGCCTTGAAATTTTCTTCCTCCTGCTTCAATCTGGTAGCGGCTTTATCCAACAACTTTTCTACTTTATCAATGGTCATTGGGTTTTTGTTGAGTTCATTATACAACATATCTCCTATTGTAATATTCCCAAATGGGAAAAGAAGGAATATAGTGCATAAACATGGAAAATAGCAGTGAATACATCAATACACCATTTCATGAGACAAATTTACATCCATCTTATTAAACATATCAGCAAATAATAGGCACAAGATCTTGAGGATCAAGTCACTCAAGCAATAGAAAAAAAGCCTCCAATAGGAAAATATGCTAATACATGAGAAACACTACTATACAAATGCCATGAGCCATGACAGTGCAATTTTAGGACATAAACTGCTACAAGAATGATATAAAAATGTAGATTTGTTGTTATATAGCTCAAAAGGTGTTGGGGCTAGAGATCTATGCTCCCAAACACATTTCCAAGACAACCCAGAAAGGGTTTCTGAAAATACCCAAAACAAAAAAATGTTGGAATGCAGCCCTAGGGCTGAATTGCAACTGCAAATGAATAACTAGATGGATATAGCTGAAGCTGATATCTAAATGAATATATATCCTCCAATAGATCCTTCAAGTGAAAGGCTGATCCCAACACTGAAGATCTCACCCTCCAAATCAAGCACTGAAACCTCCACTGCAAATGCTCACTAGAATAACGTAGTCAAAGAGGAATTTGTGCTATATATGATGGAAGAAAGCTCAAGAACCTCCTTTGCTGATATCCTAATGGGAAGAATGCTTCCTCCACTAAAAAACTAGCTCAGAAATTAGGGTTCCCAACCCTCCACTGCAACACCCTGCAACACAACACAACTCTGAACGGAAACTGTGTTGTAGCTGAAGACTGAAGCTTGGCTAGAATTTTGGAATGTGGAAATGTAGTGCAATACTCTTCCTAGAGGCTCCTCAAGGAAAGAGGTGGCATTCCCGCTCAGGAACACCCTGTGCTAAACAACACAACAATCTCAGCTAAACAACTAGAGAGTGCAAGAAGTCATACAGACCACAAAATCAATAATCAATAACATATCCATCTATGGTTGCTTTGCGATCCTTATAAACAATGTGAGCCTTATCACCTTGGGTTCCACTCATTAAAGTCACTACTATCATGGAGACTTTCTCCCATTTGCATTGTTTTGTCTCTCATTGATTATCCACTCCCTCCATACCAGCGTTGTTGATTTTGTCAAACTTGACCTTGTCCACGTGCATTAGCCCCTATTTACACATGAGGGTGATTTATCCAGCTATTAAGATGATCCATTTTCATATTAAGAGGGGTTTTATTCCTATTAAAGAGATTTATGGGTCTACCTACCCACTTATTCATCTATCTAAATGACAAAAGCAAAAAATAATATTCCAATTAGCTGCATGCTAATTTAGGAATATTACAGTCCTCCCCTCCCAAATGTTGCTTGTCCTCAAGCAAATATAAGGATAGAACTGAAGAGCCTCCTTTCCTCCTCCTGTAGCATCCTCATATGATAAGCTCCTCCAATGAACAAGATGTTGTCTCATCAATAAATCTCCAAGTTTCTCCTCCCAAGTATGCAAGTTAGCTTTTGGTGACAATCCCAAATAGCTATCATCATGAAAAAGTAGAATACCCATGGAGGCAACAATATGTTGTCTAGAGGCCTTCTTGAGGCATGGAATCTGAAATATAGTGGGAACCATAATTCCCATGTGAAGCTCCCAACCCCAAGTTATCATCCATACCAAATGAGTCACCCTCCAACATGGAAACCCATGGAAAAACTCTTCCACCTTAAGCTCCTAAAAAGTAGGTGGGTTGCATAACTGAACATGATGGATCAAATTGCCCATCCCATGATGTCTCTCTCTCCACTTATGATAAGTGTAGATCTTTTGTTGAACTTGGGCTGCAATAATATTGCCTTCATGAAGAAAAAAGGTAGTTGGACCCTCAGAGACCCACTCTTTGGTTCTTGCCCAAACCTTCCCACATATGTTGAATAATACATTATCACAACATGGAATCAAGATGAGAAAGTTACTGAGTGTTTTGTGAGATGTTGGATGATACCAATAGTTTCCCATGTGGTGACAGCGCAATTTTTCTAATTGTTGATTTAGAACACAATGTGGCAATTCATCTCCCAACCATTTGTTGGTTATGCATGTTTTCTCATCTACTAGAAGGTAGTAAATTGCATTGTGTGTCAATTGAACACACCCAGAATAGAAAAATAATTTCCCATAGCCATACAAGAAATGGCTATCTCCATCATAGATGTTTGTCTTAGAAAGACCATGAAGCCCAAATAGAAGCTTGCCCTCTTGTGGAGCAATACACTGTATATAGATGGCAAGAGAATGCAAATACTTTGTTAGGTGATCAATAAGTACAAAAATACAACCCTTACCATACACTGCGAGTAGGCTGAAAATGAGGTCCATGGATGAGCCCTCCCATGAGAATCTCCTCATAGGGGTATGAAATGTGAAGGGATGCATACTCCCCTTGGAACACTCCATGCATACTCCCCTTGGAACACTCCATCAATAGATACATACTCCCCAGTGACAACGTTGTTGGCCTTTGTAATAAGGCTCCTTCCATCTCATGACTTCCCTCCTTGACAAGCCCAATGCCAAAGACACATATCATAATGTTGCTACATGTGAGAGACTCCTTCCTATGTGGAAGTACCTCCTACTCATTCAAAGCTAAAGATTAGCCCCTTTGCACCATGATTGTGCCATCCCCTACTCCTGAATCACTATGCCAAGTATGGGGGGAAATCAACCCATACTCTCCCAAGAGTAACCAAAGCAACAATAGTCTTTGCTGCTCCCTCATCTCATCATCATACAAGTCATAAGACAACATCATGATAGTTTACTTGTAGAATGCCCCATACAAATAAATCTCATGTTGCCATATCATATGGGTACCATGCAATGCATCCAACCATAACATACCTCTAGAAATAGGATATGTCACATGATGACCAAACTCTTTTAAGAGTAGCCAGCACAGCCAGGCTTCCTATTGCCATGTGTCATAGATATGAAAGTGGCTTACCAACCCCTTGCTCAACATCCACACCCATTCATCCAAATGTGGGTGTCTCCTACCATTTTCCCACTTGGTACCCATCCAATGGTGAATACTATCTTCCCAAATCTGATTTATATCTTTGCACTTCATGGGATGTTGAAGTGCAACCTCCTGGAGATCTTCAAATGAAGACCACTCATAAATGACCAAATTGAATCCATATGGATCCAAGTATGCTAAAGGAAAATTCATATCATTAAGCTAGGTAGTGCTCAATAAGAAGGATCCATCATAGTAATGGGAGATAAGATGTATCTCATCAACCATCTACCTATCCTCTGCTACACATTTAAAATGGTCATTGGAATGCTCCAATAATGGTTGGGCCCCCAACTCATCACTGCTGCTCCATGACAGTGCTGTTGATCTCCATGATGGTGCATTTGTTGTCTCATAATCATGCTTAATGTTGAACATATAGTTTTGCATTGGATTATTTAGGTCAATGTTCATCTTGTCCTCCAACAATTTACACTCCAACCCCAAGAGTTGTGTGCAGCTTAACAATGACATACTAGGATGAATGTGTATCTCCTCCTTGATCCTATCAAGGGTCCTATGTGTAGTGATAGTCTGCTACTCCAAATCAGCAGTGTTTTTTGATCCTAGGCCATGCAATGACATGTCCCCACAATCCTCCATATGATGTGTTGAAATAACAGAAAGTGGAAACATTTGCATACCTTGTTTTATCTTGGGAAAATCTTGTACTGCTACAAGGGTTCCTCCCACCGGTGTGATGACTTCCCCAAATACTGGTGATGATGATGGTTGCTTCTCTACTGTTGCACCAGCACTGGTATAAGCCTCCTCCTCCTCATGCATCTCCTGAATAGTGCATGGGACTCTAAATGTCAAGATATCAAGACCACTTTGCAAGGGTGCAAGTGTTCCTTCTCCTAATGCAAGTACTCTTGCAGCAAGTGGTGGTGGAAGTTGTTCTCCTTCCAGATTTCTTCTATCAAACTTCTTGATCAACCTTTGAGTAAAATCTTCATAAGCAGTTACTCTTGCATGAACCAAATGGCTGAACCACCAAATGTTTGCTTCACCCTCAAGGTGCAGTGCTGCAATCTCAATAGCTTCTCTTTCTACTACTGGATGTAGTAGGAAGAATGCATCCAACTTCATTCCCCCAAGCCTTTTCTGTGCATTTGGATGACCCATCAAATGTAGACAATAGAAATCTATTGTGATTTCTCCTTGCATAGCTACAAGGGATCCTTTCTTATTTAAGCTGAATGAACTATGGGAGAGTTAGATTCTCCTTGAAAACTCTTGATTGAGATCTATATTCTGCAAGATAATCACTTAGAATCTCATGATCTAAGTGTCATCCATCTCCATGCCTTTTGTCTTCTTATTCAAAAGAAAAGGGCATAGTGTATTGCTTTGGAGCTCTATGCAATACCGGTTGTTTCTTCTACTGATAGGAAGTACATGGACCTTCCTCTTCTTGAAACCCTTTAGAGGTCTCATTGCATCTCTCCTCTTTCATCTGCTTGACCTCATTAGAGAGGTTATTCTTAGATCTGAAAAGTGATGAGACAAAACTCATTCCTTCCATCATTTTATATCTCTTTTTCTTCTCTTCTTCTTCTTATAGTGTATTGGCTGAAACTCACAGGCTGAGCCAAGATTATACTCTGATACAACTGTAATATTCCCAAATGGGAAAAGCAGGAATATAGTGCATAAACATGGAAAATAGTAGTGAATACATCAATACACCATTTCATGAGACAAATGTACAACCATATTATTAAACATATCAGCAAATAATAGGCACAAGATCTTGAGGATCAAGTCACTCAAGCAATAGAAAACAAGCCTCCAATAGGAAAATATGCTAATACATCATAAAAATTGCTATACAAATTCCATGAGCCATGACAACGCAATTTTAGAGCATAAAATGCTACAGGAATGATATAACAATTTATATTTGATGTTATATAGCTCAAAAGGCATTGGGGCTAGAGATCTATGATCCCAAACACATTTCCAAGACAACCCAAAAAGGGTTTCTGGAAATACCCAAAACACAAAAATGTTGGAATGCAGCCCTAGGGCTGAATTGTAGCTGCAACTGAATAACTAGATGGAGATGGCTAAAATTGATATCTAAAGGAATAGATCTCCTCCAATATATCCTTCAAGTGAAAGGATGATCCCAACACTGAATATCTCACCCTCCAAATCAAACACTGAAACCTCCACTACAAATGCTCACTAGAATAACGTAGTCAAAGAGGGAATCTGTGTTGTATATGATGGAAATAGGTTGGAATAGTGCCAAGATATGAAAGAAATCTCAAGAGCCTCCTTTTCTGATATCCCAATGGGAAGAATGCTTCCTCCACTGAAAAACTAGCTCAAAAATTGGGTTTCCCAACCCTCCACTGCAACACCCTGCAACACAACACAACTTTGAATAGAAATTGCGTTGTAGCTGAAGACTGAAGCTTGGCCAAAGTTTTGGAATGTGGAAATTTAGTGCAATACTCTTCCTAGAGGCTCCTCAAGGAAAGAGGTGGGATTCCTGCTCAGGAACACCTTGTGCTAAACAACGCAACAATCTCAGTTAAACAGCTGGAGAGTGCAAGAAGTCATACAAACCACAAAATCAATAATCAATAACATATCCATCTATGGCTGCCTTGCCCTCCTTATAAACAATGTGAGCCTTCTCACCTTAGGTCCCACTCATTAAAATCACTACTATCATGGAGACTTTCTCCTATTCACACTACGCTATCTCTCATTGATGATCCACTCCCTCCAACCAGCATTGTTGATTTGGTCAAACTTGACCTTGTCCACATGCATTAGCCCCTGTTCACACATGAGGGTGCTTTATCCAGCTATTAAGATGATCCCTTTTCATATTAAGAGGGGTTTTGTTCCTATTAAAGATATTTATGGGTCTCCCTACCCACTTATTCATCTATCTAAATGATAAAAGCAAAAAATTAATATTCCAATTAGCTACATGCTAATTTAGGAATATTACACCTACCTTCTTGTGAATATTTACTTTATCCACCAGTGGTACACTGTCCAGATCCAGAGAGATATCTTTAAGGATTGAGTTGATGGATGTTGCAATGAGAATTTCATCTGATCCCGCTCAAGATCGATAACAACCATGAGCCTAGTGTGATATGTTGTATAATGACGGTCTATGCTCTTTCTCATCTCATCCCTCACCTTCTTATTTCTTTCATTGATATCAGACCAGTTTGTCTTGTCAGTAGATGTACTTTTCCTGTCACCAAAAATAGTTACCTCAGTGGAAGTTGATGTTGCAACTAATGGAGGTTCCTCTAGGACAACCTTGAAATCTAGCCCATTTTGTCCCGTTGGTACCAGATTAGTGACAATCTCTTCTTCTTCCTCATCCTCTTCACGTCCCTGAGTCCTATCCTTTTTACTTATATGTACCTCCTCTTCCTCCTCGATATCTTCAGTTCGGTCAACAATCCTTTTTGGGTTGCTTGTCCCTGCCAGTGGGGGTCTCAGTCTCCATCTCAGTATCCAAAGACGATGAGTATATTTAGCTTTCCATTCAATGTCAGGTCTGGGTGCATGTATATAGGTTGAAGTTTTTATCTTTTCTCTCCTTTGGGCAATGACACCCTTAGGATCACAGTGCCAGACATCTCCCTGTTGAAATTCCATGTTTCTAATAAGCTCTTCAATAGTTTTGAAGGAATTTCTTGAATTGATAATTAAGGGGCCTTTAAGATTTACCAGTTTAAACATGTATCCTTTATTTGGCAGAACAAAGTGGATCTGGTCTGCATTTATGCTATGTCTCATGAATTCTAGTGAAAATATCCTTATGGGCATGAACACTAGAAGATGATAAGGGGGTAGCTCACAACCATAGATCCTGAGTTTTGTGTGGTCCTCAAACAAGTACCAATCTCCTACGCAAATATCCTTTCTGAGCTAGAGAATCTCTTTTTTTTGTGGGAAGATGAGGGGTGGAGGTGCACCATGAATAATCTAGTATGTGATGGACATGAACTTTGATACAAAGTTAGAATATTTGTCATTGTCAGGCCTCTTTTTTACTGCAACAGTCGAGTAAAATACAAATTTGATCTCCTTTCTATGAGTAATTTTACTTCAATCTACATGCTCAAATTCCTCAGCATGTGCGTACATAAACAGATAAAACAACATAGAGTAATAACAGAAGCTGGATGAAGTGACGATGTGTTGGAATTGGAATTTGAGGGTTGTAGATAAGTAGGATGGGATATCGAAGAGTTGGTCAGGCTTAATCATCATGTCCAGAAAACATAATTGGGCTTTGTTGACCAAATTGGCATCATCTCCCCCTAGGATTCCTGAGATTACGAACATAATGGGTTGAACTGGTTTGATAAACAAGGAGAGAGGAAATTATTCAGTTGGCAGGAGAGTCTGTGAGCCTGGAACTAAGATTATCAGTATTAAGGATTGTTGTCTTTCAGTTGGGAAGGTGGAAAAATGGTACATGAGGGTAACATCAGTGAACTGCTACGGCTTGGAGGACATATGGTAAACCAGGGTGCTCTAGATTAGTTTAGGGGTATTTTCGAGTATCTTGTTTCCTCTGGAGGAAAAAAAATACCCTTTTTGCTCGATGTAAGTCTCTGCGAGCCATGAGATGAACTCATGGAAGTAATGTACAGATGGGGTTATCTAGTAATATAGGTCATATTTGACTACTCAGAAAAGGTCTTAACCCCTCCAATGATAACCCATCAAGTTATGACACAGGCCAGCGGTGTGGTATGGGTAAATGGGGTCACGTATTTGGGCTTCTGTGTCCATGAAGGGTTTAGGGCTGAGAGCGGGCTTAACCTCATGGATTTTGGGGGTTTTTTCGGTGGTATTTTTTTTGAATAGTGTTGGAACTTGAATCATAGGTGGACATGGGAGGTAGAAATACCTAGTGACCACGTAGGAGGCTGAAATTGACGTCTCGACCAGCTCTGGATTAGCTAGGAGACTATGGAATTGCCTTGTGCAGGAGCCCAGTTGGAAGGAGAGTTTAAGGAAAATAAGAGTGAAAATTGGGCATATAAGGCAAGAGAGGTCAACTGCTTAGGTGGAGGATATCAATGGTAGGGTGACGCAATAATGACGTTATTGGGTTTGACACGTGTCTTATTCGGGTTGAGAAGATATGACGAACAGGCGGTAGATAGGTGGCAGATCGTTGGTAGCTAGGTGAGACCATTACCTTACCCTTTCATGTTGTGCTCTCTTTCTGTAGGTGGTCATGGATTCGACACGCGACGTAGGTGGGCCCCGCCTCTTTTCGGTGGGTCGACTGACGATTAGGGGGATGCGAATTAACCCCCCGTAAGAGATCTCAACCGTTGATCTATTGGTTAATTTTTCAACACCCTTGGGGGGGGCGAAGTTAACCTCCGTGCATGTTGGCCCACCGATCCACTTTTAGGACAGACCCAGGCTAGGATGGACGATGATATTTCGGTAATATGCACAAACTTTAATCGCCCCCTGTGCAGTTATAAAATATTTTCGATTTGTTTCTTTGCCTCGCATTAGACGTACCTATGAGTTAGCTTGAATATATTTCGTATGCGGTGTTTCCTTCCATATGAGCACTCAAACTTGGATGAACTTCTAAGGACAACGGGTTAGCCACACTTAGCCATATTTTATTTCTATGAAATATTAAGAGAGGCTATAACACAACCCATGTCTTGCAGTGTTGGACCTCATCTGGAAAACAATATCTTTTGTCAACATTTTATGAGCATCTAGTGCCAAATATTCTATAGAAGGTAGGACTTCTTTCTCTTCCCGATTTAACATGGAATACACATAGAGTTTTAGATTCTCAACATTCAAAATTGAGTAAATGTGCATGTATGGGAGTATATTGAGTCTATAGAATTTATCTCCCACCTTTTCTTGTATCTCAAAGGGACCATATCATATAGTCTTGCTTTTCTTACCAGGACCCTATAATCTCTCCTTGTTCAAATATTACCATACTTTGTCTCTCTCCTTGAAGGACTTCTTTTTTCTATGTTGATCACGATTAGACTTACATTTTTCATGTGACTTTTGTACTGTCTTCTTTACCTATATATGGATCTGCCTAATCTTCTAAGCACATTTTTCTTCCCTTAAGGCATCCTACGTAACCCCCTCCTTTGTACGTATAATGCTCCTTAATATCCCAAAATGCACCGAGATTTGTCGAAAGAACAAATTCATTGCTTCTTTTACCATTTATAGTCTTTTTATAGTGCATCAGAACACACATATTACAGAACCTTTCAACTACCATGAACAAGTAGTCATGATGTCCCTTCATGTTTTTTGCTAAAACTCTTACAAAGTCCATGGAAATGCTTGCCTAAGGACGAGTAGGTACAAGTAAGGGATGGTATAAACCTTATTTCTTGTTGCAAATTTTTTTGGTACCACAAAACATGCATCCTCTTATGAACCTAGCTACCCATTCTTTCATCTTAGGCCAATACACATACCTCTTGGCCACTTTTTTCCCTAAAAAAAGTACCCTGCAATATTGGAGGTTTGAGCCTCTCTTATTAGTTGTAATAAATCACCTTTAAAAACACATAAATTATCCATCGAGTAGAGTAACCAACCCCGGAGAGGGTATTCAACTATGTTGTCACCATCGTGCACAAGACTCTGGCTTTACAATAGCAAAACCACCTCCTTGATTTCCTCACCCTCTAAATATTCCTCTTTGTATGCATCATAGGTGAATGGATCCATGTGCATCAGAGTTACCGAAGCTCTAATTTTTTATGTGGGTGGCCTTGAAAGTATGTTGACCAACTTGTTTGTGTTGTCCTTCTTATACTTGATCACTAAATGAAAATGTTGTAAAAACCCCATCCACTTGTAATGCCTAGTTTCTATAGCTTACTCTTAGCCTACATATATTGTAGTGGGTGGTGATTGTGTGGATAATTGTCTCCTTTCTCATTAGATAATGTTATGAAACCAACTCCAAAAATAGACGAAAAGATAGATCAACGCCTTAGAAATAAGACACTTCGAGGGGGAAACCTCCAATACATTACATAAATGAACAATTCTTGGATGATACAAATGACCTAAACCTCCTTTCTATATGTAGGAGTCCATGGGGCCACAATGTAATCCTATCCGACCTAAAAATAATAATGTAAGGGCACAATAATAAAAATATGGGGGCTACAGGGATACAACAATACCAATAAGGGGGTTACACTAACAACAACAAGGGACTATACTAGTAATATAGGGACCTAACATGCTACTCTCCTTCAAAAAAGTGTTGTCCTCAACGCTTGAGTAGCTCCGGGTGCTTCTATATAAAATTCTCATCCTCCCATGTAGAATCTTCAGTGGGTAAGTTCTTCCATTTTATGAGATACTTTGAAATTGATCGGTTTCGTAGCTGTCGAGTTCTTGTTTCCGTGACTGCTTCAGGTTCTATTATGGTTTTTCCTTCCTCATCAAGTTCTGGCAATATTGTTTGAACTAGAATTTTGTCCCCTGTAACCTTCTTTAAGCATGAAACATGGAAAAATGGATGCACTCCTGAAGAAGCAGGAAGCTCCAATTTGTATGCCATAGTACCAATATTTTGCAACACCTTGTACGAACAATAGTACTTTGGCGATAATTTATTATCCTTCTTAGCTTTCTTGAGGGACATTTGTTTCTATGGTTGTAGCCGTAAAAATATCCAGTCTCCTACATCAAAACTTCTCTCGCTGCGACGTTGATTTTCCTGTTGTTTCATTCAATTTTGTGCCAAATTTAAGTTATCCTTTAAGAGTTGGAGAACTTCTTGTTGATGCTTGATGTGATCTTCCACTACTTGAAACCTAGAATTTTCCCTTAAAGAAGATGTGATGGACGGTGGATGATATCCATAAAGTACCATAAATGGGGTTATTTTTGCTGCATTATGGAAGGAAGTGTTATACCACCATTTAACGAGAGGTAACCACTTGACCCATTGTGCTTGCTTATCAGATACAAAACAACGAAGATATCCTTCCAAACATTTATTCACTATCTCGCTTAACTTACCTGACGAGGATGATAAGATGAGCTATGAGCTAGTTGAGTACCCAAACAAGAAAATAATCGTCCAAAAATTTCCTAGTAAAAATGGGATCTCCGTCACTTACAATAATCTTCGTTTTCTCCATATGAAGCTTTTGAATTGTTTCCACAAATGCAGTAGCAACTATAATTGTTTTAAATGGATGAGATAATGCACAAAAGTGTGCATACTTGGCAATTCTATCAACTACCACCATGATGATAGTCTTTCCTTCGGGCTTAGGTAAACCTGTGATAAAATCCATTGACATCTCCTCCCAACGTTGACCTGGAATGGATAAAAGTTGTAGAAGACCTGGGGTCTTAATTGTCTCAAATTTATTTTTCTGGCAAACCAAACATTCCACCACAAACTTTTGAATATCAAATTTAATAACATCCAAAAAAAATTCTTTCTTCACCCTCTGGTATGTTTTTAAAAATCCTAAGTGTCCTCCTAAAGGATAAGTGTGCAATTCCAATAGAATCTTTTGTTTTAGTTGGGAATTCTTACAAATATATAAGTGATCTTTGTACCATAAGGAATCATTTTTACAACTAAATGTATCAAATGTACTAGGATCTTGCTGCAACTTTAGAATGAGTGTCCACACTTCTTTCTCCTTCTTCCATTTATCCCTTGCTTCAGTTATCCAATCTGGTTGGATAATAGAAATGGCACAAAGAAATGCTTCCACCTCTTCATCCTTTCTTGAGAGTGAATTTAAATATTTAGCTTCCTTTTTGTAGATGATTTCGAAAGTCATAACCCAACATCTTTGTGACCCATTTTTTCTACTCTTCTCAAGATAGTTTTTGTTCCACATAAAAGAGTTTTAAGACTATCATGATCAATTTTTACCTTGAAGTGTCTTCCCATTAGGTAAGGTCTCCATTTCTTTAGTGCATGTAGTATTGCCAACATTTCCTTCTCATAAATAGCCTTTTGTAAATACTTTCCTTTGATAGGACGACTTTCAAAGGCAATGGGTCTTCCTTCTTGCATTAAAATAGCACCAATTCCATTTCCTAAGGTGTCACATTCCACAATAAAGTTTTTTATGAAGTCTGGCGTAGCTAAGACTGTTGCTAGGCACATTGCCTCTTTAAGATGTTCAAAGGCCTTAGTTTCTTCATGAGTCTATGAAAATGCATCTTTCTTCAATAATGTTGTTAGAGGTGCTGCTATTCTCCCATAATTATTAACAAACTTGCGATAATACCCTGTTAACCCGAGAAATCCTCGCAACTGCTTTATGGTTGTGGGGAATTTCCATTCCTTAATGGTTTTAATTTGGTTAGGGTCTACCTTAACACCCTCATGAGATACAGTATGACCCAAATATTCGACCTCTTGTACTCCAAAGAAACATTGGGATGTTTTTTCATATAATTGTTTCTCCTCTAATAGTTTGAGCACCCTGTCAACATGTTGAACATGATCCTTCGAAGACCTGTTGTAGATTAGTATATCATCAAAAAATACTAACGCAAATTTTATAAGGAAGGGTTTGAAAATAGAATTCATCAACCCTTGAAACGTAGAAGGTGCATGGTAAGGCCAAAAGGCATGACCAAAAATTCATAATGACCCTCATGAGTTCGAAATGTTGTTTTTGGAATATCTTCAGTATTTATTCTAATTTGATGATATCATGAACGAAAATCCAAATTGGTAAAATAAATTTCTCCATGTAATTCATCCAATAATTCATCAATCACGGGAATGGGAAATTTATCTTTAATAGTGAGCTTATTGAGCTCCCTAAAAATCCGGACACATGCACCATGATCCATCCCTTCTTGCAGTGCAACAACATCGCTAGAGCAGAGAAAGAACTAATAGTTGAATTATACCAACTTTCTAACATTTTCACATTCATACGTTCAAAAATTTTTTGGACATATGATATTATTTGTAAGGCCCGATGTTTGTGGAACACTGAATCAAATGAACAGCATGATCATCATCATGAATAGGTGGGAGTCCTTTTGGGGTTTCAAAAAACCTTGGAATGATTGTCCAAGACTTTTTGGAGATCTATAGAAATAGATGATTTTTATTTTGGAACTTCTAGTGAGCATAATTGTGCAATTATGCCTCGTTATTATTTCTTTAGAAGCTTTTTCATGAAATTAGAGCTTATTATCTTTCCGAGATTCCCTACAATACTCCATGATTCGACTTCCTTTCCTTCTGAAAATAAATTTCAAGAAAATTTCTTGAAAACTAAAAGATAATGTCCCCAAACATTGTAACCATTGTACTCCTAGTACAACATCAATACCTCCCATAGGAATGAAAATCATTGGAATATTCAATACATATTCCGCCATGGTTAGCTTGATACTATGGCATTTTCCAGAGCAATTTATAGTTCCTCCATTTGCAACCATCACTTGACATTTTGGTGCTGGGTATAGGAAACAATTCAATTCCTTCGAAACCTTACAATGAATAAGATTATGGGTACTACCTGAATCAATCAATGCTATTACATTTTTCTTCCTGATATGTCCTTCTATCTTGAGTGTTTGAGGAGTGGTAATTCCTGCCAATGCATTACACGATATGGTCAGGCAAAATTCTTCTTTCTCTACGGTTGGTTCCTAGTGCATATCCTCTTCTTTTGAAGTTTCTTGTTCATTTTCTTCCTCCTCTTCACAATCTATGTAAGATAATTTCTTCTCAACACACTTATGACCTATAGTGTATTTGTTATCACAACTGTAGCAAAGCCCTTTTGCTCTTTTTTCTTCCAATTTTTGTGGTGTCAACATTGTAGGTTGTGGAAGTCTAGGAGTATAAACACTTCCATCTTTATAGATGTGAGTGGTAGGCTTCCTTGTCACCACATAATTTTACATTCAATTTTTCTATTTACTTGAATGCTCTTCAATGAATCGTGTTCCCAAATGCGAACTTCATGTTGGATGTTATCCTTTAAAGTGCCTATGAAGAGATCGATCCTGTGTTCCTCTGGAATATCAGTTACCCTTATATTCAATTTTTGGAAGTCCTCAATGTGCTGCCCCACTAAACCCCTTTGTTTGAGATTTATCAATTGGCTAAAGAAGGTGTTTCTCTTTGTATCCTCATAATGTGCTATCATTTCCTCTGTAAAAATTGACCAAGTGACAATTTTTTTACGGGAGCAAAGCCATCGATACCATACAAATGTATTTTGTTCTAAATGGAAAGTTGCAATGCGTACCTTTTGTGTGTTTTGCACATTATTGAGATCAAAATATTGCTCCATCTGTAGTATCCATGTTACGAGATCCTTGCCATCAAACTTCCTCATATCCATCTTTGGAATATGGTGGTTCTTCAATCCAACATTAGAGTTTATGAAATAATGATTAACATTTATTTTGTTCTCATCATGAGTTTCCTCTACTATATTTTCGACATTAGGAAACATTTATTGTATCAACTTTGTCAAACCTTCCATGTCTGCTTTTAGATCATTCTTCATGTTTTCCATGTTGTCTTTCATTTTTTCTTCCATGTCATCCATCTTAGCTTTCATGCCAGCTTCCATGCCTTTCTTCAAAACATACATATTATTCTTCAAACCATCCATCTTCGCTTCCACGCCTTTCTTCAAAACTTTCATTTTTTGTTGCTCTTTGCGAGAGCGAAATTTGGTGCACTTGCTCTTGTAATTTTGACAGATCATGTTGCAATTATTCATCTTCATGAGTCATAGTAGAGTATTCTGAGGGCTTAATGGGTGTTGAATTCCTTTTAGGGGGGCATTTTAGAACCCATTACTATGCTCAATAGGCCCTTGGAATCACTTAAAATTTATTTTTCAAACAAGACATGCAATTTGAAAAAACAAATACACACCTTTTTCTTGCTTTTGCGGAGCTCAATATTGAAACTGAATTATATTTGCAATTGTAGATCTTAAATATCTAAAATTTCGTCATGTAGTACCCCTCTAAATATTCTTTCGAATGCCACATGTCTGGCCTAATTTGGATTCTTCAATACAAAGTTATGTCGAATCTCCCACAATGACCTAAATATGGACTGGTTCAGTAGAACGCAGTTGTACGGTGTTCCGCATCTCACTGTTTCCTCCTTTTTCTCTGAAATTTATAGACAAGAAACTATAGTTTGTGTAATTACGGCCACTTTTTACAGAATTCCAATCCGATGCTTAGAGAGAGAGTTATGATGATTTTCCCAAGGTCACCTCTTTGAGATGAAATTCAGGAGCCTGAACAAACCCTAACTTCTACAGATCATATCTCCGAAAATATGGTGAACCAATATATGAAATTTTTACAAGAAGTTCCTGAGGATTTTGGCTTCACACTGTAAAAATTTTAGATTCTGAGCCTTCGTAGAAAAAACCTTATTGTGAAAATTTCACAATGACCTGTTTAAGTGAAATTCAATAGCTTGACAAAAATCCTAACTTCCACAGATCATATCTCCAAAAATATTGCGAACCAAGATCTAAAATTTTTACATGACGTTCCTGAAGATTTTGGCTTCGCTCTATAAAAATTTCAGCTTCGAAAACTTCGTAGAAAAAAGGTTATAGAAAAAATTCCACGATGACCAGTTTGGAGCAGCAAAACCCTAGAATCCAAAGCTTTGATACCAAATGTTATGAAACCAGATCCAAAAATAGAAGAAACGATAGATCAAAGCCTTATAAATAAGCCACTTCGAGGAGGAAACCTCTAACACATTACATAAATGAACAATTCTTGGATGATACAAATGACCAAAACCTCCTTTCTATATATAGGATTCCAAGGGGCCATAATGTAATCCTAGCCAACCTAATAATAATAATGTAAGGGCACAATAATAACAATATGTGGGTTATAGGGGTACAACAATAATAATAAGGGGGTTACACTAACAACAATAAGGGACTATACTAGTAATATAGGGACCTAACAGATAGTGTTTCCACTTATTCACAACTTGCACTTGGGAATATAGTTCCTTATTGTAGGTAGGAAAGTTAAGAATTATCCCATGAAATACTTTAGAATTGTAGCATACAGACCTTCCTCCTTGTAGAAATACCACTCTCATAACATACCCACTTTCATCTATCTCCACTTTGAAGGGTTGCTGCAAGTTCTGTAATTATAGAGTTGTGCTTACTAATATTCTTCTTTGACTCATCAAAGGCCCTTTTTTGACCCTTTCCCAATTGGAAACTATTTCCACTCATTATGGTTGTGTGTAGTGGTGTTTCTATTGTTGAAAACGAGGCTATGATTTTCCTCAGATATTGTGCTACCCCAAAGAAACTCATGAACTCTGAAATATTAGTAGGTGATGGCCACTGCATGATGGTATCCATATCAGAAGGATATATCTTCATCTCTCCTCCACCTATCACATATCCCAAATACACCAAAGAATACTCTAAAAACTGACACTTGTTGATATTTTCCAGTAGTTGGTGCTTCTTTAAAGTCTCTAGCACCTGTGTCAAATGTGAGATGTGCTCCTCCCATGTAGCATTGTATACCAATATATCATCCAAATATATAATAACAAATGAATGTATAAAATGGCACAATATATCATTCATTAACCTCATAAACATAATTGGTGCATTGCATATATGAAATCACATGACTAACCACTCATACAAACCTTGCCTAATTTTGAAGGCGATCTTCTAGGTATCTTTTTATGTGACTTGAATTTGGTGGTATCCAAACTTTAATTCCATCTTGGTGAAGTATTTCTCTTGATGAAAATAATCCAACTGATCATCTGTCATGGGAAAGGATACCCATTCTTGAGCATACTTTTTTTTAACACTTTATAATCAATACACATATGCCAAGTCTAATCCTTCTTTGTCACAATGATGATGGGTGACCCACATGGCGAGGTAATTGGTCACATTACACCCTATATTAGTAGTTGTTTCAATTGATTCCTTACTTTATTTTATAATGGACTACTTGTACAAACCAATGTTTGGTAATGGGAAGTTTGGAAATAGTTGGATCTCATGCTCCAACTCCCTCTTGGGTGATATCCCTTTAGGCTCCTGGAACACATCCTTGTATTCTTGTAGCAAGTCATCTAGTTATTGGTTATGTTTCTTAGTACACCCCTATAGGGATTCCTTTTCTCTTTCTGAATCTTCTACATATTTATTTTCTCTTAAAAATAGTAAAACATACTTCTTGCTAGAATTTATTAGTTTCTTATCTTGGTTGGCACTTACCAACAAAGTTTTGGACTTGCCCTTATACACATTAATGGTGAAGAATTTGCAATCCTTAATGAGGTGGTACCGTTTCACCCTCGACATGAATATTTCATCTCAAATGTACATATAAGGACTTCAAACATCACTCTTCATACATCAAGGGGAACTACATCTAGTTCTATTTCATCAATAACATCATTGGTGATAGAAAATCTATTTTTTCATTGCTTGGTTACCTTTATTTCTGCATCCTTATTTACCCATACCAATGGATATGGGATTAGATGATCACAAACTTCCAATTCCAATTTTTTGACCATATTTGTTGTAGTTATATTCACCTATGATCCTAAGTCAAATAAAGCATCAATCTTGGTCTTCTTGACCTGTATCTTTGTATGGAAGATTATGAAATTTTCAGTCTTCCTAATTCTAAAGGCTACTCATATCCACTTCCTTTTGCACTGAAGTAAAAACAATATTCTCATCCATGTCTAAGTTACTTTCAACCTAGTTGCTTGAATCAGTGGCCATGTGATTCTTCTTCTTATTGTATTTCTTTTTGTTATTCAGGTTAAACTCTTGATGTAACTTCCAACACTTCTCCTCTATATGACCATTAATGTTCCAATGGTTTTATTGGTTCCTGGGATTTTTACGCTAATGTGCTATGACTGTCACCTTTTTATCTTTCCTCCCTTTCCACTTCTTCTTCCCCTTTATAGGAGCATATTGGCACTCCTTTTGCCTTGACCCACTTTATTTCCTTTCTTTTGGCCTATGTTCTCTAAGTCTTGTGCCTATACACAAGCCTCGTTGACTGATCTAGGTTTGAACATAATCACTTTCTTCCAAAGATAACTATGTAGACTCGCAAAATAAATGAGGAGTATGTTTTGGTTCCTTGGGGAGATACCCAACATTATTTTCATCTTTCTAAACTCTGTGGTGCACTACTATACACTTTGCTCCTACTTTTTCTTGAAGTAATTTCATTGGATCCACTAGTCCTCTACATACTCGATAGGGTAAAATTGTGAATTTATGGGGGTTTTGAAATCATCCCACTTTGTCTATAGAGGACATCCCTCTAACCTCAATGTCTCTATGTGGATTTCCCACTAGGTCAGGGCATGACCCTCTAATATCAGTCAAGCGAATGAAATATTTTGTTCTTTATCTATATGGTGGACACTAAAATAAATTTCTAATTGTTGCAATGAATGATTTATTTTTAGAGGATCAACATTTTCATACATGATGTCAATATTTGCTTCCATTTTGAATAGGGGTTGTGAATTGGTCACAATACTCGAACTAGGTTGATCTTTTTCAGTTTCTTTATTAAGTTACTTCTTTGTTTCTTCTTGATCTCCTGAGCTCCCTTCTTATCAATTTTTTGTGTTAGAAGCCCCATCTTCGCTGAATAGCCTGAGCTTATTGTTCAGGGCCAGCATGAGTAGGCTTACATTATGATTTATATCTGCAACTTGCTCTTCCAATTGCACAAACCTCTCCTTTGTTGGATCATGAATGCTGTTCATATATTCGTAGGCCATGATTGGGGTTTTGTGACTTTCTCCATAACTGGTCTAGATCCCTTGCAACTTCCCACAATATAACCCCAAGAAACTTGCTCTGATACCAATATGATCCATAAATTTCCATGGATATTACACTAGCAATAAAGGAAATTTCAACCTAAAATTGCCCATGAAATTTTCATGTAATTTTCATTTCATAATATGTAAACCAATCAAAATCCATTAAATTTAAAAGAGGTACATGTAAGTACTTTGAAGGGAAAATAAAAAAAACTAATTTTTTCATTGTATTTTAGGCTTATCTCCTTATAGGTTTACTCAAATTTCAAGTGTAGACACTTCTTGGAGGTGAAATTAAATTCCACATCCGAGTACCCATTATGCATATTTTGTAGAAAACCCAAATTGATAAAAAAATGAATATACATTAAAAAATAGTATTCATTGGAATTAAATTCCATATCCAATGAATACCCATTGTGCATACTTGCTAGAAGCCTCACATTGATAAAAATTGAAGATATATTAAAAAAGCGCATTGAACACATTTTTTTTTATGAATCTTCAATTTTTATCAATGTGGGTATTCTCAAAGTATTCATAATTGGCACGCATTGGATATGGAATTTAATTCCACATCCAACGAGTGTCTACACTTGAAATTTGAGTAAACTTATAAGGAGATGAGCCAAAAATTCAATTAAAAAAATTGTTTTCTTCTTTTCCCTCCAAAATTCATAACGCTTAGTTTATTATTGTAACTATTATTTTATTAATTTTCCTTAGGAGACCACTTTTAGGCTAAAATTTTCGCTAATGACAATTCATCACAACAAATATGATAAAACAGAGCTTAAAATTCAAAATCTATATTAAGAGGGTTTATTTCTCAGATTTATGGATCTATAAATTAATATTGAATGTGTATGCATGCAAATTATAATTATGCAAAAAATAGAGAACAATGAAATAAAACTCACAAACCATAAATTAACACAATATATAACTTGGGAAACCCTTTTGGGGGAAAACTTACCTAGAAGGCGAGAACGCTTTGCTCGCTTTATCTAAATGGAAAATAGATGTAAGTATAAATAAGTCAGGTATGTGGCATCTAGGCAGTACAATGCACTAATCCTCCTTGTTCTCTCTCTCCCTATCCGATCTTTGGCTACTTTGTTTAGCTATGGAACACCAAAATAGAATGGAACCCCTTTTCCTCCCAGTGGCTTGATTACAACACAACTTGATAACCTACTAGTGGTTAATTTTGACTCTTTCAACTCTTAACTATAGTCACAATATTAACTCGTCTAGTCTCCTTCATCAAGATCACATGGCTAGCAGCTTTTCCATGAATAATGGTGGATGATGTGGCATCGTTTTGAATCATGGTGGTCAAAATAGGAAGGTCAACTTCTAAGGGGAAAAACTTTTGGCTTATACACTTTGATTGAGGAGATTCTTATGTTATTGGGAAGGTCTCTGAATGTAGAATAACACAAAAAGGTGATATTCTTAAGTGGGGAATTGTTACCCTCAGAAAACACCATTTGATGCCTCAAATTGCTTTTGGAATGTTTCAACCCCCAATTTGCCAAACTAGGTCTCGTTGGTAAAAATAGTCTTATGAGTTGATTCTTGCACCTTTTTCACTCTGAAAACTTTGAGATGGACGACAAACAATATAATAATCCATTTTGAATCATTGCCAGTGTAGTTCCCAAATACCTTAGTGCTAGGCATTGTTGGGTGAATAGTGCAGAGCACATCATTGATATTTTTTTCGTCTTCTAACCTTAAATGTTCTCCTATACATGATTTACTTCCATCTTTCAAGCACATATATCATTAATTTTTGTGTGTTTTCAAGATTGTTTGTAAGTATTTAACAAATGGGCATGGTTCTTGTGTTATTAGAGGAATTTTGAAGTACACAATGCCTCAAGACAAAAAAATTTACTATCATTTCAACTTTAAAATAACCATTAAGATTCAAAATGATGATGTAACTATAAAAAAAATACTTTAAGAGAGAAAGAAATAGTCTACTTTTTATCGTATTTTGTACTTATTTCCTTATGTGTTTAATCAAATTTCAAGTACAAAAACTCATTAGATATAAAATTCCAAAGAAAAGCACTTCTCAAATGTAAAAAAAATCACATGCTCAAAGTATTGAATTATGGGAACAATGTATCCCTTTGTCAAATATGCCAACTTTTATGACATCTACAACTTACTTCTCCTTATGGTGTTGTTAAAAAAGAAATCAAATCAAAACTAAAGTATATAGAATTTTTTAGAGGAACAAAGTTCAAAGGTTGACAATGATCAAAATGAGATTAATTAGGAATTATAGATGTCAACTAGAGAATGTACCCCTTAGAAAATAGAGTAAAAGAAATGGATACAAAGCTTTCTTCGAGCAAGGAAATACTCATTAAAACCCCTTAATGAACAAAACATATATATATATATATATATATATATATATAATAAAATGAAATTGATACTAAATCTTTTAAGAATTTAGATATCTCATCTTTTTATTGTAAATGAGTTAGAGAAAAATTAAAGATTATTTTTTTTAAATAAAAAATAATGCATATATTAATTATTTGATGGTTTTTATTTATCATGTTTTTAACATATATAAAAGTTATTTTTATTCTATAATAAATATTTTTATTATTATAATATAGTAGAGGAATTGGAAACTAGGTTAATAAATATTATTATTATTATATATTAGAGGAATTGGAAACTAGGTTAGTCTTATGAAAGGTCAATTCCAATCACTACCACTATAATTTCTAATTGAGAAATAGGTAAGTGAAACACAAATATAATTTCGAACCAATAACCATTACATCAAAAATATTTTAATAATGCACCTATTCACATTATTCTAAACACTATAAACTATTTTATATTAAAATTAAAATTACAATTAAATTTTCTTTTTAAATATTTATTTTTTCTTCAACAAATATTTTAATATCCCATATTAAAAAAAAAATAATGCATTGATTTAGTTAAAAGAAAATTAACAAAATACTTCGGTACCACTCAAACTATATCCAACTAACATATATATTGAGATGAATATATTTAACCCATACACGTAAATAGTTTCTTTTTAAACAAAAGCTACATAATAACTAAGACATGCCTCTTAGGGCAAATATAATTTAATTAAATATGCATTGAATTAAATCTTAATGAAAAGAAAAATAACAAAATTCATCCGTGCCACTCAAACCATATCCAACTAGCATGTATATGTATACACACATTCAGTAAACAATTAACATGAATAGATTTAACACCACCTAAATGATTTTTTTAAAATAAAAGTTCAGTAATTTTGAAGGTTTAACTTTACTCTGTTCAGACGTCCGCGTAAATTTAAAAAGTTAAAAGTGGCTTAGTGGCCCTACCTATAATGTGGCACGGTTGTCTTGTTGAATTTTATTTCCGCAAATGTTTATCAGAAGCGCATCTGGTGTAGTGGTATCATAGTACCCTCCCACGGTACTGACCGGGGTTCGATTCCCCGGATGCGCACGATTAATTTGTTAAACTGTCAACAGTAATTCATTTCTCCGAATATGTTTTTATCTTGATATGAAGAGGAGGGAATGAATCTTTTGAAATGCCCTTAATATAAAGAGAGGGAAGGAATGTTCTATTATGGACATTTAAATGTTGTATTTTTTATTTAATTAAAAGTTATTTTGATTTGGCTTGATGGACTATTAAGAATGTTAGATGTTCACGTGTCACACCAATATGTTTATTAAAGATGTATCAAATTTAGGGTTAAAATTCATTTTTCCAAAAAATATGTGATGTTTGTGGACATTTAAATTTTGTGTTTTTAATTTAATTACGTATTTTTTTTGAATTGGCGGACTATTAAGCATGTTAGTTCACTTGTCAAAGCAACTTGGTACCTATTGAGGATGTTCAAAAGATTGTTTTTCCAAAATGGGTCAATAAGTTTATTGAGGATGTTCAAAATATTGTTTTTCCAAAAAGGGTCGATAAATCTATTGAGGATGTTCGATATAGGATGCCCAAAGGATTGTTTTTCCAAAATTGGTTAATATGGCCTATTTAGGATGTTTGAAAGATTGTTTATGAAGTGACCTTGTTAAGGTTATCAATTGATGTTCTTTTCAAGTCGTCTAATACCTTATTAAATACATTAGAAATATGTCTTTCAAAGTGGCTTTATAGTCTATCCATGATTTGAAATGGATCTGAAGAAGCTAATGGTTACAAGACTCTTGCAAGCATAATTTAGTTATTACTGAAGTTTAATAACTATGTAAGAGACAATTCAAAGTAAAGTGCAATAAGACAAAAGAGAAGAAAACATGAATTAAAACAAATAGTATAGGATAGAAGAAGAGAAAGAAAGAAGTGGAAATTGAAAGTTCTATCCCTTGTCCTTCCCATCACCCCATCTCTCCCTATTTCCTCTTGTACATTCACTCTCAAAGGGTCTTTGTTGGCTACAAGAAAAGAATGAAAAATAGAAGCAACGATATGAATTGTTGAATGACCACAAAACCATGAATTGCATTGTAATTAGAGATTACCAAAATACATTGAACTACTATTGAAAGTTGGTTTGCCCTTTTGTGTTTCCAAGGTAAAATCTTAGTGCCAATTATGTATTTGAATTTAATTATGGTGTTCTTCGTTGGATGACATTGTAGTAATTGTGTTTTGGTAATATACTCTGAAAATTTTTATTGTATTCCAATTAATCTTGCTTTAGGTTACTTTCTATTTTCTTTTCTTAATCATAACAATTATGAACCTAGACCATCCATTTATTAAGTTCAATGAGATCAAAGGTTGTAATGGAAGAGTTTTATAAATTTCTAGCTAATTTTTTATTTTTAGTCTTTGTAATTAACAACTCTCTCTTCTTTCTTAAGTCATTGGGCATTTGATAAGGTTGCTCACTATTATTTTGGGGTTTTCCTTGCTTCACACACCTCTTACATTGACTATTAGTAAGTGAATGAAATAACCCACATTATTTTCTTATTTACCATACTCCATCATTGCCTTCAATTCAAAATTCCAACCCCTCAGTTTTTTTGTTATATAAATTTCTAGTTCTATTTTTCCATTAGCCCTATGGAACATTAGATTACAAGCTAATGTGTCCTCTAATGAGCCATGGATAAAATCAAAACCCAGTTGTTTTTACATTTTACCTTTATTCATCACATCCTTTTCCTACAACTTTCAACCCTCAATTAATAAATATGAGACAACAATCAATGTGTTAATGTAGTATGTAATCATCAACACTCTCTTTTCTTTAAAAGGTTTTATATACTTTTTTTTTTACAAAGTCAGATGCTATTTGTATTCAAAAAAAGAGATAGGAGAAGCTGAGCTCTGTTGTTACACGGAAATGAAGATGAGAAGTAGAGCAGGGGAAGACTACATTGAGAACAAAATCCCTGTTGCTTCCATCAATTTTAACAATATGAAAAACTGAACTAGTATAAACTCGAACAAACTGAAATAGTAATAGGCAACATTTGCACTTCATGCTTAATCAATATTTATGTGATGGATTTGGCGTGCTGTGGATTCTTCTGGCTTGCCTTCTGCATCCATAGTTCTTGCATTTTCTGAGCTGGTACTTGGTGCATTATTTTTTTCCAGAATGTACTTCAGAATATCAACAGATTCTTTGATATGCTCCCAAGTGTTTGAGAGTTCATTGAACTGGCTCTGCAGCAAAGAAACTCAGTGAAGGAAGAGATTGAGGTTGGCCTCATGCTTTCCCTTAGTAATATTAGCGTGAGTGTCAATCTTATCTTCCAAAATCTTCTGCTGTGCGCATATTTTCTCCAGCTCCGCCTGGAGATCAGCGCAATGGAAGCAATCTTCACTTCTGGACATAATTTGAGAGCGGATTGAAATCACAGGATGAAGAACGGGCCTGCTAAGTTGCAACTCCAGAGAGCAGGGTTCCGGAATGGCTATGAGAGTGGCTATGTGTAATGCAGAGGTAGGAAATCAGAGCGAATGAAGGGGGGAATGCAAAAACGGGAAGTGAGAGGGGTGATTCGGAATGAGGGGAGTCCTGAATAAATACACAGGATTGGTCAAGAAGACGAGAATGAAGGGAGGCACAGTAGCTTGAGAAATGAGGTAAAGATCACGGGAAGAGAGTGGAGATGGCAGGAGCACATGGGAGGAAGGACAACATCTAAAAAAAAGATATGAAATCAGCGGAACAGTGGCAGTGATATCCCCTGCAGAGGATTTGGGGGATATTGTAGATGATACGATGGGTAAAACGGTCAAGAAATTGGGACAAATACCTGAAAAGAGGGATACGATGGTGCTGTACACCTCTGTAGTGGATCTATGATCGGATTTATTTCTGATCATGGCACGAAACAGTAAGATTCGGAGGCGGTACATCTCAAAAAGCCAATGGGATGAAGGCAGGGTCTGCTAGCACGTGAATCCGCTTCCTTATTGAGAGAGCGGAGAACATGGTAGAACCGGGTCTCTTTCATCTGCTAGGAAAGAATTAGACATCTACTGATAGATTGCTGCAGGATCACATTGGAGGCATTCTGGTTGTGTATCATTAAACTAATTATTATAGCCAAATCTCTTATGACCGTAGCTGTGTGTATGCCTAGACGTTGAAGCTGAGGGAGGCCTTGATAAAGAGCGAGCGCTTCAGCCCTGTTATTAGATAGATTTCCTAGTCCCCACTCGTAAGAATTTACAATGTCACCATTAGAATTACAAATGATTCCTCCAGCCCCAACCATTCTTGGGTTAGACTTGGAGGCACCATCAAAAAATAGATAATGGGTATTGCAATTTCTGAGCCAAAGAGAAAATTCCTCATCTTTCATTCTAATCTTCCAGCTATATCTGGTGTTGTTACTACTTTTGGCATTATCCCTGCTGCTACCAATGTTGTTTCTGTCCAACAAATATCCAATGTAGTTCCTTTCCTCAACATAGAGATCAGCTGTATCAGGCTTCCCTTGGTTTTTAGTGGACATTTCTTCCAAGGTTAGGCTCTAGGCCTTATTATATAACTTTCTAATGTTGGTTTCTTTGTCCTTAAAGATCATACAATTTCATGCTAGCCATATGTTCCACAAGAGAGCGTATGGTAAAGCCTTCCATACTCTGCGTGCTATGTTGTTTTTCTTATGCTGCCATGGACAGTTTCTTTTCCAGATTTGTAGGACTTCAGCAACACTCGTGTTGGGAGCCCAAGGGAGGTTGGTATGTCGAGAGGCTTCTTTCCAACAAGAAGTGGCAAAGGGGAAATCTATGAAAAGGTGTTGACTGGTTTCTTCATCTTCTTGACAATTTGGACAGCGGGATGGCCCAATTATCCCACGTTTTTTAATATTCTCAGATTTGAGGGCTTTCCCTTTTAGAAGGATCCAAATAAAGAATTTTATTGTTGGGAGAGTCTCTGCTTTCCATACTAGTTTCCACTGCGCCCAAATTGGCATGGAGAAAACATTGTTACAGATCTGTTGATAAAAGGCTTTGACTGAGTAGCTGGTACCTGAGGGATCCCAACGAAAGCCATCATCACTATTGTGTTTGGTTGGAGCAATGCCATGAAGATGGGCTTGAATAATGGTGAAGCTTGCTTTCATTTCAATGGGTATATGTGGGAAGATCCATCCTTTCCAAGTCTGAGATTGGGAATCCCACTGAGATATCTGATCCAAGGTGTGAATCCCCATGTTATTAAGAAAGAATAGAATCTGCTGAGTGCCCAGTCTGCTACTAATGGGTTGCTGTCCCATTATCTTGTCAGCTCCAATTCTAATCTGGCTGCCACCATTGGGAATCTTGGAGATGTTTTGAACCAGGAGGGGGATTGCTTTCTTGCACAGCCCCCCGATTTTTTAGCAGGTTTTGTTAGGAATCTCATGGTCCAAAAGTTGCTGCCTTGATGAGTTGAGATATTTGATTTCTAACACTGTTTTCCACCAAGCAGGCTTTCCATTAATGAGTCTCCATAAAATCTTGCCACCAAAAGCCAGATTAAAGAGTTTGGGCGATCTAATTCCAAGCCCTCCTTGTTCTTGAGATTGAATGAGCTTTTTCCAATTTATAAGATTATATTTCTTCTTTTCATTTTCCCCCCCTTGCCATAGAAAATGTCGAAGGATGGCATCAACTTTGTGATGGAAACTAGCTGGGGAATGCAGGAGCGAAAAAAAATATAAGGGTAAGGAGGAGAGACCAGATTTAAGAAGGATTAGGTGTCCTGCTGGATTAATCCAAGAGGCGCCCCATTGTTGCACCTTTCTTTTCATTTTGTCAATTATAGTGTCCCAAACAGAATTTTTCAGATTGCCAGCACTCACTGGCATGCCCAGGTAAGAAAAGTGCCCCCAATCCAACTTGAAAGGGACTCCAAACGTGTTAGCTATGCTATGCAGAGTTTGGGCAGTAGTATTCCGGCCATAAATGCAGCTCTTGAGATAATTGACCATATCTTTGGAGTAGCTCATGTATTTTTCTAAGAGAGATTTAAAATGACGAGCTATTATATTGGAGGCTCCTCCCATTAATAGAGTGTCGTCAGCAAATTGAGAATGGTTTATGTTCTTGACTCCATTTCCAAATTTGATCCTAGTAATGAGTCCCATGCAGCGATTGTAATCCAGGGCCCTGCTGAATGATTCAGCCATCAAGATGAACAAGTAGGGTGAGAGCGGGCAGCCTTGTATTAAACCACGAGTCGACTGGAAGGAAGGTCCTGGTCTACCATTAATGAGAGGAGAGATCCAGGGCCCAGTAATGCAGGCTTTGACAAGCTCATTGAAGGATGTGGAAAATCCAAATTTTTCCAAAACAACAAAAAGGAAAGAGTGTCGGTCTCGGTCAAGGCATTGGCTAAGTCCAATTTTAGAATGAAGCCTTTTTCGTTTCTAGCTTGACTGGAGTGGATGGCCTCTTGGACAAGGAGGATGGAGTCAGATATTTTTCTGTTGGCCAAGAAACCTCCTTGATTTTCAAAAATGAGAGAGGGGAGGAGGGGTTTGAGGTGCGAGGCAAGGATTTTGGTCAGGATTTTATAAGAAGAGTTGCACAGAGAGATGCGCCTGAAGCGAGAGAAGGATGAGGGTCGATTCTATTTAGGGATAAGGGCAAGATGGGTGGCATTACTGTATCCTCCAAATTTTCATTTGCGTTGTGCCCATCTTATCATTTTGACTAGATCTTTTTTGATTGTTCCCCAATAAGTTCTATAGAAACAAATGGGGAAACCATCTAGGCCAGGGGATTTGTTTGGCTAGAGGGACCATATGACACTTTGAATTTCATCTTCATCAATTTCTTTTGTTAATTTTGCATTGATTTCTTCACTGATTTCCATGGGCAAATGCTGAAGAATATCTGAGTAGTCTTATGCTTCTTTTTTCTCAGCCAAAAGGACACTGTAATAATCTGAAGCAGTCTTCTTAATGACATCTTGAGTAGTTTGGAGTTGACCATTCTCATCGATGATGGTGGTAACATTATTCCTGATTTTTCTGATTGTGGCCTGCTTGTGGAAGAAGGCAGAATTTTTATCCCCTCCTTGCAGCCAAAGTTGTCTCGACTTTATTCTCCATTTTTGTTCTTCATCTCTATTGGCATGATAGAGATGGAAATAGAGATCGCCCTCTTGTGCTTTGTAATCCTAGGAAAGCCCATGTTCTTCTATCTTGCTATGGACCCTTTCTAACTTGTTTTTTATTTCTGTTTTGGCTTTCTCCGGCTCTTTGTAGTGACACTTTGCCCATTCCTTCAGGGCACATTTGGTCCTCTTCAGCTTGCTTTCTCAAATGTATCCTGGTGATCCTTCTATATGCTGACGCCATGTGAAGTTGGCAATATGATCTACCATCGGATTGCTGCTCCAAAGAGAACTGTATTTAAAAGGGATTGGCCCCAATGGGCAGTGTGTCTCAAGAACAAGACTTGTAGGATAGTGATCTGACGCCAAATAGGGGAGGACAACAGCATAAGCCATGGAGTAAGTTGAGAGAAGAGAGACATTTATCATGATCCTGTCTAGCCGCTCCATTATATTATCCTTGCCCAGCCGACGGTTGTTCCAATTGAATCTGCGATTTTTTGGAGCAACATCAACTAAGTCATGTTCCTGCATAATTATTTCCAGCTTTGTTCTATAAGGATCATGGGTAAAAATGCCTCCTCTCTTTTCATTGGAGTGGAGTATAAGATTGAGATCTCCACTGAGAATAATGTTACTGTTATCTTCATCCTCTATATCTGTTTTGAGAGAGGTCCAACATTGCTCTTTGTCTCTGAAATTATTAGGTGCATAGATATTATAAATGACAATCATCTTGTTATCTGCTTTGTTCTCTAAATTGATTTTAATCCAATACTGACTGATTACATTGGATATGCATGTCCATGTTCTTTGGTTCCAAATGGTGGCTATTCCACCGGAGTCTCCCCTTGATTCACAATTGCAGCCTTCATACTGCTTGAACTGTTCAATAATTCTTTTCATTTCTTGCTGACCTTGTTTTGTTTCTTGAAGCATTAAGATTCCCGGTTTCTCATGGTCTATCAGGTCTTTCAGAACAACAATTTTGGAGGGGTGCCCTAGTCCCCTGCTATTCCAGGATATGACCTTCATCATTGACAATGGGGTATACGGAGAGTTTCTCACTCTCCCTGCTCCTTGTGTGCCGATTCTTTGCTATTTTGCCCCAGGATATAGGTTTCTATGGGGTTTTGAGTACCCATAGCTATGTATTTTTGGGCATTTTCATCCCTCTGTTGCTTTATGGATTTTCTGCCAGGCCGATGTTTTTTATGCGCTTCCAGATTTACACCGTGATCTTGGAAGAGCTCCTGGTTGTGCGAATAGGGGGAGGGTCATGAGAGGAAGAAGGGGATGTTTGCGAAAGGGGTATGGGGACGGGGGAGTCATTTTCAAGGGGGTTGGGAATAGGAGGGTCGGATTCAGGGAGGGAAAGGGCACCAAAGGGGTTGGATGATTCCAAGGGATTATCAGAGAGAGGAGCGACAACAGAAGTGTTAAGAAGAGGATCAAGGGAGGAGGTGGAGGGTTTGGTTGAGCGATTGGTTTTGGGTGGAGCAGTTTCAGGGATTATCTTAGAGATTGGAGAAGTCTTCTTTTTTTTGACAGTTTCCCATTGTTCATCTTGAGATGCATTATCAACATCAACTAGTTTAGAGCAGCGATTGGCAAAATGGTCGTATTCGTGACATAGCTTGCATTTAAATGGGATTTTCTCGTAATCCAGTTGTTGAATGTGAGTCAAATCGTTCACTTTGAGTTTGATTGCTTTCGGAAGACCCTTGCTGAGATCAAATTCAACACAGATGCGCACACAGAATTGCATGTTGTCCTTAGGTTCACTACGATCAATAAAATTCCTAACATCATTACTGATGACTCGAACCAATTCATCTCCCCAACAATGGAGAGGGATATGTGGGAGCCGGACCCAAACCGGGACTGCATTAGAGACATCAAGCTCAGGATCGAAGTCCAGAGTCCATTTATTTAGATACAATCCTCTGGATTCCATGAAGTATGGTCTATTTCTGAAGATTAGATCCTTGTCTTCTCTTGATTCAAAGTGAAAGGTGAAATATCCTTTCCTACAAAAACGAATAGATATTTTGTTGCTTATTTTATCAGCCCAGTTCCGCTCGATCCACGTTTGCACTATATTCGAGGAAGGCCACAGGCCAATGAATTTCCCTATGAGGCCTCGGTCAGCCACAGAAAGGGTTGCTATGCGAGGTAGAGCAGGGGGGAGCACAACTTCTTGCAGTCCATCCAACTTCTTCATGAATTTTGAAATTGCAGGGCGAGGGCACTGCGGCGATAGAGAATGAACCAAGGCAGAGAAGGCTAACTGAGCAAAAGCCGCCTCCAGGTTAGCGTCCGGAGGGGCCATGGTGGACGGGCCCGAGGGAAGGCAGGCGCAGGCTCTGAGAGTAGCGTGACCTAGCAGCGCACACCTCCGCAGTCTATATCCGAACGTTTTAAAAATGTCTTTAAGCCTTAAAAGGTTTTATATACTTTACGGTAAAGAAATTCCTCCATTTCTATAACCATTTTACTTATCCTCGATTGTATCATGTCGAAAAGTGCTAAGCCAAAACATAAAATATTTTGAAAATGAGATTTGAGAATGTTTATAAAAATGATAGCTAAATAAGGAAGATCACCATAACTCTTAGATATCTCACATGGTTTTTCCATGCCATGGCATACACAATCAATTTGGTTTATTAGTAAATTCCATATGGTGACAATGACATGCATGATTGTTTTGGCTATGTTGTTTTTGACATTGAGAGCATTAGAATATTGAGTTTCCCTTGGTTAAAATTCAAGAGTAATTAAATATTCAACTGCTAGTTGGAAATTGCAATTAAATATGCTTGACCATGTTGAACTCACATGATCTTGAAGGAAATAATTTCCTACTTTTTATTAATGTTGGAGCAATTTGGAGTTTTTGAGTGTTCCAACATTGATTACTAGTCCTCATTTATAAATATATCTATATTAATTCCAATGTTGAGTAAATTTGGCTTTGAAGGAAGTGGTTCTATGCCATATTAATGTTGGAGCAATATATTTTGATTACTATAGATTTGATAGATTTGATATGTATAATCCTTGAGAAATATTTACTAAAGGATTTTATTCATGTATGTTGGAAGAAAATAATTTCAAAGTATGGAATGTTTCATTTTAATGCTGGTGATTAAAAGTGTGAAAATGTGAATGTTAGACTGAGCACCCCATACACACATAATTTATTATTGTTTAACTCATAGAGTAAACATATAGTTCATTCTTTATTTGGATGTAGTTTTGCTTCCATATATTGAATCCATTCTTGCAATCTTTTATTTTCAATTTAGCACGTTGTACCCCTGATCGGTGTGAGAGGACAAGGCGATCCACCTAGGGATCATGGCAATGACAGTTCACATGAGAGGTAGAGCAAGTGGGTGGGTTTCCCGGTGCCACTGAACGCTTGGTATTAAGAGGGAGAGGAGATTGGGGTGGTGGGTGTCAAACGAAGTGTAGTGTGCGGTTAACCTCGCTTTGTAGGTGTTGTGTGATCCATTATGCATGTAGGCATTAGTTGGTTGGTACGTGGTTCATTTCTCTCTATGGGAGATAGGCATATCATGCTGGTTCGAAGAGTTGAGGAGTCGAATGAACCAAGCAGGAGATGACATCGCCTTTTGGATTGTATCATTGGCCTATTGGGTAAAGGAAATAGAGGATCCATCTAAATTAGTGATGCGCGATGGGAAGGGTTGGAAGAGAATTTTGCTCTGGATGTGTAGATTTTCAGTTTATTTGTATTTACCTATTTTCACCCTGAAATTATCTATTTTCTATGGCACCATGTTATTAAAAATGGGCATGTGTAGATGTCACTGGTTCGTATTTGAATTTGGTGGGTTCACGACTTGTTCCATCTCTTCTTTCTACCATGGAAAACCAGAGAGAGCATACGACAATTGAGTCTTCAGAGACAATGATAATTCGACTCCGTTGAGGGAATGTAGGTTGAGCTTGTCATCAATCCTATGACGCAACTCAGAAATAGAGGAAATTGGGGGTCTATGCACCCAGAAAAACCAGGGTTTGAGTGTAAAGAGGAAGGGAAAACAATGCCCAGAATCACACTGAATTCCATGCAAAGAAGCATTACTAAACAATGGCTTTGTTTCCTCAATACAGGTCTGCCTAACTCGACAAGTGTATCGACTCCTGAAGGTGAAGAGTGGCCCATTGAAAGCGAGTATGGGGAAGGTCCCAGGTAAGGGAAAGAGAGGGCAAGGTGGTCGCGGTGGCACTCAAAAAGGAGAAAATGAGAAAGGGAAGGGGGCTTCTACCAGCAGACCCTGGAAAGAAAGGTAGAAGGTCTGATGTGGAGAACATGTAAACCATATTGCATGCATTCAGTGTCAGGAATACGACACAAGTCAAAACTATGATATCAGTGTGGGAAGCAAAATTTAAAATAGAAGTAGCAATAGAGCCATCTACCGAGGAATGAGAGACTTTGATTATGGACTGGAAGAACACCCAGGGGAAAATCACCATGTTCAGACAAAAAATCCATTTATATTGGTTGATGAAATGCATCATGGCGAAATGCATCACCGAAATTCAGGTAGGGGAAGGGCATCCACAGGAAGAGATGAACCCCAAGGAAATCCAAAAAGAGTTGCAATCTATTCAACTCCAGTTGCACCATCAGTATGTCCGTTTGGGAAGAATTGAAAGATAGTTGTAGGGCATGCACCAATTTGAAATTCTAGGTTCGAGCGCTAAAGATCCAACTTTGGTAGATTTTTCTGAAGACTAGCTATTGACAAGATGTGTTCATCCTTCCTTTTGTTATGATGTTGTTGATGGATAGAATTTTTTTCAGTAATTTTAAGTTTAGTAGTGTAACATACTTACAGGCCTACTTGGCCTAGATGGATAGACTCAAAATTTTCATGTTTTGGATGGGCTATAAAGCAGTTCGGTGGCCAACAGACCTGGTTTCCTCGGGGCACGTTGAGGCCATCGAATATCATATATCTGTAACATGCTTTTATGATTAATAGGAAAGAAAAGGAACTACCACACTTACAAAAAAAATTTAGCACATTGTAGTTTTGAAAATAATTTGACCTTTGTTAATTGCAATTAATATGGGTGCCCATGCTGCACTCATGTGATCTTGGAGAAAAACATTTTATAATTTGTATTAATTTTAGATCAATTTGGAATTTATGAGACTGTTCCAACATTGATTGTTATTCCTCATTTATATATATTTATATTCATTCCAATGTTGAGCAAAGTTGGCTTTCAAAAAGTGGTTCTTTGCCATATTAATGTTGGAGAAATGCATTTTGATTGTTATTGATTTGATATGTTTAATTCTTGAGAGATATTTATTGAAGGATTATATTCATGTATGTTGGAATAAAATTATGTCAAGTATGGAATGTTTCATTATGATGCAGGTAATTACAGTGTGTGGAAATGTGAATGTTAGACTGAGCACCCCCATACACACATAATTTATTACAGTTTAATTCATGGAGTAAACCTATGGCTCATTCTTTGTTTGGATGTAATTGTGTTTCCATATATTGAATCCATTATTTCTATCTTTTACTTTTGAGTTAGAATGTTGTAGTTTTGAAAACAATTTGACCATTGTTAATTCTTATATGCATCAAGATATAATTAGGAAAGTGAATTGGAATTGAACTGTGAAAGAGTTAGTACATATAGAGAGGAAGCATGTGTCCATAAATTGGAACCTAAACACACATCATTGTAAACTTGAAAGAACAGAATCCTTGTAGCCATTCTGAAGACTAATATCTTTGTAGAACTTCGAGAATATAGAAAAAAACAATTAATTCTACAAAGTATCTTTGTTGCTAAAGTGACTATATGATCCTCAATTATGAATTATATGGAGTCATAGCAATTGAACCTCTGATCATGACATAGCTACAAAAAATTTGAAGAGAACATAGACGTAGCATGCATAAAAAGGAGAGAGAAACTTTGGAATACCTATTAGCCATCAATGCTTGATTTCAAGAAGAGAGTAAGCATTTAGAGGAAATTTTTAGATGTTTAACCAAAGGATGGTATTGTTGAGCCTCAAGATTGTGCTTTCTTTCATCTTACTTTACCTCATTTTCCTTTGTCCATTGTTATCCCAGACCCAATTGATCAATGAATTTAGTTAAAATTACTTTTAGAATGATTAACATGACTGACTTGCTAAGTTTTGTGATTTTTGTCATTGTAATGCATTTTGACCAGAATTAGCTGCAGAATGCAGACATTCCGTAGCTAACCGGAAATTCTGCAGTTGTCTTCACGTTTGGGTATGTTCTAGGTGGCCTCTCAAGAAAAACCACATATGGGTATATTCCACGTCATGTCTACATTGTTCGTTGCTCATCATGAAGGAAAAACCGAATTCTGGATATGGTTTTGATACGTGGGAACACATTTAAGAAGGCAGATTTCTAATAGGACTGTCTTAGTCTAGATGTCATTTTCCTTTTTACGCTGCCACTTTAAGAGTCCTAGTATGATTTCGATAAGGAAAGACAATCATCCTCGAATTGTTGCAAGTCTTGTTATGTAAATTTGTTATAAAAACACTTGGGAAACCGAGAGCTAGGCTAGATTTTGCTTAGATTCTGTGCTACATTTCTGAAGACGCAGATTGCTCTGTTCAAGTTATTTCTCCTTTAATGAAGAAGACAACATTGTTTTGAAAGCGTTGATTTGATTTGGAGTTAGATTCTGTCTGGTGGTAGAGGGCCCCTGCCTCCTGCACGGTTTTACTTGCGTAATTTAGATAAGTATCTTAGTTGCCTTTACGTTTTTGAAGTTTGAATTCGTAGTTTTTTTCATTAGCCACTATAGTTATACTCGTTCTAAAAACTCTTCCAAAAGAAGAAGCTCTTCCAAAAGATCATGATAATGAATGGGAAATGGCTATAGTGTTGTAGGGTTTAATTGTAATTTCTTTTGTTCACCATCACAGTTATACTTATTCTAAGCACTCTTCCAAAAGAAGAAACTCTTCCAAAAAATCCTTATGATGTCTTAAGCATGACTGTGATCCTGAACGTTTTAGTTGTGTGTTTGCACTAAGTACTATAGCTGTTCTTTCTCTTAAAACACTCTTCCAAAATATCATAATGATGGGTAGGAGATAGCTATGATATCTTAGTTTTTAATTGCTTTCAGTCTTTATGTTTACATTTGCACTGAATTGTACAATTAGGATTGTTCTAAGAAACTCTTCCAAAATACCAATCATGATGGACAAGACAGACTGTATAATTCCATAGAATAATGCATGATAGCTTAGTTAGGATACTCCGGAGTCTAATTGCATTCAACTCATGCTCTGTTATTTTGTTTTGAGTTTGATAATGACTTGTTAGTTCACCACTGTTTTAGACTAGTGACATCTTAAGTTCAGTTTTAGCTTAACTCATTGCATTTGCACTCCACATTTAGTTGTCATCCACTGCATATTAGATTACTTCAGTTTTCAAACTTAACAAAACAGCCTTCATTATTTACAAACCTCTTCTTGTTCCAAATCTATAATTGATTCATAACCATATGAACAGAAGATAGTATCATTTCAAGGCCTGAGGTACTTTTGAAACTTCTTTACTACTTCATAAACGGAGCCTTTCCTCAAAAGACTACTTTAAAAAGAAATCTATAACTCTTGGGCAAGGTTTAGTGATGATTAACTAAGTTGCAGAATAGAGTTAGGAACTAGTCTTAGAGTAGAGATCTTATGATGATATCAATGTTTTACTCCAAATATGCTTCAACAAATCTCTAATCATGGATAAAATTTTGCATCATTATAAGTTAGTTCTTTAACTGTTTAGTTAGGAGAATTTGCATACTTAGCGGACCATTTCCCAAGCTCTCTCTCAAAATATCTTTGATGAAAGAATTGGACAAGTTGAGTTTATGTTTTGAATCATTTGCTTAAAAGTCATTATCAAGCTTTGTTTCTGCTTAGTCATAGTTTAGATTTGATTATGTTTCAATATTTGCAATTGCATCTGTCATTTGTCATCAACCAATTAGGCTTCACTCTGTTTTTAACCAGTAGCTTCTTTCCACTAGCTTTCTAGTCATTTTCCTTGTGAACATAAAACTACCAAAAAGGCCAAAAACATCATAAATCATCACAAAAGACCAAAAACATCATAAAACACTAAACACAACGCATTAAGAGCCAACACCTAGGCACATACGGTGCACTTCACTTCAGCAGTTTACCAACCCTGGTTGACAATTAAATGAACTCAATTTAGGAGACTAGGTTGAGACCAAACAGGTATAGATGGAATAGAACCTTGATGGCCCAACAAGAACTAAAGAAGTGATTTGTTAAATCCCCATGGTTATGGCATACTAGGAGAAGAGTAGATTTTAACATGTACACAGGGAGAGAAGGTCATCCATTTAGACAATTGGCATGATGACAAGTTCACTTAGATGATGACTCAACTACAAAAAGGGATGGTAGAGAAGGAGGAATTGACAAATCTCCAAGTAGTCCAAGAATGCATAGAAGCAAATCCACCTTTCATTATATTTTCCAAGCCAACATCATGAACACAACAACTATTATAAGCTCATCTTATGTATACACTTTTCAAGACCATATCCTTCGATTTTAATAATAGACTAGGGGCATTGGATCAATACTATTAATGAATATGCGATAATATGGACAAGGGTTAGGTAAGATAGGATACATCATCCTAAACCTCATTGTATATTAATAAAGGGTCAAGCATGGAAACTTGGGTTTCGATGGCAAAGAGGAAAAGGCCATGAAATACAATATAATGTTTCTAAAGTCAAGGAACATGGTAGAGTTGGCCTTCTCATTAGAAGAACGAGAAACATTACATGAATGTGGGATGCCACTACCACCTTAAACTTATTGGGGTGAATTACAAAAAGGAAATAATGAAAAGAGTTTAAAGATTCATTTCACACCTAAACTCAAAAGGAGTAATAAGGAAATCAACAAGAATAATTATCAGTATGCATTGAGGAATCCCTTATTTAAAATTTTTATATGTAGAAAGGACATAGCACTATTTTTTGTTGGTTCTCAAAGGCATGCTCATTATGTGGGAAGAATGAACATCATGAGGCATCTTGTCGAGAGAAGCAACTCATATTCCATAAGAATGAATTGTTTCAAAGGATGTAAGGCAAGAAGAATTCCCCAATACAATAATGAACTTAAAGGCACATGGAGGGGAAAAGTTTGTCAAGTAGTCCATGTAGAAACAAAAATAATTTTTTCCACCCTTGTCAATTGACTTAACATTGGGAATAAAACTATTGGAAAATTCGTTAAGAGTCCAGAAAGTGAATCCTATCAATGATAGAAAATCCACTCCATCTTCAACCAAGGAGAAATTTTCCAAAGTGTTATAGCAACACATCAGGTTAAAATCAACATTGAAGAGGACCACATGTTGATATGAAGATATAAGACAACCCCATTTCAATTGTTACCTAAAATATTTTAAAAAAACTTTCCTTTCAAGGAGATTTAACAAAGATTGGTGTAGGGAGGTCAATGACAACCCCTTATCATTTCATTTTCCAAATCTCAAGGCATTACACAATCCTAAAGATCATATATTATTTATGATTGTCCCATATAATAATACATGTGTAGGTTTTGGAAAATTCTTTGGGTAGAACAAAGTGCTACGGTTGCACATGAAGGTTGTCATGTAAATGATTTTTTTGTAGAGATGGAGTGTTTGTAAGTTTTTGCAAGCATGGGAGAGTTGTTTACATGTTTGAAAGTAACTAACCTGTTAACAGTGTTGGATCCGCCAACATTCAGGGGGATCTCCCCAATATGAAGTCCCAATTAGACCTCATATTGTTTGGTGTAGGAGTCCCATCCGGAACAAAGGCTCGGTTGCCTTATCCATAAATATATGCCTTGGCTCTTTCTGTCAGCAAGGGGGTGTGCCTGGTGAGTGGCCGATTGCAAGTGTTTCAAGGTTATTCTACTACAAAAGGGGGAAGAGAGAGAGGTGAGCCTATAAATGAGAAGTAATAGTACAACTCAGGAAGCGACACACATGAATTGAATGATTCCGTATAATACCCAGTGGAATTTTCCACAGTGGATGCGGCAATCATTATACACAAAAACTTAAGAAATATTTTTCAAGTGTTCTGTGGAGTAGTCCACAAGGACGTGACACCAATTATGCACACAGTAATACAAGAAAGGTCTGTCCAATATCCTACTGAATAGTCCACAAGGACGTGACAACGGTTACAACCATTACGACACGTTCTCAACAAGATAAGTACTAAAATAACCGAAATAGTTCAACAATCTTAGTATTTGTGAAAATCAAACATGAAGTACAAATATCCGCTTAATAGTCTTACATACATTCATAAGTCATGTGAGAAGAACATGTTGGCCTTGAAAGGCTTTTGTTATTAAGTAAAAGTTTTGAGACACATGTATACAATGAACATCACTAGATCCAATAGTGGAGCATTGGAGCCACTCCTTGCTTCACAAAGGAACCATATATTCTCTTTATTGCTTTGCTGGTGGAGCCAAGGCGGAAAAGTTATTTGCTCATACAACAAGGGAGTATATATAACCAAGGGCGACTGTTTGACTACCCTCATGTATGTTTGACTTCTCATAACTTTTCCTCTTACATGAATCTTTACATTCATGTATGTCCTTTGGAATTCCAGTTTACAATGGGCATAATGTACAATGGTGATGCGACGACATGAACACCCATGACATGACATGGCATGAAAATGTTGACATGGAGTGGTTGATGACATGGAAATATTAGGACTTTACTCATGCTGAGAGTGAAGTGTATTCATAAAAGAGTTCTCATTCTCTCCTCCGCAAGCCTTGGTGATAGGGAGTCTTCAATGATCTTCAAGTCTTGAAAGTGGTCAAAAGCTAGTGCCCTTTCGCTCTCTCTCAATCAATCATCATGTAGGTTTGACTATAAGAGTGTCTTTGAGCATGATTTATTCCTTCCTTTCTTCCTTTATCATCCCGCCATCATTCGATGGAGAACTTGTCCCTGCAATTCACTCATGATGGGACAATATCAATCTGAAAACACCTAGACCAAGGTAATTCATCATGATCCATAAAATGAGCTCGGGACAGGTGATAGGCTAGGAAAATAAGCTCATTAACTGTGTAGTTGCATAATTCTGATAGGAAAGGGGCAACCTTGGGCCTTGAGACTGCGCAATGCGTAGCTCAAGCTGGGATGAGGGAGAGGAATATACAACTTCTAGAGTCATAGGGGACAAGAAGCCAAGATGAGAGCTAGGAAAGTCAATTGCGCAGTTCAGGAGGTCAAGGAGGTCGAGATTGACTACGCAGTGTGTAGTTCCAAGGCTCAAGGGACGAGCTTGTGTCTTGAAGATGTGAAGTGTGCAGTTCAAGCCGGGTTGGAGGCCTCAACTGCACAATTCTCGAGGTCAAGTTTGGATGCTGGTCACCAAAACTGCGCAATGAGGTAGTTCATGTGAAGCTATTACTATGCACTGTGCAATGCTAAGTAGCAGGGTCACAACCATAGGACTGAGACTGTGTAGTGTGCAGCTCAGGGGAGGCCCAAAGAGGCTAAGTCACTTGGTCAATTTTTTTTCTAGTAAATGACTAAGTGTGGAACAAGTGACATTGATGTGAGGATTGATGGATTTTGATTGTGATCACACATTCAACATACTTGAAAACTCAAATACATAGATCATCTGAGAGATACAAAAAAATCATTATCCTCTGTGTGACAGCTTTATGACCAGTCATGACAAGTGAAACACCAAATATAAACTATGCGACGACCGTGGTGAAACTTGTGCGATGGTGTTCAAAACTTTGGAAATGAGTGCGACATGTACTTACATAGTTAGAACAATTCATTTGCATAAATATGACCTACTAGAACACGCTCATACATTCATTGCAGTATCCAACATGCTAAAGACAACACTTTTCCTACCTTGCGAAAGGGATCAAAAGAGAAATAGAATGAAATTAAAGTTTACGATAGTTCATGAACAAGACCAAGGAAGGCTCTGAAATTTGGGTATAGGCCAAAATTTTCGAGGGGGTTGTAGCAGCGACAACACTTGGAGACACACTGGTAGGACTCCAACTTCTTTGTTTTAGTTAACTTATTTTGTGCAAGGCTTTGGTTCTTTAGGGAGTATTGATTCATCATGTAGATCGCTTTAGTTTCCCAACTTAACCCGTGAATAAACCAAATACCCATCTTGCCACCTCGATTTAACTCGAAAAAAAATTAACTTGCTCACAAAGTTTCAAATAGGGGGAGGGTAATGAAGCTCACGAGTTTAATATTTTCAGAGTATAAATTTTCATTTATGATGTTTCTTCGTTGCTAATGGGCTTGGACAATACCCCAACGAAGTCACTTCAGGAATCACAAACATTTCTCTGCCGCCAACAAGCCTAAATAGTACCTCGACAAAGTTGCTTACTTCACCTCTATATGCAAGAAGGATTTCTCTTCTTTCACCTTTTTTTTATTACTTAAAATAGGACTCTACATTGGCACTTATTTATTTTGGGCGGTAGAGGGATCCTGACTTATTGAGAGTAGGAGAGGTTGTTCCTTCAGAGAATTATATAATTTCCTCTCATTTAGTTTTTCTCATTTATATTTTCCCCTCCTCCCGTTTTACTAAATGGATAAGCATGAGAATACCAAAACAGAAGAACCGAGTATGGGCACAAGGTTTCTTGGGTAGACATGAGTTCATGGTTAGCCCAAGAATTTCCTTACGAATGGATCATATTTTCCGTCGGAACTTCATCGGCCAAACGACTTTACCAACACAAGGAAGAGAGACCATCGACTAACCAAATCTTGAAGTGTCACAAGGCTCCTTAGAATTCATCCACACACATAATCCCAGAAACCAACTCGAGGACAACATTTTATTCACAAGATAGATAAAACAAGAAAACAAAGCATCCAAAAAAATGAAAACAAGCGAAATGGTAGAAACAAACTGTGTACATAGTGTAGGGCACGACCACATATTTTTTGGAACCAATGTTTGAGATCTTGTCCATTGACATAGAGAGAGATGGTATTCCCTTCAAGTGATCGAAGACGATATGTGAAATGGACAAGCTTCTCGTGTACGGTAAATGGTCCAATCCACAAGGATTGAAACTTAGTACATTTTTCTTTGTCCTCATGAGGTTTAACCCATTTCATGACTAAGTCACCCACACTAAAGTTGTACTTCCTTGCAGAGTTTCTGGCAGACCACTTCTTGATACTACTTTGGTAGAGTGAGACTTTCCCTTTTACTTTTAACTCTTCTTCCTAAAATGTACTAAGGATGTCCATCCTATGCCATACTGGAAAACATGGCTTGTCGTGGAGTTCTTGGAAATATTCAAGAGCAAGCAAGGAGAGGTCGGTAGGGAGGATGGTTTTAGTTTGGTGCATCAGTAAGTAAGGGGAGACATTCAGGGAAGGCTTGGGCATGACTCATTTAGTGCATAAGGAATTTACAAAAGGAGGGTGCCAATTCTTGTGCTTAGATAATATGGCTTTCTTGATGATGGGACCAAGTTCTTGGCGAGACCAACCCTCTTAGGGAAGGAGTGAACATAATAATTTGTTACCATTCCATTCTCTAATGCAAAATCAGTAACCTATAGTGATGAAAAATGCATTGTTTTACTGAAAACAAGTGATGTAGGAATTTAGAACCTAGAAATGATAACTTTCTGACCATTCACCTATTTGAGTGGAACTCTTTCTATCCATCATGAAAAAATATTTGTAGTGATGAGAATATAGCGATGTTGCTTTTTCGCAAGTGAGAAAATTCCATCAATGATATCTAAGCCCCACTGTTGGGATGAGTTTCTCATTATGATGAGTTGAAGTGGGTTGGGTGAATTCTACATCTTGTTGTCACACCTTTGACAGGATCGAAATTTGCAGGCATAAGCATATGCCTTGTCTGTGGAATGTCTTCTGGTTGGTCTATCATTTACCTCCATGTACCAAGAGTTTGTATTGACCATGAGGAGGATGAGTTTTGGTGCATCAGGGTCTATGACAGGAACTTGGTTGTATCCTGAATTCTTAAAAATTGAAGGAAATGTTTCAGACCCTAATACTTATTGTAAAATTGGTTCCCTAGATGATAAGGGGTATTTATATTCACCTGAGGTGCGATTTAGATTCTGGAAATCAATACAAAAATGAACTTTTTCAGACCTCTTTTTGACTTGGACCTGAGCTGAGTGACGCACCTGATAAACGATTATCTCATCCAACAATTTTCTTAGCTCTTTCTGGATGAGAGGTTCGAGGGTAGGATGTAATTTCATCAGCTTTTGATTGAATGGTTTAGCCCCTTCCCTCATTGGTGTGACATGATGCAATATTTGAGTGTTGTAAACTTTCATATCTTCACATCTGCATGAAGGTACATCTTGGCACTGCCTGAATATGTAGGTAAAGGTTAACCACTCTTTTCACATACGATACGTACCGATATTCACACCTTTAAGACCTTTTATTGTTCCAAAATTTATTTGTTGAGGTAACAATGTAGAACTACAAGTTTTGGCGTTAGAAATTCTTTGAAAGTGATTTTGCATGTGGTATTTCTTTTTCAAATGTATCACACCCTTGAGGATTAGGTTTCTTTTACCCTCACTGACCGCATCTTGCAGTGTTTCTTCGTGCTCGTTCTTGTTGAGTGCTACATCCTTGAGTGTGTCAGTACTTACTATAAAAAACAATATTTTTTGCTCATCACACACATGTAGATAAGATATATTGTCGAGGAGAGAAGGCTCATAAAAAAATTCAACAGAAAAACCATCCTTTGACGATGATAACCTAATAACATTGTTGGAAAATGTACCTATAAATGCGATATGGATTCTTGGAACAGGAAAAATAATTAAAAATTATAAATCTGAAGTTAAATTCTATACCTTTTGTTGGTTTACCTTTGAATGAGGTGAAACACAATAACTAGTATTACGTAGTTGTCGTACCATTATTTTTCAATCACATGTTTCTTTTAAGGATGAGTCATTGAGGTGGGTGGTATCAATGATGTTTACGTATTTGAATTATGAGCAGCCTGAGATCGAGTGTTCTTTCTACGATGGGTTTACAGAAACACAAATGACTCTGGTGTCCTCTTGTGTTTTTGAACCATCAAAGTAGAAAGTGCACATATTATATGTATGAGGGTCATGAACTACACTAGTACAAAAAAAACTACTGCTACCAATAACTGTACATGATTTATTTGCACCAGTTAGGCTAGGAAGGAGCTCCAATAGTGTATCTGATGGGACCAGGGATGGCTGTGGAAGATAGCGCCCCAGTTGTTTCTCCAGGAAGAAATTGTTGAACATCTGTTCTACGTAGACCATGGGTTCATTATTTCCGTTCAAGGGAGTAACATTGTGTTTCATATATCTTTCCAATTATTCTCGAATTTTGTTGTTTCTGCCCTTATACGGAATCGATAGGTGTGACTAGCCTAAATTGAAGTATCTTTGTAGCTTTCTTGACCAGTCTCTAGCTAGAAAAAGTCCATATGCTTCCTGTAAGTCCACAACTACTATGTTTATGCATTGGTGAACTCGTTTGATGGACGAAAAATGAATGGTCATATTTCTTATTTCACTGATCGCGTGGACATGAGTTATGTCCAGCTAAATGATCTATGCATTAGTTTTTTTCCATGTTGCATTGATTTTATTTGTTATATATAGTGGAATTACATTTACTAATGCACCAGAATCAACCAAGAAATTGTGTACATTGAAATAGAATATTTCTAAAGTTAAGAGAAAAGGGGGGCATAGTGTGTTTACTTCCAATGTTAAAGCATGAAGTACTGATTGGATAGAATGGGAAGATGTACCTGATACCTTGTCTAAAGAAGATAGGTTACCTGTGGAGGATGACCCATGTACCCATAAAATAATGTCACTCTGGTTCGTGATATTTGTTAGCTCAAACAATGAAATGTTCGCACAAACCTTCTTCATATCTTCTATATTATCATCCATAGGAGGGAGGGGAGTCATGGTTTCTTGGGGGGGGGGGGGGGGGGGGGGAACTTGGCTTGTAAATTTCAGACTGATAATATTATCTTTATCTTTTATGGAAGTTTAGGTCGCTTTCCCATAATTTCCCTGAGTGTTTTGTGTTGAGTTGACTAGAGGGTTGATTTTCCTTAACAAGACTTCTTTGAATTTATTCCCTATCAACTGCATTCTAGTAGCCGACCCTTGGCTTCTTGAATTGTACAGATTTGACTATGGATGAGTCACAGGGTCACTCAGAGCTTGTTTTTCGGCTGCGCTCTTCTAGGCTGTAAATACATAATTGAAAATGTTTACCGCATGCCCAATAATTGGGGTCTCATCGAGTGCAATGTCTTGTTCATTTTCTTCTTTTTTTTCTATTTATTCATTAACCAATATCATATCATAGAATTGCATAACAATAGAACTTGTTATCATTAAAAAAAAATGAAGCATCATTTGGTAAAGTCATATAGGTTCATGTGTCAAAGGTAGGGTTGTAGGGTTCATTTTTCATACTTGGTCAAGGAAATTTTTTTATTTTTCTTACTAAGCTTACCCTAAGGTCTAAACCCACTCTCTTTCAAATCCCCTCATGTCACATCACTCATAATTTTTTGAAAATTTTCATTTCCCAAGCTTTTAGTACCAAAATGGTCATTTTATCGAAGAAAACACAATTTTGTAGCAAAATACACTGAGAAATTTCACTTTTCACTACGAAAATACTGATACTTTCGTAGCGAAAATGCCCAGAAATACATTAAGAATGCTACGAAAGTGAGGTTTCCTGTCTATCATGTCAAATTAGTTGTTAGGTGTCAGAAAATAATTTGAAAAGGATAAGTTAGATACCATTCGAGTTAGTTAGGGTAAAGATCAAGGTACATGGTCAGGGCTGAAGTCATCATCACCATTTTAAGCATGTATGATTCATCATTATGTTATGAGTGGGCATCGAACTTCAAAATATTTCCAAATTAAGTCATTTCTCATTCTTCTTTCCTTCTTTGAGTGATATTGAGCTCTGGAGAGCATTTCATTAAGCCAAATTTGTGGTTTGTATTTTCAAAGGTTTCAGATATCATTGATCAAGTGAAGCAGAGAATTATCAAGCGAGGAAGAGAACTATCAAGTGATGCAAAGAAGACACTAAATAAACTATGGATGCAAAAGGAAAGACAAATAAAGGCGAAAAATGTCTCAGATATGAGCCATAAGATATGAATCTGATCAATGAAGACCCAACAATTGTAGAAGTCTTCAGAAGGATAGGATGTTTACAGTTTTTTGAAAGACTACAAGGCTTCCATGTACAGGTTTCCAAAGAATTTGCTGTAAATTTCAGCGGAACAACTACTAAAGTGGGGATGTTGAATCTCACCATTACACCATAGGTCATTGTAGTAGCAACATGGATTCCAAGGGTACAAGAGAAATGGTTCAAAGGGTTAAAATTCAACATGGAGGAGTGCAAAGAGTTTATCAAGCCAGAAAACAATGAAATGGACCTTATTAATGCCATTCCAAGGAGCTGCATGAAGGATAACTACTCAAAGTTGTTGCTTATCATCCAGAAATATTTTACTTGTGAAGCGGGATATCATGAAGTCTATTCTTACCATTTCAAGCTTCTCCTACACTTTGCTGGTAAGATATCTCTTGATCTGCCTTTCTATTTACACAAAATTTTAGCAAAAATGGCAGATAAGGTCCAAGCAAAATCTGAAGGAAGTGAAACCTCATTGTTTCATCATGGTTTAATAAAATTTCTAGTTTTAGATGAACTCAAAAGACTAGGGAGGGATTGGTCTTCTTTCCTATTTGTTAGTGGTTTTGAAATGGATATCCTTACTCCTACAAGAAATCCTAAACCTAGGGGTATCCCATCACCTTTAGTGGCAGAACAAAGTGAACCAGCAAGGGTAGAGAAAAGTGAACCAGTCATGATGGAAACAGAGAAATTGCAGATTTTTGATACACCTAATGTCCCACCTACAAAACAAAAATCAAAAGTGATCAAACCTGCAAAACAAGAACAAGTTGTGAGTAAAAAAGTAAGCAAAAGGATTACAAGGAGTCAAACAGTGGCTTTAGAAGACAAAACAGTGGCTTTAGAAGTCAAAACGGTTGCTAAAGGAAATTTAGAAGATATACTACATGCCATTGATATAGAAGAGACTCCTATAGTCCAGGCTGAGGATATAGATGAAGGTGGACAAAAACTCAAGAAAGCTAAATTTGTAAAGAAAATGGAGTTTGAAGGTGAGGATGAAAGTTTTATGTTCCAGGCTAGGAAGCCCATGACAAGGCATGCTAGAAAGTTGTTGGAGAGTAGTAAAGAGGTTCATCCACCCATTGACACAATCCAACCACCACAAGATATCATTGATCTTCCATCACCTGCAGAGAAAGATCAAGTTAGCAAGCTAAAGAAAGGAAAGGAGAAAGTAATGAAAAAAATAGAGTTTGAACTCCTTGAAGAACAGTTGAAGTTGGTCAATAATGAAATAGCTATCATGAAAAAGGAGGCAAGGAAATATAATATCCAAAATATTCAGTTTGAAAAGATGAAAGAGGTTTGGGAAGAGCAGGTTGACACTGTATCAAAGACCCTAGACAACACACAACAATTAATCAAATGGACTATGCCATTGAGAAAATAGGTCAAACATGTCAGAATAATGAAATTTCATTTTAAATCTACCAACAAAAAGTTGAAGGATAAAGTTAAAGACCTCCAAGAACAACTAGAACTAATCTATGAGGAGTTGGAAAAGAAAGGCCTAAAAATGACAGTAGTTAGGAGCCAATAGCTCAACTCATCATCAATGAGGAAGAAACACCTCAAGACTCATAATTTGAGTTGGTTTAGTTTTTAAAGGTTAATGGAATGTTAGAAACAATTTTTTTACACCTCGAAAGTATATTTTTGAAGCTAGACAAAAATCTGGAAAAGACACAGTTTTCAACAATTTCGTAGCGTTTCCTAGGCTTGAAGCCAAGAAAACACTATGAAACCACCTATAGATTTATTTTTTCATTTTAAACCATTTTTAGAAGCTTCCAAGAGGTGAAAATGATATGGAATATGTGTATAGGCATGACGAAGACAATAAAAAAGGAAAGAGACATAAAATTTGATGGCAAAGGGAATTTTTGTAATGCTACGAAATTGTCATACTTTCATAGCGTATTGTTTTGAAGCTTTATAAGCAGGTTTTTGGGAAGTTTTGGATAGGTGGATACTTTCAAAGGGTCAAAGGACTATGTTAGCAGTCATCCAAGAATTGAAGACCATGAGATGAAGACAACTCATCAGCCAAACCATTCGTTGAAGATAAGGACCAATTTTCCTTAAATATAGGGTTTGTTTCCAGATTTGGAGGAGGCTAATTAAGATGTCATGTAGTGATGATTTCCATCACAGCCTATTTGAAAATGTGAAGCAATAGTTATCAAATATGTAACTATTTTAGGAGATAAGGTAGTTGATGTAATAATGAACAGTTTGAGTCCTATTAGGAAAAGGATTGTTAAATAGAATAACTGTCATTTTCTCATTAAAGTAGATGTTTTCTTGTTATGCAAGGTGGCATTAGGAAAATTTCGATGAATCTAGCTAGGAGGCAGATCATTTGATCATGTAACAAGTCTATTAAAGGGAAAATATTCGAATTTGTAAAGGGTTGGATATTTTTTGACAATATTGCAGCTTTATGTAAGTTGACTGTTTTCAGTAATACAAAGGACTTTTACTTGACCAACCTGAGATTCTCATGGATTTTTTAGTGCTTACTTGATCTATACTTTCTATGTGTACCATTTGCAGTGGTTTTCATCTTTAATAGTCAGAATTCATAGGTGTATGCTTTGACTTCCTTTATTGATGAATTGGTTGTGTTATTTCATGTTTCATGTGTGATTTACCTCTACTAAAAACTCTTACCTACCTCAGCTTCCATGTCAAGTGAACTTACCACTGAAATACTGAAATTTTTAACTCCATAAGCCCAATGATTGCATACTTATACTATTTTCAACCTACACACATCACAAGCAAGTTATTTTCCAAGTAGAGTTAGCCATATAGATACATCTTTATCAAATATCATTAACCCCTTTGAGAGAGCCCTCTCAGACTAAAGAGGCTAAGCTTCAGTTACAAGTTGGTTTGAAACAATTACATGAAGTTGTCTGACTAGCAACCTATCAGGTGCAATTTTGTGATAACATTTTACTGCGTTTGTCGGGAGCTTGAAGATTATACTTTCCTAAATGTTTGAAGCTGAACTTTTGAAGGTAGCAGCAGCTCAAAAAGTTGTTCGAGGCTGCATCTACCTTGGTGAATCCATTCAAAATTCATATGATCAAAGGTGGCTTCGAGAAGGAGATTCAAGAGGAGTAATCCTGACCCAGATCCACCTATCATTGTGGACAATCCATACACCATCTCCATAGGCAATCAAGGAGTTTCTGCAATATCAGATACTCCATTACATATAAAATCCTTGTCCTCTGAAGTTTTAACAAGTCCTGAAGATAAAATTCAGGAAGTCTTGTTTAGGTCTGAAAGTGAAAAATAATTGACTGAAATTGTCTTAGACCTACATACAAGAGGTATTGATAACACAGCCTTAGTGACACAAAAAGATAAAGAAGATTTTTGGGAAGCAGTCACTTCAGAGTTACTGTTAGAAAAAGAGTCATTGGATAGGTTGAAGGAAGTAGACCCATTTGAAATCTTGTTAAGAAGTAAAACTGGTGTTCCTCTTCTTGAGTGGAGTTCAATTGTCACTGGACAACAAAGAGCAAACAACCCTCCTCCTAATAGTTCCTTTTCCTCTACTGTTGTTGTCCATAAAACTACCACAGTCCCAGTCATCATGGCTGGAAATGTGCCACCTCCACCTGCTGCACCTGCTAGGTATGCTACTCTTGCCCTTCCAGCTATCCTAAATTCCCTTCCTAGAAAATATTCTACTAGAATCAAAACTTGGGGAAGTGATGAAGAGATTACAGCTGAAGAGCATGTAGATTAGTTCAATGAATTTATAGACAGGGAGGAGGTTGACCATGAGGATGTTAAGATGAGATTGTTTGCTCAAAGCTTCACTGGTGAAGTTAGGAAGTGGTTCAAATCCCTTACTCCTGGAAGCCTACATAATTGGAATGAATTTGAAGATATATTCTTGATGAAGTGGGGAAAGAGAACCAACCCTATACAAGCCCTCACTGAGTATAATAGTTTGAAGAGATCTGTTGATGAAACTATTCAAAAATTTTCAAATAGATTTAACAAAGTATATGACTCCATCCCTTCCCATCTAAAGCCTCCTCTAGGAGCAACTCAGCTGAGATATGCTAAAGCTTTTGATTATGAATTTTCTATACTGCTAAGAGAGAGAGAATCCCCTTCATTTTCTGAAATGCAAAAATGATGCAGTGAAGGTGGAGGTCAATATGGTAGCAGCAAAAAAGTCCAAGATGGGTAAGGCTAAGTTGAAAGAAGAAGATAAGCTTTCCACCTCTAATGATAAATTTGATTCCATGATGAAGACAATGGAAAAACTGATGGATAGGCTTTCCCTTGGTAATGCCTCAACTCCTCCTGCACAACATGAGCCTCAGTTTAGAAATCCTCAATTCGTAAGACCTCAAAACCAACAAAGGCCAAGGGAAAATAGAAATCAGCCACCTAACCCTCAAGTAAGGCCTCCTTTTTAGCAAAAATTAGTTGATGAAGAAGATCCGCCTGAAATACAAGAATACTCAATTCATTGCTTAGATGAAAACATGTTAGGGATGCTTTTAACTAAGGAGGAACATGATGAGTCAGATCACGATGTAAAAAAGGGTGAGGAGCCATCTAATTATCTTAAAGGGTATCAACATGCAATCTTTGAGATGTAGAAACAGTACAACCTCAGAAACAGAAATTTTCCAATTGCTGCAAATAAAACACAACCCAAGAAAGATGCCCCCAAGGCTGTTAAAGTTAGGAAAGATACACCACCTCCTCCTCCTGCTAAAGAGATTGAAAAATCTACTTCTATTTTCAGCTTGGACAGATCTATAATATCAAAATCCCAGTACCTTTGGAGAAATTCTTAAGGTAAATGAATATAGAAGTAAGATTGTGAAGATGCTGAATTTACAACCAGGAGCTGCTGATATTCTAAATGTTCAAGAAGATCATCCAACCATATATTTGGGTCCAAGATTAGAGGATAAGCAGAATGAGGAGGTGCCTCCTTTTTATGTTAGCCTTAGCATTCATGACATGAAATTGCATAATGCCATGTTGGATTCAGGAGCCTCTCACAATCTTATGCCCAAGGTAATTATGGAAAGAATGGGTTTGGAAATTACTAGACCATATAAGGATTCATTTTCCTTTGATTCAAAAAGAGTTCAGTGCATTGGTTTAATAAAAAATGTTGTTGTTGGTCTTACACAAGTCCCTTCCAAGATAGTGGTCATGGAAATTTTGGTAGCAGACATTCCACCTAAGTTTGGCATGTTGTTATCAAGGTCATGGGCAGCAAAAATCAAAGGTACAATGCAGATGGACCTAACTTATGCCACCATCCCTATTTTTGGTGAGCAAAGGAGACTTTATAGAGAAACAAGGAAGGATTACATGGTGAGTAGTAAATCTAAACATTATAACTTTCCAATATATGTTGTTGATACTAAACTTGGATCTGATATTATTTTCAATGAATTGATTGATGAAGCAGAGGATGGAAATAAGGCAGAAATCAACAAACTATAAATCAACAAACTGTAATTCAGTAGACAGAAAATCAACAGACATCAAATCAAAAAATCAGTGAGGAGAAGGCAAAATTTTGGTGGTTATTACATTTTGATGGACCAGTAGGAAGAGAGGGGGCAGGAGTAGGAATCTGGATCAGAACTCCAGAAGATGAAAGTAAGTTCTTTTCTTACAAACTGAACTTTGATTGTACAAATAACATGGCTAAGTATGAACCTTTAATTTTGGGCTTGGAAATTTTGAAAATAATGGGCGCCCAAAAGACTTCTGTTTGTGGAGATTCTGAATTAGTTATTAAGTAAGTTGAGGGTGTGTATCAAACTAAGGATGTAAGAATGAGGGCATACATGAATCTAGTCATGGACATGTTGGAAAATTTTCAAGAAAATTCATTTATAGTGAAGACTAGGGACCAAAACTCGGTAGTTGACTCCCTAGTTGTCTTTGAAAGTATATTTATCATACCTATTCATTCCACTAAAATATATGAGGTAGAAGTTCACCATAGACCTGCTATCCTGATAACATTATCCATTGGCAAGTTTTTGAGGATGACCAGCAAGTAAAAAACTTTATAGAGCTGAAAGAAGAGTTTGAAAGTACACAAGTAGATCAGAAAAACATGCTTGCTGAATCTAAGGTAAATTCTGAAGTATTACAGCTGAAGAATAAATCTATACCCAAAGGTCTCATACCCCTTGAGAAGCTTTTTTATCAGAATGATGTGTTCAAGTCTCCTAGGATACAAGCTGATGATGAGGAGGTAGAGAGTTATAACCTTGGTACAGTAGCTATGCCGAAAATGATTAAGCTTTCAAAATTTCTTTCGGTTGATATGAAACAAAAACATATTGAGATGATGAAAAGGTTCATAGATGTTTTTGCTTGGAGTTATGCTGATTTGAAGAAGTATGATCCCACTATCATTCAACATACCATTCCCATAAAAGAAAATAAAAATCCTTTCAAGCAGAAGCTAAGGAGAATTAATCCACTTCTCATGCCCCTGATTGAGAAGGAAATCAAGAAACTCTTTGATGCTAAAATCATTTTTCCAATCAGATTCTCAAAGTGGCTTGCAAACTTGGTTCCAGTCAGAAAAAAGAGTGGAGAAATAAGAATATGTATTGAATTTAAAAACTTGAATAAATCCTCTCTAAAGGACAACTACCCTCTCCCAAAGATGGACCAAATTTTTCATAACATTGTTGGTTCCCAAAGGATGTCTATGCTTGATGGTTTTTCAGGGTACAATCAGATACTTGTGCATCCAGAAGATCAGGAGAAAACAAACTTTACCACACAATGGGGCACATTCATGTATGACAAAATGCCTTTTGGTCTGATGAATGCAGGAGCTACCTTTCAAAGAGCCATGGAAATTTCTTTTGATGAGGAGAAGGACAAGATGGTGGTTGTATATTTGGATGACATAACAGCCATCTCAAGGGGAGAAGAAGATCATTTGAAGCACCTAGAAAAGATTTTACTGAAGTGTAGAAGGTCTGGCATATCTCTCTATCCCACTAAAATCATTTTTGCTCTAACTTCAAGTAAATTACCTAGACATATTATTTCTACAGATGGGATTAAGATTGATCCAAATAGGGTCAATGCAATTCAAAAAGTGGATATGCTTAGAAGTGGAAAGGAGATTCAGTCTTTCTTTGGAAAGGTAAATTTTGTGAGGAGGTTTATTCGTAATTTTGCTGAGATTGTAAAGGACATAACAAAGATGCTGAAGAAAGGAGTTGACATCAAGTGGACAGCAGAAGCAAAGCACTCATTTGAGGATATTAAGAAGGTGCTCACTCAAGCACTAGCGTTGATCAGCCCAGATTTTTCTAAAGAATTTCTGGTTTTTACATTTGCATCAGAAAATAAAATTGCTGGAGTTTTGTTGCAAAAAGGACAACAAAATACTGAGCAACTCATTTCATTTTTCAGTAGGACATTAGCTAACTCAGAGCTAAAGTACAACATCTTAGATAAGCAAGCTTATTCCTTGGTTAAGGCCATCAAAGATTTCGGAATTTACATTCTGCATTCTCATATTATAGCTTTTGTTCCTAATGTTGTTGTGAAATAAATTCTAACTCAAGATGATCTTGATGGTAAGAGGGGGAAACAGATTGATAACTTGCTGGAATATGATATAGAGATCAATCCCAAAAAAATGGTCAAAGGTCAAGGCCTAACAAAGCTGATGGAATAGTCAAACTTTGACTGTCTTGACATGAACTTAATTGCAGAAATTTCATATGAAGATGAAGAGCTAATTCCCATTGAAGAAAAATACATCATTTCAGATTGGTACAAAGACATTGTTTTTGTCTTACATCATCATAGAGCACCTGCTGGTTGACAAAGTCAAAGGCAAGATTTATGAAGTTAAAGTCTTTAAGGTACTGCATCATTGACAAAAATCTGTATTGGAAGGATACTGGTGGTATTTTTTTGAATTGTTTGCTGGAAGAAGTGGCTGAAAAAGTGATTGAGGAGTTTCACAAAGGAGATTGTGGAGGTCATCATTATTGGAAGGCTATAACAAACAATATTCTCAGAGCAGGGTATTATTGGCCTACAATGTTTAAAGATGTCTACAAAAAGATTGCTGCTTGCCATGAATGACAGATTTTTGATAATAAGAAGAAGCTTGTACCTTTACCTTTGATGCATATCTATGTAGAGGCACCATTTCAGCAGTGGGGGCTAGATTTTATTGGTGATATTCATCCATCATCATTAGGTCAACATCGCTGGATTATTACATCAACTGATGATTTCACCAAGTGGATTGAAGCAATCCAAACTAGGCAAGAAAATGATTCTGTTATCATTTCATTTTTGGAAAATAATATATTGTCTAGGTTTTGTTGCCCCATGAAGATCATCACTGATAATTCCCAAACATTAAAATCCAAGAAGTTGATTAGTTTTTGTCATCAATATCACATTACTCTTGGACATTCTACTACAGATTATCCACAAGGTAATGGTCTTGCTGAATCTTCTAAAAAGAGCATTGTGAGGATAATTAAGAAGGTGTTGCGGGAAAATAAGAAGGCATGGCATTTGAAGCTGAAGTATGCCCTGTGGACTAATAGAGTGTGCACAAAAAGGTCAATTGGAAGTTCACCTTATGAGTTGGTATATGGAGCTGAAGTCATCTTTCCTACATCCTTAGGAGTGCCTATCATGAAGCTGCTGCAAGGATTGGAGGAGGAGCCAAATGCAATTCAGAGGAGGATTAATCAGTTGATAGCTTTACAAGAGAAAAGGGAGGAAGTCTATAACAGTAATCAGCAATCTCAAAACATAATCAAGAATACATTTGATAAGAAGGTCAAGGAACAAAACTTTCAAGTCCAATATGTGGTTTTGAAATGGGAGGCTAGGATTGAAGAGAAGGGAAAACATGGTAAGTTTGAGAAAATTTGGAAAGGTTCATTCAGAGTAGATACATTTCATGGGAACAAAACTTACATTTTACAGGAGATGGATGGACAACCATTTGTTGGAGGGTCTGTCAATGGCAGGTTTTTGAAGCACTACTCTTCTTAATTTCTGTTGATCATTCATTCCATTGTATATATTCCATTTTATATGATTTTTTGCTAATAATGACAAGTTGATCATTAAGCTTGAGCCCGAAGTTAAGGCCATTAGAATTTGAAGAAAAGCTTGGGAATTTTTAGAGTTTTTGTTTTCAAGAAAATGGATAGCAGCACTGGAACTACATGTTCTTTGGTGTACCACTGGGGCACACCATCCAAAGTGGAGCCACTGTTATCGCTTAGAAAAATTGAAGCATCATTTAAAAAATTCATATAGGTCCATGTGTCAAAGGTAGGGTTGTAGGGCTCATTTTTCATTACTTGGTCAAGGAAATTTTTTACTTTTTCTTATTAAGCTTACCCTAAGGTCTAAACCCACTCTCTTTTAATTCCCCTCATGTCACATCACTCATCATTTTTTGACAGTTTTCATTTCCCAAGGTTTTAGTACCGAAATGGTCATTTAGCCAAGAAACCACAGTTTCGTAGCGAAATACAATGAGAAATTTCACTTTTCGCTACGAAACTGTTGATACTTTCATAGTGAAAATGCCCATAAATACATTAAGAACGCTACGAAAGTGAGTTTTCCTGTCTGTCATGTCAAATTAGTTGTTAGGTGTCAGAAAATAATTTGAAAAGGATAAGTTAGATACCATTCGAGTCAGTTAGGGTAAAGATCAAGGTACATGGTTAAGGCTAAAGTCATCATCACCATTTTAAGCATGTATGAGTCATCATTGTGTTATGTGTGGGCATCGAACTTCAAAATATTTCCAAATTAAGTCATTTCTCATTCTTCATTCCTTCTTTGCGTGATATTGAGCTCCGGAGAGCATTTAATTAAGCCAAATATGTGGCTTCTATTTTCAAAGGTTGCAGATATCAGTGATCAAGCGAGACAGAGAATTATCAAGCGAGGCAGAGAACTATCAAGTGAGGTAGAGAAGATACTAAATAAACTATGGATGCAAAAAGAAAGACAAATAAGGGTGGCCAATGTCTCATATATGAGTCATCAGATATGGATCTGATCAATGAAGACCCAACAACTGTAGAAGTCTTTAGAAGGACAGGATGTTTACAATTTTGTGAAAGACTACAAGGTTTCCATGTACAGGTTTCCAAAGAATTTGCTCTAAATTTCAGAGGAACAACTACTAAAGTGGGGATGTTGAATCTCACCATTACACCAGAGGTCATTGCAACAACAACATGGATTCCAAGGGGACAAGAGAAATGGTTCAAAGGGTTCAAATTCAACATGGAGGAGTGCAAAGATTTTATAAAGCCAGAAAATAGTGAAATGGACCTTACAAATGCCATTCCAAGGAGCTGCATGAAGGATAAATACTCAAAGTTGTTGCTTATCATCCATAAATATTTCACTTGTGAAGGGAGATATCATAAAGTCTATTCTTACCATTTCAAACTTCTCCTACACTTTGCTAGTATGATATCTCTTGATCTGCCTTTCTATTTACACAGAAGCTTAGCAAAAATGGCAGATAAGGTCCAAGTAAAATATGAAGGAAGTGAAACCTCATTGTTTCATTAGTAAAATTGTTGGTTTTAGATGAACTCCAAAGACTAGGCAGAGACTGGTCTTCTTTCCTATTTGTTAGTGGTTTTGAAATGGATATCCTTACTCCTACAAGAACTCCTAAACCTAGGGGTATCCCATCACCTTTAGTGGCAAAAAAAAGTGAACCAGAAAGAGTAGAGCAAAGTGAACCAATCGTGATGGAAATATAGCATTTGCAGAGTTTTGATACACCTAATGTCCCACCTGCAAAATAAAAATAAAAAGTGATAAAAACTGCAAAACAAGAACAAGCTGTGAGTAAACAAGGAAGCAAAAGGATTACAAGGAGTCAAACAATGGCTTTAGAAGATAAAAATGTGGCTTTCGAAGTCAAAATTGTGGATAAGGGAAATTTAGAAGATATACTACTTGCCATCGATATAGAAGAGACTCCTATAGTCAAGGCTGAGGATATAGATGAAGGTGGACAGAAACTCAAGAAAGCTAAATCTGCAAAGAAACTGGAGTTTGAAGGTGAGGATGTAGGTTTTATGTTCCAGGCTAGGAAGCCCATGACAAGGCATGCTAGAAAGATTTTGGAGAGTAGTAAAGAGGTTCATCCACCCATTGACACAATCCAGCCACCACAAGATATCATTGATCTTTCATCACCTACAAAGAAAGATCCAGTTAGCAAGCCAAAGAAAGGAAAGGAGAAAGTAATGAAAAAAACAGAGTTTGAACTCCTTGAAAAATAGTTGAAGTTGGCCAATCATGAAATAGATGTCATGAAAAAGGAGGCAAGGAAACATAATATCCAGAAGATTCAGTTTGAAAAGATTAAAGAGGTTTGGGAAGAGCAGGTTGACATTATATCAAACACCCTAGACAACACACACCAGTTAATCAAATGGACTATGCCATTGAGGAAAGAGGTCAAACATGTCAGAATAATGAACTTGCATTTGAAATCTACCAATGGAAATTTGAAGGATCAGGTTAAATACCTCCAGGAACAACTTGAACTAATCCATGAGGAGTTGGAGAAGAAAGGCCTAAAAATGACAGTAGTTGAGGAGCCAATAGCTCAACTCATTGTCAATGAGGAAGAAACACATCAAGACTCATATTTTGAGTTGGTTTATGTTTTTGAAGGTCAATGGAATTTTAGAAACAATTTTTTTACACCTGGAAAGTATATTTTTGAAGCTAGAAAAAAATCTGGAAAAAACACAGTTTTTAGCAGTTTCGTAGCATTTCCTAGGCTTGAAGCCAGGAAAATGTTACGAAACCACCTGTAGCTTTATTTTGAATTCTAAACCATTTTGAGAAGCTTCCAAGAGGTGAAAATGATATGCAAGATGTGTCTAGGCACGATGAAGATAATACAAAAGTAAAGAGACAAAAACTTTGATGGAAAAGGGCATTTTTGTAACGCTATGAAAGTACGCTATGAAACTGTTATACTTTTGTAGCATATTGTTTTGCAGCTTTATAAGCGGGTTTTTGGGTAGTTTTGGATAGGTGGATACTTTCAAAGGGTCAAATGACTATGTCAGCAGTCATCCAAGACTTGAAGACCATGAGATGAAGACAACTCAGCAGCCAAACCATTCGTTGAAGATAAGGACCAGTTTTCCTTAAATATAGGGTTTGTTTCCATATTTGGAGGAGGCTAATTAAGATGCCATGTAGTGATGAGTTCCGTCACAGCCTATTTGAACATGTGAAGCAATAGTTATCAAATATGTAACTATTTTAGGAGATAAGGTAGTTGATGTAATAATGAACAGTTTGAGTCCTATTAGGAAAAGGACTGTTAAATAGAATAGTTGTCATTTTGTCATTAAAGTAGATGTTTTCTTGTTTCGAAAGGTGTCATTAGGAAAATTGCGATGAATCTTTCAAGGAGGCAGATCATCTCATCATGTAACAAGTCTATTAAAGGGTAGATATTCGAATTTTTAAAGGGTTGGAGATTTTTTGGCAATACTGTAGCTTTATGTAAGTTGACTGTTTTCAGTAATACAAAGGACTTTTACTTGACCAACCTGAGATTCTCATGGATTTTTTAGTGCTTACTTGATCTATACTTTATGTGTGTACCATTTGCAGTGGTTTTCATCTTTAATACTTAGAATTCACAGGTGTATGCTCTAACTTCCTTTATTGATGAATTGACTGTGTTATTTCATGTATCACGCGTGATTTACCTCTACTAAAAACTCTTACCTTTCTCAGCTTCCATGTCAAGTTAACTTACCACTGAAATACTGAACTTTTTGACTCCATAAGCCCAATGATTGCAGAATTATACTCTTTTCAACCGACACACATCACAAGCAAGTTATTTTCCAAGTAGAGTTAGCCATCTAGATACAACTTTATCAAATATCATTAACCCCTTTGAGAGAGCCCTCTAAGACTAAAGAGGATAAGCCTTAGTTACAAGTTGGTATGAAATAGTTACATGAAGTTGTCTAACTAGCAACCTATTAGGTTCAATTTTGTGACAAAAAAACTTATGGCATGATTTCATTGTGGGCATGTTTTCTTGGAATGATAATATTGATGATACAAACAATATTCAGGCATGCCCAACTGTTCAAGATTAAATGCTACATTTTCACTTTGCACGGATTTGGTTGGTTGGTTAGTACTTCTACCTGAATTTGCAGTTCTTTTAAATGAGTTGAATCGCGAAGGTTTTCTACCGACAATTGTCTCACTTGAACTTTGTTTGAATTATGTTATCTCAGTTGATAGGTTCCTAATCATACGGGTCAAGTTATGAAGGTCAAGAAATTGTTTACTGAGGCCTGTGACCTTTTACTCAAAATTTTGGAGTTCTTTGTTAGTTTGTCTTCTACAATGACTCCAATTTCATGTAAATCCTTTTCTACTGCGATTTATTCTTCAAAATTTTCTGAAATTGATGTATTTGCACTTCACTTCATGAACTGCACAATGCTTGTTGTCAAGGCATAGGTGTAGTAGTCCTTGGTGATGGAGTCATGAAACTTGGTGCCTTCTGGAAATCTGTTCAAGACACAATTAAACCCATGATTGAAATATTTGACCTTTTCCTTCAGCTCCATTTTTAGGCTACCTAACTCTTTCAAAAACATGGCAGGGATCTTGTCATCAACCAATTTCTCAAGAAATATTCTCTTAAAGCCCCTCCAGTTTTGGATGGAGTTTGGGGGAAGATCGTGGTACCATACAACTACTCTACCGTCCAAGGTACATGGAAAAATTCTGCATGAAACGTCACCTTAACATACCTCAAGTGTTTTCATATGTAGGTAGAAATTGTCGAAGTGATCTTTTGCTTTAACCGTTTCGTCAGGGTCATATTTCGTTAACAACTTTTCTAGGTGCCTTGGCATTTTATGCAACACACCTGAAAGTGCGAGTGTGCCCTGAGACATCCAATCCAAATCTTGGTATGCCATGTCTTCATTTTTTTCCTCCTCTTCCTCTTTGTCATATTCTGATAACTCATTTTCCTCTTCATCGCCGCCTAACTAGTTGAAGGTTATGCCTGAGAGTAGTGGGTTGTATCCTTCTCCACCACTAAAAAATGGAGGTTCTTCTACGTTCTCCACATAGAATGCTAATTATTCAAGGGTGGAGATAACTACATCTTCCAAGGTGTTGAATACTACTCCTGTAGATGTATTATATTTGTTATTTTTTGGATAATATTTAAGACTGGATATTCTCAGGATCAATGCAACTTTTTTTGCGAACTAACGGGTGATGGGACGTATAACATGAATCCAATTGTATGAAATTTCACAAGTTCAAGTGGGTTGTGTTTTAGGCATGTAGAAATTTTAATACAATTATGTATTGTCTAGATTCTCTTGATCTAACAATTAAATGCCATTGTTAAATACAAAATCCTTCTACTTAAATCTTTGCGGAAATTTAATCGCTAATTGCAAACACATGAAGAAAGATCAATCACACATAACACAGATGTTTTTACAAGGAAAGCATAAAGCTAAAAACCCCACTATCATATATTATGTATATCATGGATCATGAAACAATCTCATACAAAACTCTAATCCAAGAGCTCTCAGTACAATAGGCAATTGTCTCACACTGTCATACAAAAATTGGCTCACACATGCACCAATTTACTGCCTCCTGACAGCCTACCTCCACTGCGCAATCCCTGTTGATCACAATCCCTGAATGAATGTGATAATTCCTTGTCTTGACTGTGCATACTCATTGGCATCTCCAATGTGTGTGTGGTTGCATGAGTGCACCCATTAATGTCACAACTGATAGTCAAACTGTCCCTTTCACCTATCTCTCAAATGGGTCTCCACTGGATCTGACATGCATGTAGTTAATAGTAGTAAATATTCAGTTGCATGTGATATCACTCCATGTAAATTAATTTAATATTTAATTCACTGATCTCTCACTTGTGTATCTTTAGTTACAACTAGCACAACTGAGTTTAAATCACTTAACTGAGTTAAACTACTTTACAACTCACATAACTACACATCCAACTCTGTTACAACTTTGTATCACTCAGTTACAATGAAGTCCACTTGCATGTCCCACCAACCAACCTTAGAACTCGTAATTCCTTCAGTCAAATGGTTTTCCACATCAGTTAACTGAAATCAAGTGCTTCAAGCGAATAGATTATTATTTATTATCTAATTATTATTAAGAGATAATAATAATCAACATGCATAGTATTTTTAGACATGCGATCTACGAACAGACCTCGCACATGCATTCAAAAAATAGAACTCCATCCATAAATAGAATTTTCTCAATAATCTATAAATAGACTCCGGCTATAAATAGACTTTGCTCAACATTCTAAATATAGACATACACCTAAAATAGCCCGCGGGCCCCACCTAGTGTAGGTGCTTAATTTTCACTAGGATCATCATCTTGTTGAATCTCAACACTCCCTCTCAACAAGAAAGGAATTATCCTTCACCCCGATCCTGCCTCTATGGTATTCGAATTTTCTCCTGGTGAGCGCCTTTGTCAAATATCTGCATCCTGATCTTCCGCTGCACACAATCTCTGATATGATTATACCATATATCTATATGTTTAGATCTATCATGAAACACAAGATTAATCGAGAGTTTAATGAAACTCTGATTATCACAATGAATCACAGTAGGATCTAAATGAGAACCAAACAAACTGACCAAGATATTCCTCATCCATATAGCCTCACATGTAGCTTGATTTTCTACCATGTATTCCAATTTTGCTGAATTGAGTGCCATAGATATCTGTTTCCTGTTGTACCAAGAAACAGTTGTAGATCCAATACTGAAGGCCCCTTCCTGATGTTCTCTTTCTGTCCGTTGGGCTTCCTACCCATTCTGCATCCGTGAAGCCATGCAACTTCACCTCATCTGTCTGTTTGTACCATAAGCCATACTCAGATGTTCCCCCGAGATATCTCAGGACATGCTTGCCCGCCTTCCAAAAGAGCTTGATAGGCTTAACCATCGCTTGACTAAGCTGTTTCACCACGTAGCATATGTCTGGTCTTGTAATAAATAAATAAATGAGCGAACCCACCAACTGTCGATAGATAGTAGCATCCACTACCTCTCCATATGTAGTGTCCTCTTTTCTACAGTTTCCTGGAAGAGGAGTATCCATGGGTTTGCAGCCCTCCATGTGAAACTTACCGAGTATCTCCCTTGCATACTTGCCTTGAGACACAAAAATTTCACCATCTCACTGCCATATTTCCAATCTAAGGAAATAGTGAAGGAAGCCCATATCCTTCATCTCAAACTCCTTTGCAAGGTCATCCTTACATGAGTGTATCAAATGCTCATCACCAGTCAGTATTAAATCATCAACATAAAGAAAAATGTTTAAAAGCTTACCCTCTAGCACAATTTGGTATAGGTTTGCATCCGCCTCACTCTTGCTGAAGCCAATTCTAGTGAAATAGTTGTCGATCCGAGTGTACCAAGCATGGGGTGCTTGCTTCAGCCCATACAACACTAAGAGAGTAAAGATGGTCCTTATGGAAGAATACCATGCAATAGGTGCAAACGTTTCTTCATAATCAATCCCCTCGATCTGTGAGAAGCCCCGAGCCACAAATCTGGCCTTGTATTTCTCAACAATCCCATCAACATCTTGCTTTACCTTGTAGATCCATCTTGAACCTACCACTGATTTATCAACCAGCCTTGGAACAATTTCCCAAGCACTGTTTCTGAAAATAGAGTCATACTCCTCCACCATTGCATCTACCCATGTGGGCTCCTTCACTGCTTCCTGAAAGGAAGATGGATCTGTCACAATACATTTTCTCATGAGAGCCATGTATCCAGTGAATCGATCAAGAGAATGTCTCTGTCTGCGCTGTGAAGTAGGGACTCCTACATTATGTGTCGCATCAAGCTTCATCCTCTTAGCTTTTGTGGTATGCCTTCTGCAAGTTATGATGTTTGGCTCCACATGAGTGGACTCCTCCACTCCATGAATCTCCTCTTATGGCTGATCCACATCTAGAGACTCATCTTTGGGAACCAAAAGTCCCCCCTATGCATGTAAGTCTAGCTCCCTCTTAAGTGACAACTTCATGGCTTTCGCCTCATTGAATTTTATATCCCGTCGCACCACAATCATTATAATATTTGGAAAATACACACGATAATTATGGGGTGTTTCTGTGTACCCCACAAATATCCCAACTTCAATAGTTTGTTCCAACTTCTTCCTAGCTTTCTTGATCACATGCACATAAAAAGATGAGCCAAAAATCTTAAAGTGAGAAAAATCTGGTTTCTTACTAGTAAAAGCTTCTTTAGGTGTACTCATTACAAGTACTCTATGAGGACAACGTTTTTGCACATAAACCGTAGTGTTGCATGATTCTACCCACAAGTGCATTGGTAGGTCCTGATCATGCAACATAGCTCGTGCAGCACCGACGATCGTTCTATTATTCCTCTCCGTGACCCCATTTTGCTATGGGTTATGAGGCACTATGAGTTCTCTTCAAATTCCTTATTTGCTACAGAAGTATTTGAATTCATTCGAGATATAGTCACCTCCATTATTGCTCCACAGAGCCTTCACTTACTTCCCAAACTCTTTCTCCACCAATGCTTTAAACTCACAAAACTTTGAGAAGGTTTGATCCTTCTTCTACATGAAGAAGATCCAACATCTACGAGAATAGTCATCAACAAAAATAACATAATACCTGTGTTTTTTTATTGAAGCAACTGAGAATGGTCCACACACATATGTGTGAACTCTCTCCAGGATCACCGAAGCATGATTCTCCTTTTCATGAAAGGTGCTCTTCACAAACTTACCCATAGTACATCCCTTGCACTGATCTAACTGCGCAAGTTTACCCTTGGGAATTTTAGTAGAAATATGCTACAAAATCTTTAGGGCACCATGGTGAAGATGGCCCAATCTCCTGTGCCATAATTCACCCTCATCCTGGCTCACCACTTCTTCTGCTTTGCCCACCATTGCAGCGCAACCATCTACCTCCAGCTTGTAGAGATTCTTAACTCGAATCCTTATCCTCTAGGTTCAACCCGTTGTTTTATGTCGCAGGAAAGATTTTCCATCATTGAAAACAACGTCATAACCTCTGTCCTCTAGCATCACGACTGAGACCAATTTTCTATTTAGACCTGGGACAGGCATAACATATTTCAATAGAAATGGTTTCCCTGACTCCCTCTCAAAGGTAATGGTACCAATTTCGGTCTCACTATATCGTCCATTGTTGCCCATCTCAATATGCATTTAGAGATCTTTCTCCTCCAAGTCACTGAAAAGTTCCTTATCTCTTGTCATGTGGAAGGAAGCACCACTATCAAGATACCACACCGATCACATTGCGCTTGAAACCAAGCATGCAATCAAAGAGAAATCAAGTTCAAATTGTAAGGCAAGGGCCTCACTAGCTGCTGCTCCAACAACCTTCTTTTTCTTCTTTTTCTCTGGGCAGTTAGTGGCGAGATGCCCATGTTCGTGACAGTGAAAACACTTCACCTTGGACAAATCCAGCTTCTTGCCTTTAGCCTCAAATTTTGAGTGGAATTTCTTCCCCTTCCCTTTCCTTGTCTTGGTATCCAAAGCACAATCCTCTTCATTATCATGCTTTGATCAAGATCCATCTATGGTATTCTGCCTAAACTCCTCCTGCACTAGATCCAACCACAGTCGTTCCTAATCCGACAATTTTTCCCATCCATTGACAGAGTCTTGATAACTGTGCCAACTCTTATGAAGTCCCAGGAGATCCAAACTCACCAAATCATCATAAAAAATCGTGGTTCCCACACTCCCCAGTTCATCTCGACATTGGAAAAACTTTGTGAGATACTTAGGAATATTTTTTCCCTTCTCCATCTTCATATTTCTAAGTTTATGCTTCAGTGCCAATTTCCTTTGGAAAAGATCTGTCAAAGCCTTCCACATCAGATATGGAGTAGCTTTCCCATGAAGCCTTGAGACAATATGGTCTTGCACACCTTCCAATAGAATCCTTCTCATCTTCACTACTTTCTTTTTCCAGGCGTCAAGTAATGCAGCATCCATTGAAGTGGGCTTAGGAACATCACTGTCGATGAATTCCTTAAAGCCATTATCTTCAAGCACCACCTTCGCCCTATCCTTCCATGCAATGTAGTTCGAGCTGCCCTTGAGTGCATACTCTAACCGCAAACCATTGAAAGCCATTTCGATGTTTACTTAATTGTCGCACCAAGAAATTCTTGCATCAAATTTGAATTGTTTCCACCAACAAACTTAGATACTGCTTCAATATTGCAATCTTCTTTGCTCTGATACCATGTAGAAATTTTAATATAATTATGTATTGGCTGGATTCTCCTGATCTAAAAATTATATGCCACTTTTAAATACATAAACCTTCTACTTAAATCTTTGCGGAAATTTAATCACCAATTGCAAACACATGAAGAAAGATCAATCACACATAACACATATGTTTTTACCGGGAAAACATAAAGCTAAAAACCCCACTATCATATATTATGTATATATCATGGATCATGAAACAATCTCATACAAAAATATAATCCAAGAGCTCTCAGTACAATATACAACCTTCTCACACTCTCATACAAAAATTGGCTCACACATGCACCAATTTACTGCCTCCTGACAGCCTGCCTCCACTGCACAATCCATGCTGATCACAATACCTAAATGAATGAGATACTGCCTTTCCTTGACTGCACAATCCTCATTGGCATCTCCAATGTATGTGTTATTGCATGAGTGCACCCACTAATGTCACAACTGATAGTCAAACTGTCCCTTTCACCTATCTCTCAACTAGGTCTCCACTGGATCTGACATGCATGTAGTTAATAGTAGTAAATCTTCAGTTGCATGTGAGATCACTCCATGTGAATTAATTTAATATTTAATTCATTGATCTCTCACTAGTGTATCTTTAGTTACAACTAACACAACTGAGTTTAACTCACTTAACTAAGTTAAACTACTTTACAACTCACATAACTACACATCCAACTCTGTTACAACTTTGTATCACTCAGTTACAATGAAGTCCACTTGCATGTCCCACCAACCAACCTTAGAACTCGTAATTACTTCACTCAACTGGTTTTCCACATCAATTAACTGAAATCAAGTGCTTCAAGAGAATAGATTATTATTTATTGTCTAATTATTATTAAGAGATAATAATAATCGACATGCATTCTATTTTTAGACATGCGATCTATGAAGAGACTTTGCACATGCATTCCAAAAATATAACTCCATCCATAAATAGAATTTTCTCAATAATCTATAAATAGACTCCCACTATAAATAGACTTTGCTCAAAATTCTAAAAATAAACATACACCTAAAAATAGCCTACAGGCCCCACCTAGTGTAGGTGCTTAATTTTCACTAGGATCATCATCTTGTTGAATCTCAACAAGGCGAGTCACCAACTTCAGGAGAACGAGAAGAGGAGGTAGAGTGTGTGATGCTGCCTTGATCATAAGATGCCACTTTGGGGTCGGTGGGTTTATCAGCCACAAAAAAATAGCTACCCTCCTTTTAGCACCAGAAATGTTAACGATGCTCAATCTGACAACATTCAGGGGGATCTCCCCAATATGAAGTCCCAATTAGACCTAACACTGTTTGGTGTAGGAGTCCCATCTGGAAAAAAGGCTTGATTTCCTTATTTTTAAAGATATGCCTTGGCACTTTCTGTCAACAAGGGAGAGTGATGCTAATGTACTTTCACAAAGCAAGGGGGTGTGCCTGGTGAGTGTCTAATTGCAAGTTTGTCAAGGTTCTTCTATTGCAAAATGGGGAAGAGAGAGAGGTGAGCCTCTAAAAGAGAAGTAATAGTACCACTCAGGAAGAGATACACGTGAACCAAATTATTCTTTCTAACACCCAGTGGAATAGTCCACAATGGATGCGATGATCATTACACACAACAAATTGAGAAATATTTTTGAAGTGTTCTGCGGAGTAGTCCACAAGGATGTGGAAACAATTGTGCACACAGTATTATGAGAAAGGTTTTTCCAATATATTGTAGAATAGTCCACAAGGATGTGACAACAATTACAACCATTACATCACGTTCTCAACAAGATAAGCACTAAAACAACCGAAGTTGTTCAACTATCTTATTACATGTGAAAACAAAACATGAAGTACAAATATCCATAGAATAGTATTACAAACATTCATAAGCCATGTGTGAAGAACATGTTGGCCTTAAAAGGCTTTTTTTATTAAGTAAAAAGTTCGAGACACATGTATAAAATGAACATCACTAGCTCCAATAGTGGAGAGTTGGAGACACTCCTTGCTCCACAAAAGAACTAGATAGTCTCTTTATTGCTTTGTTGGTGGAGCGAAGGTGGAACAGTCATTTTCTCATACAATGAGGGAGTATAAATAACCAAGGGTGACCCTTTGACTACCCTCATGACCTTTGAATTTCCATGACTTTTACTTTTACATGGCTCTTTACATTCATGTGTTTCCTTTGGACTTCCACTTTAAAATTCATTTGTTCACAATGGACATAGTGTACAATGGTGATGTGGCAACATGAACACTCATGACATGAAATTGCTGACATGGATTGCTTGATGACATGGAAATATCAGGCCATTATTGGTGTTGAGAGTGAAGTGTCTTCATGAAAGATTTATCTTTCTCTCCTACACAAGCCTTGGCGATAGGGAGTCTTCAATGATCTTCAAGTCTTGAAAGTGGTCGCAAACTAGTTCCCTTTCACTCTCTCTCAATCAATCATCGTGTAAGTTCAGCTGAAAGAGTGTATTTGAGCATGCTTTATTCCTTACTTTATTCATTTATCATCCCTCTATGATTTGATGGAGAACTTGTCCCCGCAATTCACTCATGAAAGGATGATATCAATCAGAAAACCCGTAACCTAAGGTAATGCATTATGATCCATAAAATTAGCCCGAGACAGGTGATAGGCTGGGAAAATAGGCTCAGTAACTGCACAACTTTGATAGGAAAGGGGAAGCCTTGGGCCTTGAGATTGTGCAATGTGCAACTCAGGTTGGGTTGAGGGAGATGATTGTGCAATTTCTGGAGTCAGAGGGGAAATGAAGCTAGGATGAGAGCTGGGAAATCCAACTGCACAGTTCAGGAGGTCAAGGAGGTTGGTATTGACTACACAGTGTGTAGTTATAAGGCTCAAGGGATTAGATTGTGTCTTGAATACGAAAAGTGAGTAGTTCAAGCTGGGCTAAAGGCCTCAACTATGCAATTCTGAAGGTCAAGTTCGGGTTTTGGTCACCAAAACGGTGGAATGAGAAATTTATTGTGAAGTTAGTACTACACACTGCGTAGTTCCAAGCAGCAGGGTCATATCCAGAGGAATTATACTACACAAGGCGTAGCTTGGGGGAGGCTTGGAGAGGCTAAGTAACTTGGTTGGAAAGTTTTCTAGAAAATGACTAAGTGTGGAACAAGTGAGATTTATCTAAGCATTGATAGATTTTGATTGTGATCACACACTCAACATACTTGAAGACTCAAATAAATAGACCATCTAAGACATACATACAAATAATTATCCTCTGTGTGGCATTTTTGTGACTAGTCATGAAAAGTGCGACACCAAAGATACATTATACGACGACCATGACAACACTTTTGTGACAATGTTCAAAACTTTGGAAATGAGTGTGATGGGTACTTAAATAGTTAGAAAAACTCATTTGTACAAAGATGAACTACTAGAAAAATCACATACATTTACCGCAGTAGCCAACATGCCAAAGGAGACACTTTTCCTACCTTGTGAAAGGGATCACAAGAGCAATAGAATGAACTTCAAAGTTTGCAACAATTCATGAACAAGAGCAAGGAAGGCTCCGAAATTTGTGTATAGGCCAAATTTTGGAGGGGGTTGAAGTGACTACAACATAATCCTAGGAGGAGAACATAAACCACAATTCCTATCATGGGGTTGTTGCATGAAGGCATAATTTTCAACATATCACTGAAAAAAAATAAAGAATAATTAGAATTGGTTTCATTAGCTTCCAAAATAGACCACCTCCAATTCTAGTATATATGGAAACAAATTTTGATTATAGAGTTCATGTGTGGGGATCATTGAGAGCTAAGCTTCAATAAAAAAAAATCTACATTGTGGGAACACGTGATCTGGTGACTAGAGCAAGAGTTAGAGTTGTATCCAGGAGCTAGAGTTAGAGAGAAACTTTAGAATACCTATATGCCATCAATGCTTGATTTTAAGAGGAGAACAAGCATTTGAAGGAAAATATCCAAATGTTTAACCAAATGATGGTATATATGGAGAAGAACCTTGAGAGCCAAACAAGACAACTACCATTACTAAAGAAGTGATCTGTTGAATGCAAAAAATCCCTCATCATGGTTATGAAAGACTAGGAGAAGAGTAGAGTTCAACATGTACACAAGGGAGTTGAGAAGGTCATCCATTTAGAAAATTGGCAAGATGAAAAATTCACTTAGGGGATGACTCAATTACAACAAGGGTTAGTAGAGAAAAAGGAATTGAAAAAGATCCAAGTAGTTGTCCAAGAATTCATAGAATCAAATCCACCTTTCATTATCTTTTCCAAGCCAACACCATGACCAAGACAAATTTGATAACATAATATTATGTATATACTTATCAAGAGAATATTCATCAATTTAAAAAACATGCTAGAGGAATTAGATCAATACTATTAAGGAATATGTGATGATATGGACAAGGGTTAGCTAAGATATGGTAGGTCATCCTCAACCCCATTATAGTTTAATAAAGGGTCAAGCATGGAAAATTGGGTTTCGATGGCAGAGAGGAAAAGACCACAAAATAAAATATCATGTTTCTAAATGCAAGGAACATGGTAAAGTTGGAATTCTTGTTAAGAGAAACTTTACATGAAGGTGGGATGCCACTACCACCTCAACCTTCTTGGGGTGAATTACAGAAAGGAAATAATGAAAAGAGTTTAAAGATTCATTTGACACTTGCACTCAAAAGAGGTAATGAGAAAATACAATAGAAGAATAAGAATAATTTACAATATGCATTAAGGCGTCCCTTATTTGAAATTGTTATAGTTATAAATAACATAACACTAATTGTTGTTGGTACTCAAAGGCATGTTCATTATGTGGGAAGAACTACCATCATGAGACATCTTTCGGGGAGAAGAAATATATATGACATGAGGAAGAATGGAAAGAATAATTCCTCAATCCAATAATGAACTTAAAAGCACATGAAGAGTATAGGTGTGTCAAGTAGTCCATGTAGCAACAACAACAAAAAATTTCCACCACTTCCAATTGATTGGACATTGGGAAGAAAATTGTTGGCAACTTCGTCTAGAGTCTAGAAAGTGAATTAACAATGATAAAGAATCCACTGCATCTTCAACCAAGGAGAACTTGTCCAAATAGTTATAGAAACACAATATGTTAACATCAACATTGAATAGGACTACATGTTGATCTAAAAATATAAGGCAACCCCATTTCAATTGTTACCTACAATATTTTAACTTAAGTTTCCTTTCATGGAGATTTAGAAATATTGGTGTAGGGGGGTCAATGATAGTACCCTATCATTGTATTTTTGAAATATTATGGCATTACACAATCCTCAAGATCATATCTTATTGATGATTGTCCCATGCAATCATCACATGTGTAGTTTTCATAAATTCTTTGGGTAGAATAAGGTGCTACAGTTGCACATGAAGGTTTTCATGTAAATGACATTTGTGTAGAGATGGAGTCTTTCTAAGCATGAACAAGCATGACATATTTGTTTCCATGATTGAAAGTAACTAATCCTAGGAGGAGAAAATAAACCACAATTCATATCATGGGGTTGTTGCATGAAGGCACAACTTTCAATATCTCCATGAACAAAATATAAAGAAGCATTAGAATTGGTTTCATTAGCTTCCAAGGTATACCATCTCCAAGTCTACGATATATGGAAACAAATGTTGATTATAGAGTTTATATGTGGTTATCTTTGATAGATAAGATTCAATGAACACAATTCTACATTAAGGGAACACATGATCTAGGAACTATAACCAGAGCTAGAGCCAGAGTTAGAGTTGTAGCCATGAGCTAGAGTTAGAGCCATGTTTAAACAATGTAAACATAAAGCACAATTATCTATATTGTTTTCCTCTATGCTTTTGGATACCAAAATCCTTTCATTGGGGAAATGTGATTCAAAGTGGGTTTGAACAAGAAGATGGTTATAAGACTTAATACCTTCAAGCATAATTAAATAACTAATATATGTTAGTGACTATGTAACAAAAAATGAAAAATATAGTGGAATGAGACAAAGGAGAAGAAAACATGAATTAATTAAAATAAAATAAAAAATAGGAGAGGAGAGGAAAGAAAATAAAGGAATGGATAATGAAAGGTTAGTCCCTTGGCCTTCCCATTATCCCATCTCTCCTTCTTTCTTCATATACTTTCACTCCCAAAGGGTTTTTTTGTTCGACAAGAGGAGAGAAAGAAAAGTATAAGGAGCTATATGAATTGTTGAATAACCACATAGCCATTAATTATACTGTAACCAAAGATTGTTGAAATAAACTAAGCAATTGTTGAATATTGTTTTTCCAATTTGGTTTTCCAATGTGAAATCTTTGTGTCAATTATGTGTTTGAATTTTATTGCTATGTGATCCTTGTGGGATGGAATGTAGTAATTGCATTTTTGCAATGTGTTGTGAGAATATTTTATTATATTCTGGTTATTCTTGCTTGACGTTCCCACCTAGTTATTATTTTCATAATCATACCAAATATAATCCTTAAACTGTCCATTTTTTAAATTCAATGGGATCAAAGGTTATATGAAAGAGTTGTTGCAAATTTATAGCTAAATTAATATTCTTAGTATTTGCAATTAGCAACCCTTTCTCCTTTCTTAGGCCATTGGGTATATGTTAAGAATGTTCACTCTTATCTATGGGTTTTCCTTGACATGTTGTCGCAAGTTTTAGGACCTTAGTCAACAAAGGGTATGTTGTTGGAAATATTTAATTCCTACTTGTCTATGGTTGTAATTCTCCATTTTAGGAGTTTGTTCCTACATAATAGGAATTAGCTAGAATGTAGTTTCCCCTAGTTTAGTGTGTGGTTGAGAGAATCTCTCAACCACACTACTGTACGTCTAAGATAGAATTCCTATCTTGAGACCTTTGCTTGTATAAATATGTGTGTAATTCCTTCATTCATAATATAGAATATAGAGTGTGTGTATGTGTGTGTACACTCTCCAGGTTCTCACCTGGAGAGCTATTTGATAGATAGCTGATTTTATCATGGTATCAGAGGTTCAGAGCCCGTAAGGGCTTGGGCCTCGGCCCTTCATGGGCTGAGGGAAATAACAGATAGAGAGTTTTGTTTTTTATTTTGTTTGTTTGTCCATTGAGATCGTGCAAGCTCTTGGTGAGGATGTTGTACAGAAGTGGAGCGCTGGCGAGTTCTTTTGGACTCAGCAGAATTGGGAAAGTTGATGTAGATTTCGAAGATGGCGCAGTGCCATGAAATCGTAGAAAGTCGTTGCAGAGACAGCCATGGCGCATCAGATCTGACGTTGTTTGCCATGGTGGCGGTTCTGGTGACAAGCGCCGGAGGAGTATGTTTGCCAGTTCTGTTTGCTAGATATTCCCGTTTGCATCACGGTCTTTCTGTGTTTCGATTTCTATTGATTTATTTACATTTCTGCCTGATCGATGTCAGTAGCCCACGCTTAAAATCCCGATTCACTATTTACTGAGTAATTCAAGTCACAGTTCGATTTTATTTGGAAAAGGAACTCAATAGCAGGCAATGTCGCGGGTGTACGTGGGGAACTTGGATCCCCGGGTAACCGAGCGGGAACTGGAGGACGAGTTTAGAGTCTATGGCGTTCTGCGCAGTGTATGGGTAGCTCGTAAACTACCTGGACTAGAATTCCTCGATATCTGCAAGCTTTTATTTCATATTTGGATGTACAATAAGCGCAATCGAAAAATTTCAAAGAAAATGGATACCTATTCATATTTCCATGAAAAATTAAATGCTTGTCGGGAAGCATTGGAGGTGCGATGCACAAAGTTTCAAAGAAATGCAGCTCTATTGAGACGTCAATTAACTTGGCAATTCAATGGACACCTGAAGAAGAAAGGTATCAGTGGGCATATTAAAGTTAACTTCAATGAGGAGAGACTATATGTGGAGGTTAAGATGCCGCAGGATGCATCATCCAGTAATGCTGTTAGGGACACAAGGGGGTTTTCAGGTGGAGAGCGATCTTTCTCCACGCTCTGCTTCGCTCTCACTCTACATGAAATGACAGAGGCGCCATTCCGTGCAATGGACGAGTTTGATGTGTTTATGGATGCTGTTAGCAGGAAAATAAGCCTGGACACTGTTGTGGACTTTGCTTTAGCGCAAGGATCTTAGTGGATGTTTATTACACCACATGATATCAGCTATCATGAAAAACGTGGACAGTTCTTCAGGATATGGGAAAGGTTCCAGCCTCATATATATATATTTTTAGAGGCATTAATCCCTGCTATCATGATGACATCCTGTATTGGTTTGATCACAGCGATTAAATTTGCATCGTTTGCCGCGTTTAGTAGCATTCGATGAAGTCGTGGTAGGATTGTGGCCTGGAATGGAGAAGAGGCCATGGATCGACGCTGTGCCAAGGTGAGGTGTAAGCATCTCATATTGAAGAGAAAGATCGCTGGAGTGAATTTGCATATTGAAGTTTTATTGTGGTAAATTTGATGGCATGGGAAATAGTTATCCTTGGGCAGAGATAGAGAAATTAAAATTTGAAGAGTTTATGCTTTTATTTAGTTTCTTGGAATCATGTTTAAAGATTATTGAGCCTTATTGAGCCTAGCTAACTCAATGTAGGTAAAGTTATTTTGTTAGAATTAGCTACTCTAACAAATGACAGGTGAAACATGGAGTTCCAAGAAGTTATTTGAACAGACAAAGATGCCCAAGATGTGAACAATGAACAGATGAGGTAAAGGAGCAGCAAAAAAGTTATGGTGGACAACAAAGTAAATGTTTGTTTGAGTTAGTGTGGTTTGTGGAATAGACTCCCTAGCATGTTATAAGCAAGTCCAGTTGTTGTAATGGTCATTGTATGTACCCAGAAACTCCAAAATGTGGAATGAAATGTAAGCTTTTTAAAGGGATTTGAAAGTTCGTGGTGATCTTAAAACCACTTTGTAATGGTTTATGGTCAGCCTGAAACCATCTTTTGTCACTGTAAAGTGATGGTTGGTGGTGATCCAGAAACCATCTGTAGAGCCTTTGTGGCTGGTTGCCTTTGTGGCTTGAGGTGCCTTTGTGGCCGTACGTACACGAGTGGCTGCGTGTGCATGAGAGCTGTGTGCTCAGCAGAGCTTTGTGCTCAATTTTAGTAGGTGGACTGCAGTAACACCTGGCCTCAGATGATTCATAAATCTCTGAGAAGAAGGGGGTTGGTGTGCTTTCTTAGCTGACAGTTGTGCTGAGAAGTACAATTGGCACGACTGTTCAGTACATACTCGTGCCAATGCGCCAAATCACGGGAATGGCACGGAAGCGCACGATTTTTTATTCAGGAAGACGCCAACTCAACTTCATGGGGGTCCGCGGGAAGCCTCAACTTCGTTTGACGATTTGCGGAGAAGCAGGTCGGAGAAGTTGCGGACCTATCCGGGAGAGGTAGATTGGAAGATCCGCGGGAAGCCTCAACTTCGTTTGACGGTTTGCGAGAGGAGTAGATCGGAGAAGTTGCGGATCTGTCCGAGAGAGGCAGATTTTGTTTTGGAGGTTCTGCACATGCAATTCGCCTGATGGTGGTGGATTTGTAGGTACATATATGCAGTGAAAACGGTCGACAGAATCATGTATGCGAAGGACATCCTACAGGACTAGCGGTTGCAGCGGTTGGTACCCATGCATTCCGGTGGATGGTTGCTCTTTTATATGGACATTGACATATTCTTTGTTATGTTTGACCACAACCAGACTTTGTGAATCACTATCATGACAAGTAGTCATTAAGGGGGGGTGTTGGAAATATTTAATTCCTACTTGTCTATGGTTGTAATTCTCCATTTTAGGAGTTTGTTCCTACATAATAGGAATTAGCTAGAATGTAGTTTCCCCTAGTTTAGTGTGTGGTTGAGAGAATCTCTCAACCACACTACTGTACGTCTAAGATAGAATTCCTATCTTGAGACCTTTGCTTGTATAAATATGTGTGTAATTCCTTCATTCATAATATAGAATATAGAGTGTGTGTATGTGTGTGTACACTCTCCAGGTTCTCACCTGGAGAGCTATTTGATAGATAGCTGATTTTATCATATGTGAATGAGACTGAGGCTCTTTAAATAGCCCAAGCTGTTTAGGATGATCACTCTTGATGGGTTTTAAAGATATGTTAGCCTTTTGGATCCTTCCTCGAACCATGAGAAAGCTAAAGTTAATTAATGAAATATAAACCATTGTTAATATTCCTAAAACTATCACTTACTAATTAATGAAATCTAATATACAAGTTGATTAGTTAATAAACTATGATACTAAAATCAAGTTAGTTAGTTTCAATGATTAAAATATGATAAATGTTATACAAATGATAAAAAACTATAATACAACAAAACACCCAGAAACACTTAACGTAATTGGTCAAAAGAATGATTGTAATTATACCACTACAATATAATAAGATACAAACTAATTTTAATTTATACATGTAATTATAAATTAAAGTTTATGAAAATCCTTAATGCCAATGAATAAAAGATAGAGAACTACGAAAATGTAAGTTTCTTGTCCTTTAAATTAACACAAAATAACGAGTGCTAGTCTTAATAATGCACATTGGGAACAAATCATATATGCAAAATAATAACTAATGTTATCTAATTGCTATTTCTCGACCAAGATAAAATTGGAAATATTACTGTAAAATCCCCATGAATTGAACTATATTTCAATTATTTACTTATGAGACGATTTGATAAATAAATTATGAAATAAGAGAACGTATTAGAAATTTCTACAACAGAGATATTAATTTAATTTATATAAAGAAAACAACATATCTTTGTGATATAAATTCCTGGAAACAATTCACAGAAACCTTGATAAGAGGAATGTTCAGATTAGTTTTCACCCTCACGACACAATTCACTGCAGGATGATAGTGATCAAATATAAATAAATATAAATTAAACTAATATGAGAAAAAATAAATGCAAAAAATTCATTGTCGATTTCTGGATCAAAGTCAAAAAACAATAGAGTTTTGTCTTATAAACTTTCAGAAATCAAACCGTAGAAAATAAAAAAGACAATCAAAGAAAAGCAACCATGGAGAATAAGATTGAAATAAGCTTTACTTAATTGAATAAAATAAAATCAACACACTTACAAAAGATTAAAAATATTTCCATAATCACTGTATATTCAACCAACATTTATTTTCATTGTTCTCTCCCCCTTTCAATCTTCAAATTCAAAGAATTATATACAGGCGCAAGAGCCTAACGATGTTCAAAACTAAATTTGTAAAATTAAATTGTTTTTATAAAATTGCAGCCCCATTTTTTTGACCTGTTGGTCGAACATTAACTACTTGAAAGAAATAGACATAAAAGAATTAACCAGTCATCCACGAATAACTCGAGACAGCTGAAATGTGTCCACAATAATCGATTTGTTTAAACCAAGACCGTCATTAGGTAAACAACAACAACCTGCCAACAAATAACGCAAACCAAATTAACAAATTTTATTGATATTAAAAAAAATCCTACTAAAAAAAATCAATATTATGTAATAGCCTTTTAAATTTAGTAAACAAAAAAATATATATATATATATCCTCAAAAAAAAAAAATATATATATATATATATATATATATATATATATATATATATATATATATATATAACATTTATTAAGTAGAATTTGAATTTGAAGAATAACAATATTGACATTCGATGACTTAATGGTTATAGGTGTATCTCCTAACTTTGTTTTCATTTTTTATTTCATATGGTTATAGGTGTATCTTCTAACTTTGTTTTCATTTATGATTTCATATATTTCTATTTGTTTTGATTTTCCCTTAATTGAGTTAGGGCTTTAAATTGGTTTTTTACTTGTAGTAATTAATCAATATGATGTTCCAAGCGAGGCACTGTAACAAGAAACTACTGATGCCAGTACATGTCGAGTATGGATGGATTTATTGTTATTATGATGCACAAATTTAACATTTCCCGCAAAACCAAAATCTTCCTTTGTCTGAGGCTTATTCTTCTTTGTTGAGGGCTTGAAGGGAATTTCCAAATTGACAAAAACCTCCTTAATAGGGATGTTCATATTTCTGTTACATCGGACACTTGATATATTTTGTTCAATTTTTTTAACCCTAGATTGAGGATTGTGCTCAAGTTGATTAACTTCCTCTTGTTTTGCAGGTGTAAAATGAGTGTTATGTTTCAAGGGTTTGAGCTCGTCTTGTTCCTTAAATTCTGGATTTAACTTAACATGATGAAAATTAGTATCCTTTTCCATACTCTTAGTGACACAAGTAGGTGCAGCTTTTAGGCTTTCAACCCCATTTCGGTCATAAAAATACCTCTGCTCTCCATGGAATGATTCACCGAGGTCTTCTTCATCTGCAAGGCTAGAATTAGATGGAACTTGGTCGATTGGTGGAGGATTGTGGAAAACCTTAGCTGTAAGATCTAGTTTCTTAGAAACTTAAGGTTTGTCATACCCATTTCGAACAAGGAAAGTATCCCACACATCGCCATTTTTGGCTAAATGATGCTTCACCAAAATAAAGATAAGGCTAAGATGGAATAAAGATCTGCCAAGGATTTTATGTTGGGCCTGATATGCCTTTGCCATTTTGGTTGGTATTTTATATAAACAAAATGGAAGGTCAAGTTTTACCCCAAAAATACCATGAGGAGATGCATGTTATAAATAACACTAATCCATAATTCCATTCACATGTTATGTAACGATGCAAAAAAACCAACATATCTTTTCACTTAGATTTGAGGAGAGAAATTGACATACCTTTAATATTGTATGCATAACCTTTATTGACCAAGAACTTATTCTAGGGTATTTCACACATAGAGTATTTCTTCGACCGATTCTCACCCTCTATAGGGAGATGGGTTGCTTCGGCTATGAATTTAGCATCCACTTAAATCTCCAGGTCACCTAACATCGAATTTTTACCATTAAAGGTTGAGGCGAAGGCTTTAACTACTTCCTCACTGAAACCCTAAAAAAGTTGGATGAATTCCCACCATCCAATATGTTGAAATAATGTCACATATTCATCATATGTTTCAATAAGATCACTACCAACTTGCTCGGTTCTGATCACAGGTGGCATGACCAAAAATTTGGTAGAATTTTGGTAGTGATTCAACTTCTATAGGAGTGAAACGAGTATAATGGAGGTTAAAAGCCCTAATAGCTCACAAAGCAACATGGAAAAATCAAACAGAGAAATGAAATGCTCAAAATGCGGATGGTGAAACCCTATACCATATTGGATAACTGATAGACATGGTACAAAATGTACCAATCAACAATAATCACAGCCAGAGGAGTTATGACGTTAAGAATTAAAGTTATGATAATGGTGAATAACATGAATAGTTGTCAAAATCCATATAAGTTAACAGGTTGGATACATTGTTCCATGTCACAAGAGGTGACAAATATTTTAATTGAAACATATCTCATCAGATTTGACAACCATCACCACATATCATTTCACCGTATAGCACTTCAAAAATTATTGATATCAATGTTATATTGTGCACAAAACCATAGGTTTATCATTATTAATTTGATGTGAACTAAACTATAAAACCAACGTAACCTGAATCTGAAGTTAAATAATGACCATGATTACAAAATATCATGACAATACTTAGTGCATAAGAAAAATATTAACATTTTCAAAAGTATATACACCTAAGTCATATCAAGGTCTGCGAATCACCAAGAATTCATAATCATTGAGCTCGTACAACACATAAAAAGTGTAGAAAACAATAGATAATAGACACAAATTTCTTCTACTGAATTCCACGGAATAAAAAATAATAACAGAAACGCATACAATCATTCAATCACAATGAACACACTTTTTACTAGGGAACCTAGCTAGGAAACCCCCCCCCCCCCTCTAATTGTATTATATCAGATGAGAAAAATGATCTATTACAATGACAACTTCAATTCTTAAAGCTCAAACTTCACTGCAATACTGATATCCTCCTCCTGAGTCTGCTCTTCCAAATACTTAGGCCAAAATAGACCATAATCTTCCTCCTATTTCCTTACACAATGCCTACTCCTAAATAATAGGAGGCTCCTATTTCCTTGCACAATTCCTGAGCAATTTAGCTCAACTGCTACATGCAAACTTCGTACAATCAATAACATACAATAATAATACAATTATGCATTTTCTTCCACTGAGCTAGGCAATTCAAATTGCATGCATGAATAGGTCTATTTTTAGTAAATTAACTAATTAATTAAGAGATCAGTGAGTTAACAACAGTTACAAATACAAAAATAAATACAATTATGCATTTTCCCTCCACTAAGCTAGGAAATTCAAATTGCATGCATGACTAGCGTTATTTTTAGTAAATTGACTAGTTAACTGAGAGATTAGTGAGTTAACAACAATTAAAAATGATCAACCGAACTCTTGTTGAATCTATTCAAGATTAGAGCTTAGATAACTGATTTTCACTTAATATAACTCCACTAGATTACTATATCTTAGAAATAAAATCATGCAAAACTCTACTTCTTGCCCACAAACTCGAATAACTAACTTAACTAAGTGACTTGGCCATGTCACTCTCGTTAACTGCAACTCAATTCATCGATTTGATGTGGAAATTTGAATTTCTCCATTTGACTAAGGCACAAGTCAAATGGGGCCTTTCTTGCTAAAATTTAACACTCCCTCTTAGCAAGAAAATGATTATGCACAACTCCAATCCTGCTCCAGTGGAACGTATTGTAACACAATTAACACTCCCTCTAAGTGTTTTTGTTGCTACTACAACAATTGCAACTGAGAATCATCCAAATTACTGAATCAATTATGTCTCTAAGCTGCAATTTTCTCTTGAGTATCTGATTGTTACTACCATGCAACTTTCACCCAAGATTTGATTGGATCAATTGATACTAATTATTTTTCTACTGAATATTGTGGGCCCTTGTAGCAAGGTTAATGATCCATGAGAAGATTATATCTCAATTATTGTTGCGCTTCTAAGGACCCTACCCAAATCTTTGAAAAATTTGGTACTAAGGCTCTACATTGCCCCACCTCACTCCTAGAGGTATAGTTGCATGCATGGTGAAATCTACCTCTTGCTCTTGTACATATTTTTAACTTGAACACCAATTTGTTTTATTTGTTCAGTAGCAACATTCTTCAAATAAGATTTCCCCTTACTGAACACCGCATCATATCCTTTGTCTTCAAATACAACTACCAAAAATATATTTTTCTTCAGACCAGGCACATACATTACATTCTTTAGGTGAAGGTGAGAGCATGAATCCCTCTTAAAGGTGATAGTGAAGATGAGAGCATGAATCCCTCTTAAAGGTGATACTGTTAATCCCTTTAGTACTATATCTCCCATCATATCCAATATCTATGTGTAATTTTAGGCCTTTCTCCTCTAGGCTGCTGAAGAACTCCTTATTTCCTTTCATATGATATGAAGCACTAGAGTCTAGGTACCACTCACTCCCTCTTATTGACACTTTACAAGAAATAAATGTGGGTGAAATCGAACTCAAATTTTTATATGAGATCATCTCCTCCTGCTCCCGTCGAAGGATCCTTATTTGATTTCGTGTGTGGACACTTGGCTTCATATTGTCCATACTCATGGCAGTGAAATCATTTAATTTTATTGAGGTCTTTCTTCTTGTCATGGTTCTAGCTGGATTCTTCCTCACCTCGGGCTTCTCGCCTTTGTAATTACTTACTTTTCCAACTAGAGCACAATATTCTTCCTCATCATATTTGGATGTGACACCATCTCTAGTGTTTCTTCTAAATTGTCTCCTCCTGCACCAAATCAGACCAAAGTCTCTACCAATTTGGAAGCTTATATCTTCCATTAATTGAATCTTGATTGTAATGTTAGGACTTCAAAAGAGCAACGAGAGATAATCTCACAAGATCAGATGGTGGAATAGTTTATCCTACTCCTCTAAGTTCATCTTTGACATGAGTGAATCAAGATAGGTACTCAACAATGGTTTCATTTTTTTACATTCGAATGTTTTTAAGATTATCTTTCAATGCCAATTTCCTGACATCGCTGTTGGTTTGGAATAAATCTAAGAGGGTTTTCCACATTGCATAAGTATTCTACTTTCCATGCAAACTCGAAACCACACGGTATATGACTCCCTCCAGGATAATCCTCCTGGATTTTACAATATCTTTATTCCGCTTTTCTAGTTGTTGTGCATATGACGATGTTGGTTTTGGAATATCAGCTTGTGTGTACTCCAAGACTCCATTGTCATCCAAAAAAAATTCCATTATGTCTTTCCAAGCTATGAAATTCAAGGTGTCGTCCATACTCAAGCCTCAATCCATAGAAGGACATTGTTCCTACAGTGAAGAAAATTTATGCACCACAAATCTGTTATTCAAAATTTCTCTGAAAGAAGATCAGGAATTTGGTTTTCATGTTGTTTTCATTGGCTTTGATACCATGTAGAAAAAGCTTGAAATTTTTAGTTTCTAATGAATTCAGATTGAAAAAAATAGATAAAAATTTCTTCTACTAAATTATGTTGAAGGAAAACTGACAATAAAAACACATACAATCATTCAATTACAACGAACACAATTTGTACTAGGGTACCCAACTAGGAAATACCCCTCCTTTTTTTGTATTATATCATATGAAAAAAATGATATATTACAATGACAAATTCAATACTTGAAGCCCAACATTCACTACAACATTGATCTCCTCCTCTCGAGTCTACTCTGCCCAATACTTAGGCCAAAATAGGCCTCCAACTTGCTCTTATTTGAAATTTCCTTGTGAAATCCCTGCCCCTAAAGAATAGGGGGCTCCATTCCCTTGCGCAATTCCTAAGGAAATTAGCTCACCTGCTACATGCAAACTTTGTACACTCAATAGTATACAACAATAAATACAATTATGTCTTTTCCCTCCACTCAACTATGCAATTCGAATTGCATGCATAACTATGGCTATTTTTAGTAAATTGACTAGTTAAATAAGAGATCAGTGAGTTAACAACAATTACAACTGTTCAAATGAACTCCTATTGACTCTATTCATAACTTAGAGAACTTATATAACTAAGTTTCACTAACTATAACTCCACTAGATTACTAGATCTTAGCAATCAACTCATGCACAACTCTACTTTTTGCTGACAAACTCGAATTGACTGACTTAAGTAACTGACTTGGTCATGTCATTCCTGCTAACTACAACTCAAGTCATCATGTTGATGTGGAAATTTGAATTCCTCCATTTGACTAAGGCACAAGTCAAATGAAACTTTTTCTTGCTACAATTTAACAAAAAAAAATTATGGTTCATGCACAACTTTATCCAAAAATCACAACAAGGGTATATATAAAGTATAATGAAAACTTTGTTATTCGAATGTTGTATAGATTAAATAGGTTCATGGTTCCATGAAGTGGCTCAAATACGTAAATCAAGTTATATAGGAAAAGAATAAGCAACCTCATGTAAATAAAATTACCAATAACCATAATCAACAGAGTTTTAAGGTAAGTCTTCCATTTCATTGAAACTAATGACACACCAATTATAAAATGAAAAGAAATACTTGTCACAATCTAAATCAAAGCCTATACTTCAAAAACATTATCATCATTTCATTTCATTTCAAAACTAGTTATGAAAATCAAAAGAAAAAAAATGAATCATAGAGGGGCCCATATCATTTTGAAATGAGAGGGGAGTCTCTTGGGAGGTCAACACCTTGCTACTTGGGAATCTTACATTGGTTTCCAATAGGTGACTGAAGTAGCCCAAAATTTTCTTATTTCTTGTACTCCATTGTTGCCTGCAATTAAAAATATTAACCCCTTGGTTTTCATCGTATACATTTACTATTTTCTCTTTTTCTATCCACCCTTTAACACACAAAACTACAAGCTAACATGTTCTCTAGCAAATTGTGGTTGAGAATAAAACCTAGTTATTGGTTGTGATATCTTACTTTCAACCATTATATTCTTTTTCTACATCCTTAAGTCCTTCATTAATAAATTTCCTACAGTCTTGAGTCCTTCATTAATAAATTTGAGATAGAAATCAATACCTCGATGTATTTTGCAATCACCAATACTATATTTTCCTTTAAAGTTTTGGTACACTTTATGGTAAAAGAATACCTCCCTTTCTATGACCATTTGATTTATCCTCAATTGTGTTATGTGGAAATATTGTATGGGAGATGTGTAAGAGGGAATTCCAAATAACTTGAAAAAAGAGAGTTAAGAATGGTTATCAAAAAATTGTATCAAAATAATGTTTTTCTCATCCCACGGTACGTAACATTATTTTGGAGTCATTAGTGAAGTCCATAAGGTGAAAACTAGTATGTATCATTACTCATCCCATGGTACGTAACATTAATTTGGAGTCATTAGTGACGTTCATAAGGTGACAACGACCCGTATGAATCATTATGGGTTAAGTTGTTTTGACATTGGGAGCTTTGGAACATTGAACTTACCTTGGTGAAATTATCAAAAAGTAATTGGATATTTAATTGTTAGTTGGAAATTGCAATTATATACAGGTTTTGATGTTGAGCTCACATAGTCTTGTAGGAAAGCATTTTCTGCTCTATATTAATGCTAGAGTTATTTAGTGTTTATGGAAGTGTTCCAACATTGATTATTAGTCTTCATTTATATAAATTTATATTCATGCCAATGTTGGGTAACTTCCGCTTTGAAGGAAGATATTGTTTATTATATTAATTCTAGAGCAAAACATTTTATTTGTTGTTGGATTGACGTATTTAATCCTTGAGCAATATTTCTTGAAGTGTGGGTTGTCTTCTTATATGTTGGAAGAAAATGATGTTATCTCTTGAAGTGTGGCAATGTCTTCACGTATGTTGGAAGAAAACGATGTTTGGGATGGAATGCTGCATTATAATGTTGGTAATTAGTGGCGTGGAAATGTTGTTATTATTAGTCCTTGCCTTTCGCGGACTAGAGCGATTGATAGGCGTTGACATAACATTAATTTGCTTTTTGACCAACCATCTTATTCAATGTGTTATGCAATGTTTTAACATAAATATCTTATCAAACAAAATTTTATCTAATATGCGAAAATATGCTTTTATTAAAATTTAGGATAATAAGTTTTAAACTTCAATTTAATTACGCCGATAGGCGTATCTCCCTATCGGAAGGAGCATCTTTTGTGATTATGCTAATTAATCTTTTTGATCTGATGGTCTAGATTGAAAGATGCCGGTATATTCTGGTTGTCGCCACTCAATCAATGGATGAAATCCACCCCACTAACCTCCTTGCATATCTAAATCACATGTTTAAACCGTACTTAAATTAATTTTTTACAAATCTTGATCAAAAGTTTACTGTGCCATTTATTAATTGCCACCTATCAAGATTAACAACTAGAAGGAAAATGAAACATTAAATCTTCTCCAAGTGTTGAAATTGTTCTGCAACGTGTCCCATGCCTTTCACAGGAGCCATAGTGGTAGCAAGCAGTGCATGTTGAAATCTTTGTGCAACGTGTCCCATACCTCCATAGTGGCAGCAAGCATTGCGATTCGGGAAGTGGAAGGTTCGGCCAACGAACAGGCGTTTATCTTTTCACAAGACCAAAAAAAGGAGCATCGTTCATTTGTGCCGTGCCGTTGATGATATGGCTGTGAGCTGCCGTCCGAGAGCAGCATCATCACATACTGTGTATCCACCGTTTCGAGCTTTCCTGGATTATCTAAAAGGCCAGACGCCATGGAGATTCTGAAGGCCGTCGTGAAGCTGAGTATAAAGGCAGTCAAGGCGGCAGATGCCAAAGCCCACAGGCTATCTCGCCCCGGACTCGACCAAAGACAACGCGGTGCCCTGAAAGATTGTTTCGAGTTATTCCACGACACACTCGATGAATTGCACAGCACGTTCTCCGATTTGAAGAACGCGACTTTCATGTCAATTCCACAGTACGCCAGTGACCTCGAGACATTGCTCAGCGCGGCCATCACGAACCAGTACACCTGCATTGATAGTTTCTCTCATTCCAAAGGGAATCTAAAGCAGCGTTTGCTAGGAGGGTTGTGGAATGTCTCTCATCTGGTCAGCAATTTGCTGGCGATGGTGAAGAACATTTCAGCCGAAGCTTCAAGCCTGGCCAAGCTGTGGCGAACTTTTCCGACTCAGAATCGCCGTCTGTTATCGGCAAAATCTGGCCCCAATTTCATGCCCATGGATTCCCATGGTTTTCCGACGTGGATGTCGGCCGGAGATTGAAGGCTTCTGCAAACCTCCACAAGCACAGTGAAGCCGAACGTCGTGGTTGCGAAGGACGGTAGTGGGAATTACACGAACATTACAGAGGCAGTGAATAAGGCTCCCGAGAAGAGCCATACGAGATATGTAATTCATATAAAAGCAGGAGTTTATGCAGAGAATGTGGAGTTGCACAAGAAGAAAACTAATATCATGTTTGTTGGAGATGGAATGGATGTCACAGTGGTGACAGGGAACCGAAATGTGAAGGACAATTTCGCAAACTTTCGTTCTGCAACTGTTGGTAAGTCCTCTAATTTGTGGTCTCTGTGGTCACATATTTACTCAATTAAGTATATGATAGCAAACAGTGGTGCCCAAAGAGAATTAATAGATCCATGAAAGTGTGATTGAAATTATGAACGCTATACCGATGAGGAATTTTCTCTCACTCTAACGCCAAAGGCCCAGCAGCTGGAAAGATTTCTTTTGAAAAGGAGACCAGCGAAAAGAAACCAAAATATTGCACCACTTGTTGATTGAAAGACACTTTATTAAGATGACAATCAACCAAATGCAATATTTGAGGTTAAAGTTATCTCTTTAAGTTGTTTCTTTCTGGTAATTACAGTTGGGTGCTTGCTTTTTCGCTGGCAAGAAATTGGCCTCTCTGCGTCAGTTGCCTTTTTGCAGGAAATACAATTGCCAAGCACGAAAATTTCCAGTATAATTTAAATAGGTTCAATGTTTAAATTTTGAATAGGTTCAATGTTTAAATTTTGAATAGGTTTAATGTTTATTGGTTAAGAATATATAGTTTGAGTTCATTTAATAGTTAAAAGTATGTGTTTCTTTTTAAAAGGTTATAGGTTTGAAACCAGAGAAGTAGGATATGTTTGTTTTTAGTAGATTTAGCAGTCAAATCACTCAGCGAAAGTGGATCTATTGTCTTATAAACAAAAAGTTTAATACACCAATTTAGTGTCTAATCTAACCATGACCTTTATTATTATTATTATTATATCTTCAACAATTTAAAGATGATTGTTTCCAATAGCTTGGTATAATATATATTTCTTTTTAAAATAGAATAATTTTAAAAAATAGAATAATTTTAAATGTGAAAAGATAGAATGTATACCTTTTAACATATTTTAATAATCATGTCTTAGTAAATAGGAAGTCAACATATTTTAGGAATACATTAATAAAGGGGAAATTCTCTTGTAGCAAATAGGGGATCTCAGACAGAGTGTTGAAGAAAGATTTAATGGTGTGTTAACCTTTTTGATTTAGAATAATGATTACAAAATAATTTCCATTTATGCCATTAAATTTCTCGGGATCCGAGACATTGTTGAAGAAAGATTCAATAGTGCGTTTACATTTTTTTACTTAGAATAATGATTACAAAATAATTTTGGCTTATGTAATGAAATCAAAAATCTCTTGGGTTGTGGGTTTCTCAAATTTAAATATTCTGTTTTATATTAAATATTAGTAGAGTAAAAAATAAATTCAATGTTTAATTATTAATTTTAATAACATTAAATAATATTATTATGATAATAATCATGGTCACAGTCTGTAAATAATAAAAATGACATTAATAACATTAATATTCTAATATACATTAAAAATAATATTAATAATTAGTATTTAAATAATGATGATTATGATTTATACTAAAAACTAAATTAATAATGAAAATAAAATTTTAATTATTATTAAAAACAATATTATTGGTAACATTATTAATAATAATAACAATATTATTAAAAACAATATTATTAGTAACATTATTAATAATAATAACAATATTATTAAAAACATCATTACTACAATATTCACGATGTTTATTTAAAATTAATGTTCATAATTGTATTAATAACAATAAGTTTCAAACATGATTAAGGTTTATTAAAATTATTAATAACATTTAAATTATAACAATAATATTAATAATATTAATATGATTAATTACATTAATGTTCATAATTGTATTAATAACTATAAGTTTCAAACATGATTAAGGTTTATTAAAATTATTAATAACATTTTATTAATAATATTAATGTGATTAATTACACTAATGTTCATAATTGTATTAATAACTATAAGTTTCAAACATGATTAAGGTTTATTAAAATTATTAATAACATTTAAATAATAACAATAATATTAATAACATTTTATTAATAATATTAATATGATTAATTACATTAATATTGTTAATATAAATCCTATTAACATTAATATTGATAAATAATATTAATAATGTTTTCTTTATAATAATAAATATGTTTTTTATTAATATTCTTTTTTTAATTATATTCACTGTAAAAATATGATGATTAATATTACGAATGATATTACTATTGATATCAAAATTAACACTATTAATATAAATAGTATTAACATCATTAGTGATAAACAATAATTTTAAAATATTGATTCCTAAGATTTATTAATCTCTTTATTAATCATGTGAGTTTTTCATCATTTGTATTTAAAATATTTATTCCTAGCCTTTACTAATTTTTTTTGTTTTTCATAGGTATCCCTTGGCCTTGTTGATCTCTTATGTTCTTAATATTTTTCCCTTAGGTTCTCCAAATATTGGGTTTTAAATATTAGTCCTAGACTTTAATACTAATGCATGGTCCAATTTCACATTATGAAAAACACTGACTCAATATGAAAATCAACCATGGGAAACCATTGTTAATTAGCATTAGCCATAATCGATCAATGTCATCCATGATCAAATATCACATTCTGACAAATATTGTCTCAATATGAAAATCACCCATGGCCAACCATGGTCATAGTTGGTCCAACGTCGGTTTATAATATTAACAATCAGTAAGGTTTATTGATCACTTGTGGTTTATAATTTGTTGGTTAATGGTTTTCCCTTCGGTTCACCAATTATTTTGGTTTATAATATTAAACCCTTGGGTTTATTAGTTCTTTTGGTTTATAATATGAACAATCGATCAATGTCATCCATGATCAAATATCACATTCTGACAAATATTGTCTCAATATGAAAATCACCCATTGCCAACCATGGTCATAGTTGGTCCAACGTCGCATTGTGACAACAATTGTCTCAATGTTTAAATCAATTCCTTTGGGTTCACCAATTCCTTTGGTTTATAATATTAAACCCTTGGGTTTATTAGTTCTTTTGGTTTATAATATGAATAATCGATCAATGTCATCCATGATCAAATGTCACATTGTGATAAATATTGTCTCAATATGAAAATCACCCATTGCCAACCATGGTCATAGTTGGTCCAACGTAGCATTGTGACAACAATTGTCTCAATGTTTAAATCAATGCCCTTGGGTTCACCAATTCCTTTGGTTTATAATTTTTTGGGTAGTGATTTTCCCTTGGGTTCACCACTTTCTTTGGTTTATAATATTAAACCCTTGGGTTTATTAGTTCTTTTGGTTTATAATGTAAATAATCGATCAATGTCATCCATGATCAAATGTCACATTCTGACAAACATTGTCTCAATATGAAAATCACCCATGGTCAATTCCCTTGGGTTCACCAATTCCTTTGGTTTATAATATTAAACCCTTGGGTTTATTAGTTCTTTTGGTTTATAATATGAATAATCAATCAATGTCATCCATCATCAAATTGTCTGAATATGAAATCAGCCATGGCCAACCATGGTCATACTTGGTCCAACATCGCATTCTGACAACAATTGTCTCAATGTTTAAATGAATTCCCTTGGGTTCACCAATTCCTTTGGTTTATAATTTGTTGGGTAATGGTTTTCCCTTGGGTTCACCAATTCCTTTGGTTTATAATAAGTCCCCTTGCGTTTATCAGCTTCTTTTGGTTTATAATATGAATAATCGATCAATGTCATCCACGATCAAATGCCGCATTCTCGACAAACATTGTCTCAATATGAATATCACCTATGGCCAACCATGGTCATAGTCAGTCGAACGTCGCATTGTGAAAACAATCTCCACCGAATATTCAAATCACCCTCAAAATGTTCAATTGGTTTATAATATTAAACCCTTGGGGTTATTAGTTCTTTTGGTTTATAATATGAATAATTCATCAATGTCATCCATGATCAAATTTCTCATTGTGAGAACAATTGTCTCAATGTTTAAATCAATCCCCTTGGGTTCACCAATTCCTTTGGTTTATAATATTAAACCCTTGGGTTTCTTAGTTCTTTTGGTTTATAATATGAATAATCGATCAATGTCATCCATGATCAAATGTCGCATTGTAAGAACAATTGTCTCAATGTTTAAATCAATCCCCTTGGGTTCACCAATTCCTTTGGTTTATAATATTAAACCCTTGGGTTTATTAGTTCTTTTGGTTTATAATATGAATAATCGATCAATGTCCTCCATCATTAAATTGTCTGAATATGAAATCAGCCATGGCCAACCATGGTCATACTTGGTCCAACGTCGCATTGTGACAACAATTGTCTCAATTTTTAAATGAATTCCCTTGGGTTCACCAATTCCTTTGGTTTATAATATTAAACCCTTTGGTTTAATAGTTCTTTTGGTTTATAATATGAATAATCGATCAATGTCATCCATGATCAAATGTTGCATTGTAAGAACAATTGTCTCAATGTTTAAATCAATCCCCTTGGGTTCACCAATTCCTTTGGTTTATAATATTAAACTTTTGGGTTTATTAGTTCTTTTGGTTTATAATATGAATAATCGATCAATGTCCTCCATCATCAAATTGTCTGAATATGAAATCAGCCATGGCCAACCATGGTCATACTTGGTCCAACGTCGCATTCTGACAACAATTGTCTCAATGTTTAAATGAATTCCCTTGGGTTCACCAATTCCTTTGGTTTATAATTTGTTGGGTAATGGTTTTCCCTTGGGTTCACCAATTCCTTTGGTTTATAATATTAAACCCTTGGGTTTATTAGTTCTTTTGGTTTACAATATGAATAATCGATCGATGTCATCCATGATCTAATGTCACATTCTGACAAATATTGTCTCAATATGAATATCACCCATGGCCAACCATGGTCATAGATGGTCGAACGTCGCATTGTGACAACAATTGTCTCAATATTTAAATCAATTCCCTTGGGTTCACCAATTCCTTTGGTTTATAATATTAAACCCTTGGGGTTATTAGTTCTTTTGGTTTATAATATGAATAATGGATCAATGTCATCCATGATAAAATGTCGCATTGTGAGAACAATTGTCTCAATGTTTAAATCAATCCCCTTGGGTTCACCAATTCCTTTGGTTTATAATATTAAACCCTTGGGTTTATTAGTTCTTTTGGTTTATAATATGAATAATCGATCAATGTCATCCATGATCAAATGTCACACTCTGACAAATATTGTCTCAATATGAAAATCACTCATGGCCAACCATGGTCATAGTTGGTCGAACGTCGCATTGTGACAACAATTGTCTCAATGTTTAAATCAATTCCCTTGGGTTCACCAATTCCTTTGGTTTATAATATTAAACCCTTGGGTTTATTAGTTCTTTTTGTTTATAATATGAATAATCGATCAATGTCATCCATCATCAAATTGTCTAAATATGAAATCAGCCATGGCTAACCATGGTCATACTTGGTCCGACGTCGCATTGTGACAACAATTGTTTCAATGTTTAAATGAATTCCCTTGGGTTCACCAATTCCTTTGGTTTATAATTTTTTTGGTAATGGTTTTCCCTTGGGTTCACCAATTCCTTTGGTTTATAATATTAAACACTTGGGCTTATTAGTTTTTTTGGTTTATAATATAAATAATCGATCAATGTCATCCATGATCAAATGTCACATTCTGACAAAAATTGTCTCAATATGAAATCACCCATGGCCAACCATGGTCATAGTTGGTCGAACGTCGCATTGTGACAACAATTGTCTCAATGTTTAAATCAATTCCCTTGGGTTCACCAATTCCTTTGGTTTATAATATTAAACCCTTGGGTTTATTAATTCTTTTGGTTTATAATATGAATAATCGATCAATGTCATCCATCATCAAATTGTCTGAATATGAAATCAGCCATGGCCAACCATGGTCATACTTGGTCCAACGTCGCATTGTGACAACAATTGTCTCAATGTTTAAATGAATTCCCTTGGGTTCACTAATTCCTTTGGTTTATAATTTGTCGGGTAATGGTTTTCCCTTGAGTTCACCAATTCCTTTGGTTTATAATATTAAACCCTTGGGTTTATTAGTTCTTTTGGTTTATAATATAAATAATCGATCAATGTCATCCATGATCAAATGTCACATTATGACAAACATTGTCTCAATATGAAAATCACCCATGGCCAACCATGGTCATAGTTGGTCGAACGTCGCATTGTGACAACAATTGTCTCAATGTTTAAATAATATTAAAATATTATATATTATTTATATTATTTTTATATCAATAAATATTATTAATATATATTATATATATTATATATTATTTATTTAGTAATATTAATAATATTATAATATTACTATTAATCATTATAAATAAATATTCAAATATTTATTAATAATGATTATTAGTAATATTATTAATAGATATTATTAATAAATATTCAAATATTTATTAATAATGTTTATTATTAATATTATAATATTATTAATAATATATATTAATAATATTATAATATTATAATATTTATTTAGTAATATTAATAATATTCAAATATTTATAAATAATGATTATTAGTACTATTATAATATTATTAATATATATTATTAATAATATAACCAACTATGATATAATATATATTATTAATATATTATTAGTTTTTTTGGTTTATTAATAATATAACCATCTATGATATTAATATATAAATAAATATTAAATTATTGTATATTATTAATATTATTTTTATATTAATATATATTATATATATTTCAAGTTAATTTATAGTATGTATATAGTTAATATTTTTAATATATATTATTAATACTTATTATAATATTATTAATATATATAAAATATTTTTGTGATTTTAATCATAATTAATATATTTAATATATTAATATTCTTATTAATATATAATATATATATTTCAATTTAATATAATAAATTTATTATATATAATATTTATTTATTGATATATAAATTAATGTGATGGGTAGTGGATATAAGCCTATCGGCGTATATCAACCACATTAGTTTTTACTAATGTGGTTGTGCTAGTGTTAATTTAATGCCAGTTTGGATTTAGCATTACTTTGAAAAAAATTAATGTTTTGTTTTCTCCCCTATAATGCATAATACATATCATATCCCAAGCTACGACCGACATATCTAAAGCCACCGCCAACCCACAAAAGCCACTGCCACCCGATAACTTTGTGGAGAGTTGCATGCAACTTCTTCATTTGAAAGAAGTGAAATTGTTTCCTATCATTATCAAACGGGTATGTTTGAGATAGCGAAGGGCAACAACGAGCACGAGGTATCTATACCACAAACCTTAAGAACCAATGTCCTTCTTTTTCCATTGAATTAGTCTGTGAAATTTTGCCTACGAATGTGCGATGGTTCATGGAGGTGTTGCTTCTTTTTGGGTACCCATTTCCCATCTGCATCAAAAAGGGAAAGCGCCAGTGGGTAAGCTCGTGTTTTATTATTCAATAATAACTATACATTTTTCCCTAAATTTTTGAGCTCTGAATGTTTTTATCTGCAAATATAATTTTGTGATTTTTTTTTTTCTCTCTGAATTTACTATTCAATAATAACTATACATTTGAGCTCTAAATGTTTTTCTACAAATACTTTTTTTCCCGCAAATATAATTTTGTGATTCATTTTTTTTTTAATTGTACATTTTCTTTCTCCTTGAACTTCTGAGTTTTGAATGTTTCTCGGGAAACATAATACATAATTGTTTGTATTCATTTTATTTATCGTTTCTGTGAATTTTCTCCCATTTATCCCTCAAGTTCTCAATGTTCGTGTGCTTCTATTTTTTATTTCATTTTACACTGTATGCAAATATATACCTAGGTTTGCACTTCCCTGAATTTCTAAACACAAATATAATTCTATGTATTCATTTTTTTTTTTCTCTGCATTTTGCCCCTTTTCTCCCTTAAGTTCTCAATGTTCATGTATTTCTATTTTTTATTTCTGCAAACATAAAACATAATTCTGTGTATTCTTTTTTTTTTGTATTGTTTTTGTGCATTTTCTCCCATTTCTCCCTCAAGTTCTCAATGTTCATGTACTTCTATTTTTTATTTCATTTTACACTCGATGCAAATATATACCTAGGTTTTCATTTCCCTAAAATCTTGAATGCAAATATAATTGTGTATTCATTTTTTTTAATTGTTTCTCTGCATTTTCTCCCTTAAGTTCTCAATGCTCCTGTACTTCTATATTTTATTTCATTTTACACTGGTTGCAAATATATACCTAGGTTTGCACTCAGAAATAGTAGAGGGAAAAAATATCTCTAAATATTTATCCTTGACATCATGTATCACCTGAGTGGTTATGCATAGCATAGTTGTAATATTACCAACCCAGCTCTACTTTTTTTATGTTATCTTCTGTTTTTCTTAAGGTAAGATTTTTTCTCTCTGTCTTGGGTTAACTGACCTTCCTCAGCTTCACTCCAAAGATCTAAAATATAAACAAATAACACAAAACCCCGTGAGAAACAAAGTAGAAACCCTATGTGTCAATGTTGCATAGAATAATATAATTATTATTCTAATATCTCTGCCAAGTTCAAGAAAGTAAAAATATTGTATTTTCTTTCTTCCCCTAATCTGGATAATGGTACGCGAGATCTTCACATCGCATAAGCTGCTTCACACCTCACTCTCCAGAATGCTTTTGGAAACCACAAGTGCGATTTCAGGCTTCATATTCATCATTTTTCTACTGAATTCCTTCAACAAAGAGGGCTTATCAACTACAATGAGCAGAGGAACGAAGCCTGAAACCCATGCTGAATAGTTGGACTTTATTATGCTGGAAAGTTTGAATCCTCCCCCATACGATTCTTCGTTCAAATACCTGAAGAAACAATAAGAATGTGTAAGGACATGGATGCAAACACAATAAAGGGAATTTTATGGTATTTAATGTTCTGTTACCTTGGATAAGCACATAGTAAGATTAATCTTTCAAATAATTCTGGTATTTTGATGGAGGAAATACAACCCTCCATTCAAGAAACCAAATGACCTATGTACACATAGTTTTCAACTTTAAGCTTATCTAAAATTACCAAAAGATCTTTTGCATAAGTAGAGAGTGAATATTTGTAACGATCGAAGTAGAAATGCATGGAATCGACACTACCAAAAAAGACCATATCAAATATTATGAATTTTAAATTCGGCACCAGGTATGAAACGAAACGTGGTATTATTTGCAGATCAGGATACACAAACGATATTGAGTTGCTCTGTAGCCATGCTAATATACTTTCATGTGTAATGCATGCATGTCACCATGTCTCATACATGTAATATGGATGCCTGTTAGGTCCCTATATTACTAGTGTAGTCCCTTATTGTTGTTAGTGTAGCCCCATTATTGTTATTGTTATACCCTTGTAACCCCCATATTGTTATTATTGTGCCCTTATATTATTATTGTTAGGTCGGCTAGGATTATATTGTAACCCCATGGACTCCTATATATAGAAAGGAGGTTTTGTCATTTGTATCATCCAAGAATTTTTTATTTATGTAATGTAAAGGAGGTTTCCCCCTCGAAGTGGATGACTTTTAAGGCATTGATCTCTCTTTTCTTCTATTTTTGGAGTTGGTTTCATAAAATTTGGTATTAGAGCTTTGGATGCTAGGGTTTCATTGCTCTAAACTGGTCATTGTGGAATTTGCGTTATAACTTGTTTGATACAAAGGTTTAGAAGCTGAAATGTTTACCACAAGAAGATGAAATCCTGAGGAACTTCTTGTAAAAATTTCAGATCTTGGTTCACAAAATTTTCAGAGATATGATCTGTGGAAGTTAGGGTTTTTAAAGGCTCCCAAATTTCATCTAAAAGAGGTGACCTTGGGAAAATCGTCATAACTCTCTCTCTGAGCATCGGATTGGAAATCTATAAAATGTGGACGAAACTAAATGGACTATAGTTTCTTGTGTATCAATTTCAAATTCGAAGGAGGAAATAGTGACACATGGCACGTCATACAAGTTTGCTCTACTAAACTAGTTCATAATTAGGTCATTGTGGGAGATTGGCCATAAATTTTCCTTGAAGCATCCAAATCAGGCCAGACTTATGGCATTTGAAAGAAGATTTAGAGGGATACTACAAGACAAAATTTTAAATATTGAAGATCCAAAATCACATAGATAATTCAGTTTCAATATCGAGCTCCTCAAAAGCAAGAAAAAGGTGCATATTTGTTTTCAAATTGCATAAGGCTTGTTTGAAAAATCAGTTTGAAGTGATACCAAGGGCATATTGAAGCATATATATCAGTATTGGGTTCTAAAATCCCCCCCCCCCCCCCCCCCCCCTAAAAAATAATTCAACACCCATTAAGCCCTCATAATACTCTACTATGACTCATGAAGAGCAAGAAGTGCAACATGATATATCAAAATTACAAGAGCAAGTGCACCAAATTTCGCTATCGCAAAGAGCATCAAAAAATGAAATGGAAGTTTTGAAGAAAGGCATGGAAGCTAAGATGGATGGTTTGAAGAAAGGCATGGAATCTAATATGAATGACATGGAAGCTAAGAGGGATGGCATCGAAGCTAAGATGGATGGCATCGAAGCTAAGATGGATGACATTGACGAAAAAATGAAAGACAACATGGAAGACACGAAGAATGATCTAAAAACAAACATGGAATATTTGAATGAAGGTTTGACAAAGTTTATACAAGAAATGATTCCTAATGGAAAAAAGATAGTAGAGGAAACTCAGGATGAGAACAAAATGAATGTTAATCGTGATTTCATAAACTCTAATGTTGGATGGAAGACCCACCATATTCCAAAGATGGATATGAGGAATTTTGATGGCAAGGATCCCGTAACATGGATACTACAAATGGAGCAATATTTTGATCTCCATAATGTGCAAAACACATAAAAGATACGTATTGAAACTTTAAATTTAGAACAAAATACATTTGTATGGTATATATGACTTTTCTCTCGTAAAAAAATTGTCACTTGGTCAATTTTTACGGAGGAAATGATAGCACATTATGAGGATACAAAGAACAACACTTTCTTTAGCCAATTGATAAATCTCAAGAAAAAGGGTTCAATTGTGGAGCACATTGAGGACTTCCAAAAATTGAATATATGGGTAGTTGATATTCCAGAGGAACACATGATTGATGTCTTCATAGGGACTTTAAAGGATAACATCCAACATGAGGTTCGCCTTTTGGAACCTGATTCATTAGAGAAGACATTCAGGTTGGCAAGAAAAATTGAATGTAAAATTATGGCGACAAGGAATCCTACCACTCATATCTATAAAGATGGAAGTGTTGCTACTCCTAGAATTCCACAACCTGCAAGATTTACACCACAAAATTTGGAAGAAAAAAGAGAAAAATGGATTTGCTACAGTTGTGATAGCAAATAAACTAAAGGCCATAAGTGTGTTGAGAAGAAATTATTTTACATCGATTGTGAAGAGGAGGAAGAAAATGAACAAGAAACTTCAAAAGAAGAGGATATACACCAGGAACCAACCTTAGACAAAAAATAAATGAGTCCGACCATATCCTGTAATGCATTGGCAGGAATTACCACTCCTCAAACTCTCAAGATAGAAGGACATATCAAGAAGAAAAATGTAATAGTGTTGATTGACTCGAGTAGTACCCATAATTTTATTCACTGTAAGGTACCCAAGGAAATGAATTTCTTCCTATACACAACAACAGAATGTCAAGTGATGGTTGCAAATGGAGGAACTATAAATTTCTCTGGAAAATGCCATAATATCAAGACAACCATAGGGGAATATGTATTGAATAGACCAATGCTTTCCTTTCCAATGAGAGGTGTTGATGTTGTACTAGGAGTGCAATGGCTACAATCTTTGGGGACAACCGCCTTTTTTCAAGAAATTTTCTTGAAATTTTTTTCGGAAGGAAAGAAAGTTGAATTACGGAGTATCGTAGGGAAGTTGAGAAAGATAATAAGCTACAATGTCATAACAAGGATTCTGAAAAAATAACAACGAGGCATAATTTCACAATTATTCTCACTAGAAGTTCCAACATCAAAATCATCTATTTCTCCATATCTCCAAAAAGTCTTGGACAATTATTCCAAGGTGTTTGAAACTCCCAAAGGGCTCCCACCTATTCTTGATCATGATCATGCTATTCATTTGATTCCAGGAAGTGTTCCTCCAAACATCATGCCTTACAAATAACCTTATGTCCAAAAGAGAGAAATCAATTGTATGATTGCAGAAATGTTAGAGGCTAGTATAATTCAACCGAGCCAAAGTTCTTTCTCTGCTCCAGTAGTATTGGTGCACAAGAAGGATGGATCATAGAGCATGTGTCTGGATTATAGGGTGCTCAATAAGCTCACTATTAAAGATAAATTTCCCATTCCTATGATTGATGAATTACATAGAGCAATTTATTTTACCAAGTTGGATCTTTGTTCAGGATATCATCAAATTAGAATGAAGACCGAAGACATTTCGAACTCATGAGGATCATTATGAATTTTTGGTCATGCCTTTTGGCCTTACCAATGCACCTTCTACATTTCAAGGGTTGATGAATTCCATTTTCAAACCCTTCCTTAGAAAATTTGTGTTAGTATTTTTTGATGATATACTAATCTACAATAGGTCTCGGAAGGATCATGTTCAACATGTTGACAAGGTGCTCAAACTATTGGAGGAGAAACAATAATATGCAAAAACCTCCAAATGTTTATTTGGAGTACAAGAGGTGGAATATCTGGGTCATATTGTATCTTACTAGGGTGTTAAGGTAGACACTAAAAAAATTAAAGCCATTAAGGAATGGAAAGTCCCCAAAGCCATAAAGTAGTTGCAAGGATTTCTCGGGTTAACAGGGTATTATCGCAAGTTTGTTAAGAATTATGGGAGAATAGCAGCACCTCCAACAACATTATTGAAGAAAGATGCATTTTCATGGACTCTTGAAGCAACTAAGGCCTTTGAAAATGTTAAAGAGGCAATGTGCCTAGCACTGGTCTTAGCTACGCTAGACTTCACAAAATCCTTTATTGTGGAATGTGATGCCTCAGGAAATGGAATTGGTGTTTTTTTAATGCAAGAATGAAGACCCATTTCTTTTGAAAGTCATCCAATCAAAGGAAAGTATTTACATAAAGCTATTTATGAGAAGGAAATTTTGGAAATACTACATGCATTAAAGAAATGTCGACCATACCTAATGGGAAGACACTTCAAGGTAAATTTTGATCATGATAGTCTTAAATACTTTATGGAACAAATACTATCTTTAGAAGAGCAACAAAAATGGGTCGTAAAGATGTTGGGTTATGAATTTGAAATCATTTACAAAAAGGGGAAGCTAAATGTTGTTGCATTTGCACTCTCAAGAAAGGATGAAGAGGTGGAAGCATTGCTTTGTGTTATTTCTATTATCCAACCAGATTGGATAACTGAAGCAAGGGATGAATGGAAAAAGGATGAAGAAGTGTGGACACTCATTCAAAATTTGCAACAAGATCCTGCTACATTTGATACATTTAGTTGGAAAAATGATTTCTTATGGTACAAATATCGCTTATAGCTTTGTAAGAATTCCCATAGTAAAACAAAAGATTCTTTTGGAATTGCATACTTCTCCCTTAGGAAGACACTTAGGATTTTTTAAAACTTACCACAGGGTGAAGAAATATTTTTTTTTGGGATGGCCTTAAATCTGATATTCAAAAGTTTGTGGCGGAATGTTTGGTTTTCCAGCAAAATAAAGTTGAGACAATTAAGACCCCGGGTCTTCTACAACCTTTATCCTTTCCAAGTCAACGTTGGGAGGAGATTTCAATGGATTTTATCACAGGTTTACCTAAGTCTAAAGGAAAGAGTGTCATCGTGGTGGTAGTTAATAGACTTACCAAGTATGCACACTTTTGTGCATTATCTCATCCATTTAAAGCAAGTACAATTGATACTGCCTTTATGGAAACAATTCAAAAGCTACATGGAAACCCAAAGATTATTGTAAGTGATAGAGATCCCATTTTTACTGGAAATTTTTGGGCGGAATTATTTTCATGTTTGGGTACTCAACTAGCTCATAGCTCATCTTATCATCCTCAATCGGATTGTTAAACTGAGATAGTGAACAAATGTTTGGAAGGATATCTTCATTGTTTTGTATATGATAAACAAACACAATGGGTCAAGTGGTTACCTCTAGCTGAATGGTGGTATAACACTTCCTTCCATATTGCAGCAAAAATGACACCATTTATGGAACTGTATGGATATCATCCACCATCCATCACATCATCTTTAAGAGAAGATTCTAAGCTTCAAACAGTGGAAGATCACATCGAGCATCAACAACAAGTTCTCCAAATCTTAAAGGATAACCTAAATTTGGCACAAAATCGAATGAAACAACAGGCAGATTGACATCACAGTGAGAAAAGTTTTGATGTAGGAGGCTGGGTATTTTAACGGCTACAACCATACAAACAAATGTCCCTCAATCAAGCTAAGAAGGATAATAAATTATTTCCAAAGTATTATGGTCCTTAGAAAGTGTTGCAAAAGATTGGTACTATGGCATACAAATTGGAGCTTCCTAATTCTTCTCGAGTGCATCCAGTTTTCCATGTTTCATGCTTAAAGAAGGTTATTGGTGACAAAATTCCAGTTCAAACAATATTTCTAGAACTTGATGAGGAAGGAAAAATCATATTGGAACCTGAAGCAGTCACAAAAACAAGAACTTGACAGCTACAAAATCGATCAATTTCAGAGTATCTCATCAAATGGAAGAACTTACCCACTAAAGATTCTACATGGGAGGATGATAATTTTATATAGAAGCATCTATAGCTACTCAAGCATTGAGGACAACACTTTTTTGAAGGAGAGGGGCATGTTAGGTCCATATATTACTAGTGTAGTCCCTTATTGTTGTTAGTGTAGCCCCCTTATTGTTATTGTTGTACCCCTGTAACCACCATATTGTTATTATTGTGCCCTTACATTATTATTGTTAGGTCGGCTAGGATTATATTGTGACCCCATGGACTCCTATATATAGAAAGGAGGTTTTTTCATTTGTATCATCCAAGAATTGTTCATTTATGTATTGTAAAGGAGGTTGTGCCCTCGAAGTGGCTGATTTCTAAGGCGTTTATCTCTTTTCTTCAATTTTTGGAGTTGGTTTCATAACAATGCCTATCATATCTTTGACACCATTACAAAGTAATTAAATAATAATGTAATTAATAACATTATATTTGAATTAAATTTTTAGTATAAGTTTCCAAACACTATGTTATGTAGGTTAACTGGCGGTCATTTCAAATCCTTAACCCTTAGATAAAAATAATATTAGTTTCATTTCATTTGGGTGGATATCAAAGGATATATTTTAGTGGCACGCCACCTCTCCCACCTAGAAGAAATATATAGTGAAACTCGGTTTCATTCCCTTTACTGTGCCCACCAAAGTGGTGTCATGTTAGTGTCTGCATCGTGGTTGGGGTTTAGTAAAGAATCATGGAATGTGTCCAATATACCCACAGTTATAAAAAGTGGATGCAGTTATTCGTCCTCGACCTTTGTTACCAAATTTTAAGCCTCCCTATCCTTCTCCCAAATTGTGCATAAGACAGAACTCCATAAATTTCTAACATGGTTTACCTTTGACAACCATTGTTTGATATTATGGTGATAGACGATGCTGAGAGCTCGGATTCTGGATTCCATTGGAATTACTGGGCTTGTGAATCTTGGCTTCATATCCCTGTATATCTGAAAAAATGATTGGCAAAACATATGTAATAATTCTATGTATATTTCGATTGGAAAAGAATATGTATTTTGCATTGTGATTTAGATGATGAAAAATAAAATAAAAACATTATTTATTATGCTTTTAGTTTATGTAAATTTATTTTGAATTCATATAAGGTAGATTTTATATAATGTAACGCAATCTTCTGTGTAATTTATTTAAAATTTTTATTTAATAACATTTAAATATAAATTAAAATATATATATATATATATATATATATATATATATATATATATATATATATATATATATATATCTGTGTGTGTGTGTGTGTGAAAATAAAAATGAATGATTAATTTTTTTTATCTATACCATCCACTTCCATATAAGCGTTCAGGGTAAGTGTAACACTTAATAATTTGTTCTCTAAAGAAAATAATCATCGATATATATGTTGCTTGTAGTTGAAGCTGTCATAAATGCGTGCTAAATGAATTTGATGGGTTTTTATTCTATATTGAGAATTAGAACCACAATGACTATATGGATCAGTCTGCTTAAGTTTTGGGTTGAAAAAACCATAGCTGCCAACAGTTAGTTGAGAATTTCTCTAATACATCAATTAAGATATTTGATTTTGAACTTTCGATGTGTATAATTTCTTATCATTTCATTTTATGATTGTTTCAAATTAATCTCAATATGGTTCACTTAATTTGTTGCACCATTTAAGAGCAAGGATATGCACATGATATAGGTAAAATCTAAAATTACAACTACATAAATGTTGATGGGCATGGTGTTTCATAGGGCACATATGATGGTATATTGGTTCTTTAAATTGACTCAGGTTAGTTTCTTTAACATAAAATTTTAGAGAAATGTTAATATATCTAATTAGTATAGTGTTTGATAGGCACCAATGGTGTTGGTGTTATTTAGTTTTTTTTGGATCGTTAAAACGATTATGTTTGTTTTCTATCATAATATCGCTTTGTGTGTTAGTTGTATATGTTCTTATGATAGTGTTGTATCATTGTGAATTAGTACCAACCAAAGGATTCAATTAGCAGAAAGATCATATTGAATAATTTTTTATGATGTTAAGCCACCCATTGTTAAGCCACAAACTGACAGATTTATAAATTGTATTTCTTTATTTCCATATTAATTATTTTACTTTATTTTACATATCTATACTGCAGGGACTAGCGCTATCGGAAGCCCTTGTTTAATTAGAAAAGTAAGCATACCACTTATTATTTATTTTGATGTTGTGTAAAAATTACAGCCAAACATTAGATACATTTTTTCATTTTTGTGGCATTTTAGTTTTGAGGTAAAAGAATTTGCAAATTTGAAAATAATATGTTTGTCCACTTGTCAATGTTCCTATGCATCGAGGTATGAATGGAAAAGTGACTTGGATTTGAATCCATGACATAATTTTCATATAAGGGAGCTTGTGTCTCCCAATTGGAATATAAGCGCAAAACTATGCAAATTCTAAAGACCATAAGAAATATGGATGCTCACAGTTAGTTGAAGCTAAGCACAAAACCATGAAAATTATAAGGAACATAAGAAATATGGATACACACAGTTACTTCCCTTTTCAACTCTGAGAAGAAAAATTTAAATTTACTTCAAAATACGTTTAACACATGGAAAGGGAAAGAAGGGTCTGACTGTCATAACTAACTATAAAAAAAAGGAGAGAAAATTGACAGTTGTATTGGTCAAAAGTATCTTGAGTATACAAGGAGAGTTGGCTAGGTTTTTTCCTTGAAATTGGTTTTCCTAGTGTATTTCTTGGTGTTGTTGATTGTGTGATTTATTTTAAAATGTGTTTATGATTATATGTATTTCTTGGTGTTGTTCATTGTGTGATTGATTTTATATTGTTTTTATGATTATCTGTATTTGTCTTTCCATTTTAATCATAATAGTGGTATTAGATCAGGTGTAATAATTATTTTGTGTATATTTTTGTTGTTGTTGTGTGAATTTTGATTGTAGAAACTTGGTGTGAGAGGAATTTTGTGCTGCAAATATGCTTGTAAATTTGTATAAATGTTGACACCAGATTTGTAAAACCTATGGAAAAATTTATGTGTGAAGAATCCAGAGCAACATAGATATAGTCAAATTTGGTGCGGATCTACAACTGAGAGTGAGGTTGCAGGTGGATTTAGTGCAGAGGTGGACTTGCAACGGTTTCCCACCATCAAATGCTAGGAAGAAAAGAGCCACACGAGGGCTGGAGGATATGGAAAGGTCGAGTTCATCATGTGCCTTGAGGATTTCAAGAGTGGGGATCAATGTCATGTGATCTTGACATATAGCCATGCCTTCCATTTGCAATGTACAAATACAAGGCTCTGTGTGTCCCATTTGTAGGAGGAGCATCGCTTGAAAGAGTCAATGGAAGAGTGGATCATAGAGCGGTGGTAATCAAAATAGTATTATGGTTCTCTGTGATCCTACCATTAGAGTGATGTAGTGTTGGTTTTATAGACTTGGGGATTGGAGGCGTGGCTAAAGACGAGGTCCAAAATATTTTAGGTGTTTCAGATGATGATGTATCCTTTTCATATGAGAAATTGAACAATGAGTGAAGGTCCTTGTATTGGGACTTCGTGCTTTCTAATCACCTTATGAAGCTTCTTCATCATTTTACTAAGAAATGGAAGGGTCGTGAGTAGGCAATGGTGGTAGCGATTGTGGCAAGCTATTTCAGATAAAGTTGGTAAAATAACACATAGATCAGATCAATGGATGATGGTAGTAGGGTCGAGGATAAAATTACCAATTTGGAGAAGTAACTAATGGATAAGGAGGGTATGTGCATGTGTGAATTAAATTGATGAGGTATGTATCTATGGGGCCTTCACTCGATGAACTAGTGACATATCACGTGTGTTCATGGCATACTACATGTGGAGCGATAAAAAGGGTCTTTTTAACTCCTGATTACCTTCACATTAATTATCAACCCAGGGACGACTTTTTGTTCCAAGAGTGTACTCAGTCTGAGGCGGCTATTTACTCAAGAGTAATGTTTTGCAGTATAGTGCTTAAAATCCAAAAGTAAATGAAAGCTGGAAATAAAATCTACTTACAACAAAGCACTTTAAGACTTAAATCATGCATTCGGAAAAATAAGCAATGTATCAGTCAAGGGTCCAGTAATAATAACTCATCCCTTTGAAAGGCGAGTGTAAAGAAATCGACACTGAACCCGGGTCTGAGAGCTAAACGATGAATATGAAAACTCTACGTGTAGATCATCTCTCACACAAAACAACAAATGCGAGTAAATAAGAATAGCAAATAAAGAATTGAACGACAAATGCGGAATGGAACGGTAATTCTAAAATAGAATAGCAATAACTATTGATACGATTCAAAGCAACACTGGCTTAAAATATATCTACTTTGCAACACGGCTAAGAAATAGTAACACAGTCAATCTATCAATCTTAATTAACAGGGATACGACTGTGCTTCCAAATAAAACAACATTATTTCTGAATCCAACAATCATGAAGAACATAACTCCCAAGATGAATTCCGTAAGGTTAATGAATAAGTGCACAGCACAGAGGCTCTGTAATTAAACAGCAACAACAATGTTACATTAACAATTTTAAAGGAATAACAATACGTTAGAATGCACATTACGACTTTCTTGTTGCAGAGAACAAAATATGAAATATAACAGAGCTGTAATAAAACACACCAGATTACCGATTCAAGCTGATAAGCAAAACCACGCATAAACCAAAGAGATAATATACAGCAACAAGTGTCCTCCGGGGCCAGGCCCTTAGCCTCCAAGGGGACACCGCCTTAAGTTAATCCAGCGTAGAGATGAGAGAATCACCAAGCTTATATTAATGCATCGGAAAAAAGTACAATGAACCAGTTCTCAACGAGACTCAATAATCAGAACTGATGTTTAACAGAAAATTACATAAAAACGTATCTCCAAATCATCCCCCTCTCTGATCTCTGTTCTGATTTAAATAAAGAGAGATCAGAGAGCAGTTACAATAAAGATAAGTACAACATGATTTCTATTGCAAAATTAGATTGTTTCCAACCAATTGATCAACAAGAAGAAGGCGAATTTGGCTTTGCAGCTGAGATTTGGAGGACGGCTGCAACAACAGAACTGAGAAAATCGTGCTTAAAGAACTCTGCGAATCTCTCAACACATGCCGAATTTGGGCAAACCGTTCACTA